>SJYW01034444.1:20643-45431 GCA_006410735.1 Raphicerus campestris | reverse complement strand
TTTTTTTTTAGCCTCTATTTTATTCATTTATACTCCAGTTTTTATTGTCTCTTTCTACTAACTTCAGGTTCTGTTTATTCCTTATTTTTCTATTCCTACTTTTCTAAAAAGTAGTGTGATAATATTGGAATAACAGCAAACTAGCTATTTTAAAGCATTAAGATACGATGTCCAGCTTTGCCAACATTAATGGCAAAATCAATCACTGTTTCAATGGGATGTTACAATCCACTAAGAATAATATTTCCAAAGACTATGTACTGACATGGAAAAAGTTCCATTCATTCAGCCTGTCAACAAACATTATGTCAGATCTTCAACTAAATGCTGAAGATAAAATAATGAGCAAGGAAGATATGATACTTGCTAGTCAAGAATGTTATAATCAAGTGAGAAAAAGGCAAACAAAGACTACAATGGAGACAAACTCGATACAGAGGAGACAAGGAGATAGGTAAGTACCCAGCAGGGAGTCCTACCCCATCTATAAGAATAAGAGAAGGTTTTGTAGGAAATGTGACATTTTAAGCTCAGATCTGAAAGGTACAAGGTAATGGGTTTAACCATGGTTATGAGTAGAAATGTAAGAAAACTGAGGATCCAACATATAGCAATGCAGAGGGAAGACAGGGCTATGTGGGAAGGGAGGTCACATCAAATTTTATGTACACCAAAGATGCACATATGCAATGGGTCAGATAGAAAGTATATTAAAGAAAATATTATCAGACCCTAAGTCTGGTTATCGAATTAGAATTCTGAGTAATTTTTCATTCTTTTCTATATTTCCTAAAGTAATAAATCATACTTTATTACTTATTATTTATCAACAAAAAAGTGTTACTAAAATAATACTTCACCACATTTGAGGAAGTTTTTTGTTTTAAATTTTAAACAAGTCTCTTAGGACCTAATTTGTTCACTTGAAAAATAAGGCTAATAACATTTAACTTCACAAAGTTTCTGATTTGGATCAAATATGGTAATATGTAGAAAAATTATTTTGTGGTTGTTGGACTTAGTATCAGAGCCACCAGATAAAAGAATATTAAGATAGAATTCATGGATAGTAGATTAGGAGGATGACAAGCGGCCCTGGTGTTGGTGTGCTAGTTACTAATATCCTTCTCTTTAGCAATGACGACATTTAATATCAATCACACCTGATGTTTTCCCTCACTGAGCTTAGCCCCAATCTCAGAATCCTTCTCAGGATAACATTCTGGGGAAGCCACTTGCACACTATTTGAAAACTTTTGCCATCACCAGCCCTAGAATTCCAAATATGACCACAATCAATTACATAATTTTTAAAATGTAGTTTGGTGACCTCTTTAATTTATATTTTAAGTGTTCGGTCTTCTGTTTAAAAGTATATCTTACAGCACTTCTACAGGTTTTGATTTAATATCTTTGTAAGCCTTTCACTTATCTATCATACCAGAAAAAGAATAATTAAGGGACTACAGAATCTGTGGATCACAATAAATTGGAAAATTCTGAAAGAGATGGGCATATCAGACCACCTGACCTGCCTCTTGAGAAACCTATATGCACGTCAGGAAGCAACAGTTAGAACTAGACATGGAACAACAGACTGGTTCCAAATAGGAAAAGGAGTACATCAAGGCTCTATATTGTCATCCTGCTAATTTAACTTATAAACAGTTTATATCATGAGAAATGCTGGGCTGGATGAAGCACAAGCTGGAATCAAGATTGCCGGGAGAAATATCAATAGCTTCAGATATGCAAATGACACCACCCTTATGGCAGAAAATGAAGAAGAACTAAAGAGCCTCTTGATGAAAGTGAAAGAGGAGAGCGAAAAAGTTGGCTTAAAGCTCAACATTCAGAAAACTAAGATCATGGCATCCAGTCTCATCACTCCATGGCAAATAGATGGGGAACCAGTGGAAATAGTGTCAGACTTTATTTTGGGGGGCTCCAAAATCACTGCAGATGGTGATTGCAGCCATGAAATTAAAAGACACGTACTTCTTGGATGGAAAGTTATGACCAACCAAGTCAGCATATTAAAAAACAGAGACATTACCTTATCAACAAAGGTCCATCTAGTCAAGGCTATGGTTTTTCCAGTAGTTATGTATGGATGTGAGAGCTGGACTATAAAGAAAGCTGAGCGCCAAAGACTTAATGCTTTTAAACTGTGGTGTTGGAGAAGACTCTTGAGAGTCCCTTGGACAGCAAGGAGACCCAACCAGTCCATCCTAAAGGCAATCAGTCCTGGTGTTCTTTGGAAGGAATGATGCTGAAGCTGAAACTTCAATACTTTGGCCACCTGTTGCAAAGAGCTGACTCATTTGAAAAGACCCTGATGCTGAGAAATATTGAGGGCGGGAGGAGAAGGGTATGACTGAAGATGAAATGATTGGATGGCATCACTGACTCAATGGACATGAGTTCAGGTAAACTCTGAGAGTTAGTGATGGACAAGGAGGCCCGGCATTCTGCAGTTTATGGGTCACAGAGTCAGACTGAGCAACTGTACTGAATTGAATGCAGCACTTTAACAGCATCATCATTTAGGATTGAAAATAGCTCAACTGGAATTCTATCACCTCTACTAGCTTTGTTCATAGTAATGCTTCCTATGGATGAATTGACTTCACACTCCAGGATGTCTGGCTCTAGGTCATCCATCATAGTTATCCAGGTCATTAAGGCTGGATATACATAAGGCTAACTGTACAAGAAGGCTTGTATAGTTCTTACATGTATTCTTGCAATCTTTTCATAATATCTTCTGCTTCTGATAGTTCCTTATAGTTTCTGTCCTTTATTGTGCCCATCCTTGCATGAAATGTTCCCTTGATATCTCCAATTTTTAAAAAGGTCTCTAGTATTACCCATTCTATTCTTTTCCTGAATATCTTTGCATTATTCATTTAAGAGGCCTTATCTCCTTGCTGCTTCGCTAGAACTCTGCATCCATTTGGTTTTATCTTTCCCTTTCCCCCTTGCCTATCACTTCTCTTCTTTCCTCAGCTATTTGTAAAGCCTCCTCAGACAACCACTTTACAGTTTTGCATTTCCTTTTATTGTGGGCTATTTTGGTCACTGCTGCCTGTACGGTATTATGCACCTCTATCCATAGTACTTCAGACATTCCATCTACCAGATCTAAGCCTTTAAATTATTTGTCACTTCTATTGTATAATCATATGGGATTTGATTTCTGTCACACTGGAATGTCCTAGTGGTTTTCCTTGTTGTCTTCAACTTAAGTCTGAATTGTTTGATAAGGAGCTCATAATCTGAGCCACAGTTAATTCCATGTCTTATTTTTAGTGACTGTATAGAATGTTTCCATCTTTGGCTTCAAAGAACATAATCAATCTAATTTTGGCATTGGCCATCTGCTGATGTCAATGTGTAGAGTCATCTCTTGGTTTGTTGTAAAAGGATGTTTTCTATGACCAGTGTATTCTCTTGACAAAACTCTGGTAATGTTTACTCTGCTTCATTTTTCACTCCAAGGCCAAACTTGCTTGCTATTCTGCGTGCTTCTTGACTTTCTACTTTTGCATTCCAGTCTGTTATTGATACAAAGGACATTTGTATGTGCGTGTGTGTCCTGTGTGTCCTAGAAGGTGTTGTAGGTCTTCATAGATTTTCAACTTCAGCTGGTTCAACACCAGTGATTGGGGCATAGAGTTGGATTACTGTGATGTTTAATGGTTTGCCCTGGAAATGAACTGAGATCATTCTGCTGTTTTTGAGATTGTCCCTTGCTAATGCATTTCAGACTCTTGTTAACTATGTGGGCTACACCATCTCTTCCACAGGATTCTCACCCACAGTACTAGATATAATTGTCATTGGAATTATATTCACTTATTTTACATTAAATTCACCTGTCCATTTTAGTTCATTGATTCCTAAGATGTAGATGTTTGATCTTGCCATCTCCTGCTTGACCATGCCCTATTTACCTCAATTTATGGACCAAACATTCCAAATTTTTATGTAATATCCAATGTTACAGCATTGGACTTTACTTTATTACCAGACACATCATTCCCACTTTGGCCCTTCCACTTCATTCTATTTGTAATTGCCCTCCACTCTTACCTTTATGGCCTTCTCTGGCAACCTAACTAGTAAAGAATCCACCTGCAATGCAGGAGACCCTGGTTCGATTCTTAGGTAAGAAAGATCTGCTGGAGAAGGGATAGGCTATCCACTCCAGTATTCTTGGGCTTCCCTGGTGACTCAGCTGATAAAGAATCCACCTGCAATGTGGGAGACCTGGGTTTGATCCCTGGGTTGGGAAGATCCTCTAGAGAAGGAAACGACTACCCACTCCAGTTCTGGCCTGGAGAATTCCACAGACTGTGGACATGACTGAGTGACTTTCACTTTCACTTCTCTGGTAGCATATCAGACACCTTTCAACCTGGGAAATTCATCTTCTAGGGTCACATCTTTTTTCCTTTTCTTACTGTTCATGAGGTTCTCCATGCAAGAAAACTGGAGCGGTTTGCCATTTCCTCCTCCAGTGGGCCAAGTTTTGTCAGGACTTTTCACTGTGACTCATGAAATATTGAGTGACCCTTCATGGCATGGCTCATAGCGCCATAACTATGAGCTATGACACAAGCTCCTTTGCCACGACACCCAAGTTTGTAATTCATCGAGGGGGCCCTGGTGCCTATGTTAGCTAATAAATGGGTAGGTGGGTGAGTGTGTGAAAGAATCTAATTGTAAATATTCTGGCTTATTATTAGCACAAATGAAAATTTTATCCTTTGGTCATTTTTTCCTGAATGAATACACCACCTTTTCAAACTGGCACTTGTGGAATATATTTTGTATATAAAACGCAGGACTTCAATACTTATCTCACTAAAATGACAACTTTTTTACATATTCTAGTTCAGTGACCCATGTTTCAAGCTTTATTTCACCAGTCTTTACAGGTCCTTTCCTTCTGACTTTCCCATTGACAAATTTGTTAAGAAAAACTTGGGTCTTCATTTAGTCAACAAACACAGACCAAGTGGCTACTATGAGACAAGCCCAAAGGGCAGCTGAAGATACATAGATGAATAAGGCATGACCTCTGACCTTAAAACACTCACAACCTAGTAAAAGAGTAGAGACATAAATAGATGACTGGGTAACTAAGTGTTAAGTGCTCTTATAGAAGAAAGCTCAGTTCTATGGGACCTGAAGCGACTGATGGGTGAAGATGGAACAGGAGTTCCAAATAAATGGAAAAGCATTACAAAGTCATGGATGTGTCTCAAGAAGTGGCAAGTGTTTTAGGTGGTTGAAATATTGGTGAAAGTTAAGAGGGACAAGCTTGGAAGACTATTAAAAAGATGTGATATATATTTACAATGGAATGTTACTAAACTACAAAATATTAAATACTGCCATTTCTGACAACATTGATCAATCTAGAGGGAATTATGATGGAGGAAATAGATAGGAAAAGACAAATACCACATGATCTTACTTATAACAAAAAATAAAACAATGAAAATAGCCTCATAGATTCAGAGAATAAATGGATGGTTGGCAGAAGTGATGAAGGTGTGGTCTGGGCAAAATAGGTAAAGGTTTTTAAGAGGTTCAAACCTCCAGTTATAAAATAAATAAGCCACAGGTCTTTGTGAACTTCCACCATGAAGTACTCGGGTCAGGGCCTGAACATGCAAATAGTGATGGCACAGCCCATCAAGTTCATCTTCAGACACTTGGAAAATAGATCTCAGATTCAAGTGTGGTTTTATGAGCAAATGAATATGTGGATAGAAGGCTGTATCATTTGTTTTGATGAGTATATGAACCTCGTATTAGATGATGCAAAAGAGAGTCAATCTAAAACAAAATCAAGAAAATAAATGGGTCAGATAATGCTAAATGGAGATAATATTATACTGCTCCAAAGTGTATCCATCTAGAAATGATCAATGAAGAAAGAAAACCTTTGAAAAAACAGTTGGTTTTTTAGGTGTCCTTTGTTAGAGACTTTGTCACTTAGTTCTAAAACATGTATTCATATCGATTTGCTCATCGTTATGCTATTACCAGATAACAATAAATGCTGGGGGCCTGTTTTTATAAAAATAAACCACAGGGATTAAATATACAGCATAAATAATATGATCAATGATATAATTACTTTGTATAGGAACAGATAATTTCTAGACTTATCATGAGGATCACTGTATCATGCATGCAAATGTCAAATCACTATGTAATACACCTGAAACTAACATAGTATTGCCTGTAACTATACTATATAAAAAATAATAATGAATCTTAAAATATCACTTTTAATGTAAAAAATAAAACTAGTTAGGAATAAATGTAGTTTACAACTTATAATATGTCTACATGGAGTTTGTACTTAAAGCAATTGAGAAAAATATTATGTCCATAAGATGAAAAGCTCATCTTTTCATGATGAAAAGTGTGAAAAGAAATATTCATACTTATTATGAATATTCAGAAGCGCCTCAAACCAATGTGATTCCTAGACAATCCCAGCAAGTGTGTGTGTGTGTGTGTGTGTGTACATTGATGAGCTCATTCTTAAAAACATATAGAATTCAAATGATCTATAGGGTATGGGCTTCCCTGATAGCTCAGTTGGTAAAGAATTCCCCTGCAATTCAGGAGCCCTCAGTTGGATTCCTGGATAGGGAAGATCTGCTGGAGAAGGGATAGACTACCCACTCCAGGATTCTTGGGCTTCCTGGGTGTCTCAGCTTGTAAATAATCCATCTGCAATGTGGGAGGCCTGTGTTCTATCCCTGGGTTGTGAAGATCCCCTGGAGAATGAAAGGTTACCCACTCCCATATTCTGGCCTAGAGAATTCCATGGACTGTATAGTCCATGGGATTGCAAAGAGTCAGACACGACTGAGTGACTTTCACATATATTTTCATAGTAGGGTCATGCTCAGTCATGTCTGACTAATCATGATCCCACAGACTTTAATCCACCAGGCTCCTCCGTCTATGAGATTCTACAGGCAAAAATACTGGAGTGGATTGCCAGTTTCCTTCTCCAGGTTATCTTCCTGACTCGGGGATTGAACCCACATATTTGTGTCTCCTCATTGGCAGGGATGTTCTTTAACACTAGCACCACCTGGGAAGCCCCTATAGTATGACAAGAAATACCAAAGAACAAATCATACAGACAGTCTGTCATATCAACACTTACTGTAAAGTGTAAGTAATAAAGTGGTGGAATATTGGTACAAAAATATGACAGAGACCAATTAAAGAGAATTAAGAATATTGAAATGGATTCACAATTGTTTATTTGATTTAAGACAAAATCTTCATTATTTACCTAGGGAAAGGATTACCCTCTTCAACAAATAACCTAAGGGCATTTGGAAATCCATACAGAAGAAAAACAATGACTCTAAACTTAAAGTATTAAAAAATTTGAGAGAAATTATAAACCTCAAATAACTAAGCATCTAAAATAAAGCATAGGAAAATTTCCTCATGAAATTGAGAAAGACTATGATTTTTAAAAAGAGGATGCACTTTTTAAATTATGCTAAAATACATTTCTTATTTTGTTCAACAAAATAGCATTAAGAAAAAAATCAAGTCATATGTTCAGTTCAGCCACTTAGTTATGTCAGATTTTTTGCAACCCCATAGACATCAGTATGCCAGGCCTCCCTGTTCCTCAACAACTCCCAGAGTTTACCCTAACTCATGGCCATTGAATCAGTGATGCCATCCAACCATCTCATCCTCTTTCATCCCCTTCTCCTCTGGCCTTCAATACTTCCCAGCATCGGGGTCTTTTGAAATGAGTCAGTTCTTCACATCAGGTGGCCAGAGTATTGGAGTTTCAGCTTCAGCATCAGTCCTTCCAATGAATATTTAAGACTTGATTTCCTTTTGTATTGACTGGTTAGATCTCCTTGCAGTCCAAGGAACTCCTAAGAGTCTTCTTCAATATCACAGTTCAAAAGCATCAATTTTTATGTGCCTAGCTCTCTTTATACTCCAACTCTCACATCCTTACATGACTACTGGAAAAAAAAAAGCTTTGACTAGATGGACTTTTGTTGACAAGGTAATGTCTCTGCTTTATAATATGCTGTCTAGCTTGGTCATAACTTTCCTTCCAAGGAGTAAGCATCTTTTAATTCCATGTCTGCAGTCACCATCTGCAGTGATTTTAGAGTCCAAAAAAAAAAGGAGTCTGTCATTCTTTCCCCATTATTTGCCATGAACTGATGGGACCCAATGCCATGATCCTAGTTTTCTGAATGATGAACTTTAAGCCAACTTTTTCACTCTCCTCTTTTACTTTAATCAAGAGGCTCTTTAGTTATTTTTCATTTTCTGTCAAAAGGCTGTTGTCATCTGCATGTCTGAGGTTATTGTTATTTCTCCTTGCAAATCTTTGTTCCAGCTTGTGCTTCTTCCAGTCCAGCATTTCTCATTATGTACTCTGCATATAAATTAAATAGCAGGATGACAATATACAGCCTTGATGTACTTCTTTCCCTATTTGGAACCAGTCTGTTGTTCCATGTCCAGTTCTATCTGTTGCTTCCTGACCAGCATACAGATTTTTCAAGAGGCAGGTCAGGTAGTCTGGTATTCCCATCTCTTTAAGAATTTTCCACAGTTTGCTGTGGTCCACACAGTCAAAGTCTTTGGCATAGTCAATAAAGCAGAAATGGATGTTTTTCTGGAACTCTCTTGCTTTGTTGATGATTCAACTGATGTTGGCAACTTGATCCTCTGGTTCCTCTGCCTTTACTAAATCCACTTGAACATTTAGAAGTTCATGGTTCAGATGCTGTCGAAGCCTGGCTTGGAGAACTTTGAGGATTATTTCATTAGCATGTGAGATGAGTGCAATGGTGCGGTAGTTTGAGCATTCTTTGGTAATGCCTTTCTTTGTGATTGGAATGAAAACTTACCTTTTCCAGTCCTGTGACCACTGCTGAGTTTTCCGTATTTGCTGGCATATTGAATGCATCACTTTCACAGCATCATCTTTCAGGATTTGAGATACCTCAACTGCAATTCCATCACCTTTACTAGCGTTATTTGTAGTGATGCTTCCTAAGGCCCACTTGACCTCACATTCCAGGATGTCTGGTTCTACGTGAGTGATCATACCATCATGATTATTTGGGTTGTGAATATATTTTTGGTATCGTTCTTCTGTGTATTCTTAGTATCTTTTGCTTCTATTAGGTCCATATCATTTCTGTCCTTTTATTGTGCCCACCTTTGCATGAAATGTTCCCTTGTTTGTCTAATTTTCTTGAAGAGATCTCTAGTCTTTACCATTCTACAGTTTTCCATTATTATTGTTGTTATTATTTGGTACTGATTACCAAGGAAGGCTTTCTTATCTCTCCTTTCTATTCTTTGGAACTCTGAGTTCAAATGGGTAAATCTTTCCTTTACTCCTTTGCTTTTCACTTCAAATAATATTTCACAATTCATAACTGACAAAAGGACCCAGGTAGAATAAATTAGGTACAATCATAAATACATTTTTAAAATACAGATAACCTAAGTAAAGAAAAAAAAGGGGGAAAGCTTTAGTATAGTCTCTTCCCAAAAAGAATATCAAAATGTTGATGAATAAATTAAAATTTGCTCACCACCATTAATTTAGAGAAATGCAAACTGTAAATACCATTAGATACCATGCTTTAGCAACTAGAATAAATAAATTAAAAGCACTGATTTTTCCAGATGTTGGTGTGAATGTAGACCTGTTGGAAACTTCTTATACTGCTGATGTAAGGTTGAATTGGAAAATATTTTGCAGTACCCCCTACTATGTATTAATATACGCATACCTTGTGATATTGAAAGTCAGCTTCTGAATATTTAGCTATTAGAAATCAGGGTTTATGTTCACCAAAAAAGCATGTAAATGTTGTTCATAGCACCTTTGTTGTTATAGCCCCAGACTGGAAACTAGTATATTAATAGTGGTATATTTATCGAATGAAATTCAGTATACAAATGAAACAAAAGAGTAATACTGGTATATGTAGCAACTCTCTGTTTAAGCCTTATATTTCTCTAGTATCCATCATCACTCATCTCTCTACCTATCCTTTGACTTCCTACTTTTTCATTCCAATCCCCTATGATGAAAAGGGCAGCTTTTTTAGTTGATAGCCCTAAAAGGTTTTGTAGGTTTTCACAGCTCAACTTCAGCTTCTTCAGCATCCATGGTTAGGGCATAGATTTGGATTACTGTGATGTTGAATGATTTGCCTTGGAAATGAACCAAGATCATTCTGTAGTTTTTGAGATTGCACCCAAGCACTGCACTCCAAACTTGTTTGTAGGCTATGAGGGCTACTCCATTTCTTCTAAGGGATTCTTGTTCACAGTAATAGATATTATAGTCATCTGAATTAAATTCTATTTCCAGATTCACATTATCTTTCTGAAGACAAAAAAAGACCTAAAAGAAGCCTAATTAAACTTCATAGTTGCCTTATACATATTTTTGTGTGTGAGAGACATCATATTATGAATTATTTTTCTATATATCTTGGAGTTAACTAAGCCTTAAGTAAACTATCTCCTTACATACTAAAAACAACCCTATGATAAAACTATTACCATCCTTAGTTTGAAAATTAGAAATAGACATTTTCACCCTAAGTGCCTGATGGAGAGCCAGCAGCTAGATGGGATCTGAACCAGAATTCCTACCCATGGTATCAGACCACAGATCTCAAGTTTCTATTACAATCCTTATGATGTCACACTGGACTTTATAGCAAAGCAAGCATACATTTCAGCAACTGCCCCTGTATCTTGCATCAGACTGAGACAGGCTGCAATGCTGAGTGTCCATCATCTTATATTTCATTGTCCCTACCAATGATCCCTTTGGTCTCTGTAACTCTCCACTTACTGTGCCTTTGGGGCTAACTGAGCCCTTCCAGTAGATCTTTATATTTATTAAGATAATCTGTCAATTTTCATTCTGGCATTGCTGAGCTGAGAGCTAGAGAGCTATTCTATCCCTTTTTATGAATCTCTTTCTGCCTATATCCATACAATTTATGTGTTGCTTAAAATCTTAAAGGTCAATCTTTTTTCCACCAATTGTTGTTGGTCCCTTGATGTGGTCCCCAGGGTTCAGGTCTGTAGCTAACATGCAAGTGCAAGTGCAAACTCCAGGGCAGGTGAATCCAACGCTCAGCACCATATTGTTATCAGAACACCCTTCTATTAACTGTCTGTTAATAAAATGTTTAAGCTTTATTTTCTGATTAACCTTGAATATCTCAATTTTAAGAACATGGTCTCCATCACATGGAAGCTAATATTTGAGTGGCCACCCATATATCAGTTCAGTTTAGTCGTTCAGTCTGACTCTTTGCGACCCCATGGACTGCAGCACATATATACGCATATATATATATAAACTCATTTATTATCCTAATAATTCTTGAAAGAGGTTTTGTCTTCTCAGTTTCCAGATGGTTACTGGAAGCTCAGATCGTACCTGAGAGGTGATGGGTTGCCTTCTTCAAGAGCTAAAGAATCTTGGGGTAAATGTAAGTCTCTGGAATATGCCTCCTTTTCTCCACAATGGAAATAACGTTTTCATATGGAGTTTTTGTCAGAATTTAGGAAAACATTGTATTCACATGGTGCTTAACATGTTACAATAAAATAGTTATATATCACATTTCATATATAGTAACCTTGTTATCATTATGATCAATTTAAGTTTATTATCCTAATTATGGCAGAGGGAGACAAAAACTCGGGTGGTACAGACCCTAACCCAAAGTGTATTGTACTGTATTTATGAAGTACTTTCAGTCCTTCATAAAATGAAAGATCCTGGTATTTTAGACACTGGCATTTTAGAGGCACTATTAAATGGTACTTTAAAAGCTACGTATTTTCAAGTTTCTCTGAAATTAACATCTTGTGATGCATCATTCAATCTGAATTATCCCACAATGAGAACATCCTGAGTCCCTGTGAGTGTTTTCATTAACTTTGTTAATGACCCTACCCCTAAATTTCTATTGAGAATGCAGTCTTGATGAGCAGTGATTTCATTCCAGCCTAATAAAAATGATTCCAGAGGAGGCTGTTAGATTTTAAGGTCATGCAATGACTCTGTATATAACCTACTTTTTGTTTTGTTAACTACAAGTATTTTTGAAAACATATTCTCAACAACACAATCTATTAGTAACTAGCTTTCCTTGAAATTACTATTCAGTCCAATGTGATGAGTCCTTTGGATAATGGGGTCTTATGCTGGTTGTTGCATATTCATGTTTAACTGCTATCTTTATGAATATCTAGTGTGTTCTATTTATGCCCAATAATGTTCTACACATGGAAGGGTATTTACTATTCTTTCCTTTGATGTTTCCCTAAGCATTATTTGGAAAATACTAAGAATCCATTAGCTTGAAAAATTATCTTTGCTTAGAATGACTTAGAGAAAGAAAGTTTCTTCTTACTGAAAATCATTTGGATATTAAATTTTATATTCTTAAAGAACAAAGAATTAAAATACAGCATGCTAAATAGAGATCAGAGAGCAGTGGGAAGAAAAAAAAAAAAACTCATTTGAAGTCCACAGCACTCAAAGTCAGACTTAACTAAATTGTATTTATCATTCAGAAAATGGAAGTAGTCCTAGCACATTGCATTATTTAACATTTTATACCCTGTACTGCTGATTCTAAATGTTATCAGCTTTAGATTGCCACAAAGTTCATGGTGTATATATGTGTATGTGTGTGTTCTAATAACCGTTTTTCAACAATTTTAACCAGCTAGTAAAATAATATATTTAGAAATATTTCTCTTCCAAAGCATAATATTTTCATGTTCACTGTAGAGATCTTTTTTTAAGAGGAACAATTGAAAATTTAATGTACTCACTCTGACTAATCAAACAGATAACTTTTTTCTTTTTGAAAAAAAAAANCTCTTCCCAAAAAGAATATCAAAATGTTGATGAATAAATTAAAATTTGCTCACCACCATTAATTTAGAGAAATGCAAACTGTAAATACCATTAGATACCATGCTTTAGCAACTAGAATAAATAAATTAAAAGCACTGATTTTTCCAGATGTTGGTGTGAATGTAGACCTGTTGGAAACTTCTTATACTGCTGATGTAAGGTTGAATTGGAAAATATTTTGCAGTACCCCCTACTATGTATTAATATATGCATACCTTGTGATATTGAAAGTCAGCTTCTGAATATTTAGCTATTAGAAATCAGGGTTTATGTTCACCAAAAAAGCATGTAAATGTTGTTCATAGCACCTTTGTTGTTATAGCCCCAGACTGGAAACTAGTATATTAATAGTGGTATATTTATCGAATGAAATTCAGTACACAAATGAAACAAAAGAGTAATACTGGTATATGTAGCAACTCTCTGTTTAAGCCTTATATTTCTCTAGTATCCATCATCACTCATCTCTCTACCTATCCCTTGACTTCCTACTTTTTCATTCCAATCCCCTATGATGAAAAGGGCAGCTTTTTTAGTTGATAGCCCTAAAAGGTTTTGTAGGTTTTCACAGCTCAACTTCAGCTTCTTCAGCATCGATGGTTAGGGCATAGATTTGGATTACTGTGATGTTGAATGATTTGCCTTGGAAATGAACCAAGATCATTCTGTAGTTTTTGAGATTGCACCCAAGCACTGAACTCCAAACTTGTTTGTAGGCTATGAGGGCTACTCCATTTCTTCTAAGGGATTCTTGCTCACAGTAATAGATATTATAGTCATCTGAATTAAATTCTATTTCCAGATTCACATTATCTTTCTGAAGACAAAAAAAGACCTAAAAGAAGCCTAATTAAACTTCATAGTTGCCTTATACATATTTTTGTGTGTGAGAGACATCATATTATGAATTATTTTTCTATATATCTTGGAGTTAACTAAGCCTTAAGTAAACTATCTCCTTACATACTAAAAACAACCCTATGATAAAACTATTACCATCCTTAGTTTGAAAATTAGAAATAGGCATTTTCACCCTAAGTGCCTGATGGAGAGCCAGCAGCTAGATGGGATCTGAACCAGAATTTCTACCCATGGTATCAGACCACAGATCTCAAGTTTCTATTACAATCCTTATGATGTCACACTGGACTTTATAGCAAAGCAAGCATACATTTCAGCAACTGCCCCTGTATCTTGCATCAGACTGAGACAGGCTGCAATGCTGAGTGTCCATCATCTTATATTTCATTGTCCCTACCAATGATCCTTTTGGTCTCTGTAACTCTCCACTTACTGTGCCTTTGGGGCTAACTGAGCCCTTCCAATAGATCTTTATATTTATTAAGATAATCTGTCAATTTTCATTCTGGCATTGCTGAGCTGAGAGCTAGAGAGCTATTCTATCCCTTTTTATGAATCTCTTTCTGCCTATATCCATACAATTTATGTGTTGCTTAAAATCTTAAAGGTCAATCTTTTTTCCACCAATTGTTGTTGGTCCCTTGATGTGGTCCCCAGGGTTCAGGTCTGTAGCTAACATGCAAGTGCAAGTGCAAACTCCAGGGCAGGTGAATCCAACGCTCAGCACCATATTGTTATCAGAACACCCTTCTATTAACTGTCTGTTAATAAAATGTTTAAGCTTTATTTTCTGATTAACCTTGAATATCTCAATTTTAAGAACATGGTCTCCATCACATGGAAGCTAATATTTGAGTGGCCACCCATATATCAGTTCAGTTTAGTCGTTCAGTCTGACTCTTTGCGACCCCATGGACTGCAGCACATATATACGCATATATATATATAAACTCATTTATTATCCTAATAATTCTTGAAAGAGGTTTTGTCTTCTCAGTTTCCAGATGGTTACTGGAAGCTCAGATCGTACCTGAGAGGTGATGGGTTGCCTTCTTCAAGAGCTAAAGAATCTTGGGGTAAATGTAAGTCTCTGGAATATGCCTCCTTTTCTCCACAATGGAAATAACGTTTTCATATGGAGTTTTTGTCAGAATTTAGGAAAACATTGTATTCACATGGTGCTTAACATGTTACAACAAAATAGTCATATATCACATTTCATATATAGTAACCTTGTTATCATTATGATCAATTTAAGTTTATTATCCTAATTATGGCAGAGGGAGACAAAAACTCGGGTGGTACAGACCCTAACCCAAAGTGTATTGTACTGTATTTATGAAGTACTTTCAGTCCTTCATAAAATGAAAGATCCTGGTATTTTAGACACTGGCATTTTAGAGGCACTATTAAATGGTACTTTAAAAGCTACGTATTTTCAAGTTTCTCTGAAATTAACATCTTGTGATGCATCATTCAATCTGAATTATCCCACAATGAGAACATCCTGAGTCCCTGTGAGTGTTTTCATTAACTTTGTTAATGACCCTACCCCTAAATTTCTATTGAGAATGCAGTCTTGATGAGCAGTGATTTCATTCCAGCCTAATAAAAATGATTCCAGAGGAGGTTGTTAGATTTTAAGGTCATGCAATGACTCTGTATATAACCTACTTTTTGTTTTGTTAACTACAAGTATTTTTGAAAACATATTCTCAACAACACAATCTATTAGTAACTAGCTTTCCTTGAAATTACTATTCAGTCCAATGTGATGAGTCCTTTGGATAATGGGGTCTTATGCTGGTTGTTGCATATTCATGTTTAACTGCTATCTTTATGAATATCTAGTGTGTTCTATTTATGCCCAATAATGTTCTACACATGGAAGGGTATTTACTATTCTTTCCTTTGATGTTTCCCTAAGCATTATTTGGAAAATACTAAGAATCCATTAGCTTGAAAAATTATCTTTGCTTAGAATGACTTAGAGAAAGAAAGTTTCTTCTTACTGAAAATCATTTGGATATTAAATTTTATATTCTTAAAGAACAAAGAATTAAAATACAGCATGCTAAATAGAGATCAGAGAGCAGTGGGAAGAAAAAAAAAAAAACTCATTTGAAGTCCACAGCACTCAAAGTCAGACTTAACTAAATTGTATTTATCATTCAGAAAATGGAAGTAGTCCTAGCACATTGCATTATTTAACATTTTATACCCTGTACTGCTGATTCTAAATGTTATCAGCTTTAGATTGCCACAAAGTTCATGGTGTATATATGTGTATGTGTGTGTTCTAATAACCGTTTTTCAACAATTTTAACCAGCTAGTAAAATAATATATTTAGAAATATTTCTCTTCCAAAGCATAATATTTTCATGTTCACTGTAGAGATCTTTTTTTAAGAGGAACAATTGAAAATTTAATGTACTCACTCTGACTAATCAAACAGATAACTTTTTTCTTTTTGGGAAAAAAAAAAAACATATATATCATTCATCTTTCTGAAATGGAAAGCTATCTATTGTATTTCTTAAGAACGACCTTTTCCTAAATTCAAGATGTTATGGAATCCTCAAATCTGAATGAGAAATTCCTCACAATCATTTATCTTGTGAAATAAAAGGCAGGAAAAGCAAGGATGAAATAGTCGAGACTTCAGAAGAGTTGACCTGTCAAAACAATGCTATTGTCCTAGGACAGATCTGGGCACAGCTGCCAAGGCAGGGACTGGGTCTTTGGTGGGGAATAGCTGCACAACTGCCTGGGAAAATGGTATAATGTCTTCCTATCCTGCAGGCTCCCAACCTTGAAGGTAAGCAAGAGAATCCTATCTTCCCCCAAGAGTGCATGGCAGAGAAAACACCAAACCTGTAGTGACACCACTCAGCATCAAGAAAAAGAGCTAAGTAATAGCTTTAAAGAGAGATACAGATCTCTAGGATTCCAGGTAAGAAAGAGGTAGTGATTCCCATGTAACCCTAATAGGCAACATCTCTGTGCCTGCAAAAAGCAGAGAAAAGAAGAAACAGACTCACAGACGTAGAAAAACAAAAAACAAACAAACAAACAAAAAACTTATGGTTACCAAAGGAGAAAGGCAAGGGAAGGATAAATTAGGAGTTTGGGATTAACAGATATACACTACTATATATAAAGTAAATAAGCAAAAGGGAACTACTGAATAGCAAAAGGTGCTCTGTTAAATATATTATAATGATATATAATGTAAGAAAATATACAAAATAATATGTATATGTATATGGAGAAGAAAATGTGCACCCTCTCCAGTATTTTTGCCTGGAGAATCCCATGGATAGAGGAGCCTGGCAGGCTACATTCCATGGAGTCGCAAGGGTCAGAAATAACTTAGCAACTAAATCACCACCTAAATGCATATATCAATGATACATACACACACATACACACACACACACACACGTTGTTGTTGCTGTTTAGCTGTCCAGTTGTGTCCAACTCTTTGTAACCCCATGGATGGCAGGACACAAGTCCTCCCTTTCCATACCATCTCCTGGAATTTGCCCAAGTTCATTGCATCAGTGATGCCTATACATATATATGTATAATGGAATCACTTTGCTGTACATATGAAATTGATACAACATTGCAAATCAACTATATTTCAATAAAACTTTATTAAAAAATAGGAAAATTGGACTTCTCACTCAAAGCCATACCTTGCTTTGATTTTGAAAATAGATATGGCCTTTCTTAAACTTCAATATCATTGAGCAATGCAAACTGTCTAAATAGTCTAAAAATTCTGCAAATAGAAAATCGAGCTCTTTGCAGATTCTTACTCCCTGCTGCTGCTGCTAAGTCACTTCAGTCGGGTCCAAATCTGTGTGACCCCATAGACAGCAGCCCATCAGGCTCCCCTGTCCCTGGGATTCTCTAGGCAAGAACACTGGAGTGGGTTGCCTTTTCCTTCTCCAATGCATGAAAGTGAAAAGTGAAAGTAAAGTCGCTCAGTCGTGTCCAACTCTTAGCGGCCCCATGGACTGCAGCCTACCAGGCTCCTCCACCCATGGGATTTTCCAGGCAAAAGTACCGAAGTGGGGGTACCACTGCCTTCTCCATCTTACTCCCTATATGCCTTCATGTTCACTTCATGTTTCCATTGGGTTCATAATAGGGAAGCATTCCCCATTTAAAAAAAGGAAAAGGGACAACAATGAACAAACAAAAATAATTTTCAGTTGGCAGCATTGCATTTTCAAGGAGTTACATGGTAGCACATGTTATGGAAAGAATCATGCTACTATTCGATGTCTATTTGATGTCTCAGATTCAGTCTTGCATTTACTGTTTGAGAGCTTCATTTTTCCTTTAGTGTGTCCAGGCATTAAGATATGTTCTGAATTCTTCTAATTTTAATTTTTAAATTTGTTGAATCTGAGGATGCTTGATATTTACTTAAATGTATAATCTAAACTCTCAAATTGTCTGCAATCCTTCAGCACCAGTTCTTCTTGAAAACCCCATTGGGATCCCAGGTGGCAAGACCACCCTGTGTTTCTTCATGTTTGTTTCTGTCTGGATCCCAGAGACAGATGCAGAACAAACAGCAAACGAACTTGAATAAGGCACATATTTCTATCAATAGTTCCTCCCTGTTCTGATGTCAGGCTGGTTTATCTGCAGCACCTGCTTGTCCCATTCCACATGCTGTGCTGGATTGTGAGATTTCCTGCCGGAGACTGTGGGAGCAGCCCCTTTCTTGCCTCAAGCCTAGAGGAGATATTTCACCTAGGATAGAAGTGGTAATTCCCAGATCTCCTGAGTGTCTGTCCCACTCATCTCCCATGTAGGCTGTCTAGCTTTAACTGTACAACTACTTACATCCCCTCTACCTGTCTATTATCTGGAAGTTCACTATTCTTACTTTCAACATGTTATTATTCATCTCTTTAAATGTAAGCCTCAGGAAGCCCCCACAATTATGGGGAATATTCCTCATTCATTGAAGCGCAAATGAACAGTGATTCTACTAAGAATTTTTACATCTATTTAAGTGAAAATGCTTCAGAATTTTCTGCTTAGGAATTTTCTCTGTCTTTTCAGTTTAGGGACATAGAAGCCTCATAAAGAGCTAAGAAGCTTTGTATCTTTTCTTGGATATTGTTTGTTTTATTACAAAAGATAGCTGAGAAATAATCTATTATTTGAAACCTTGCTTGGAAAACTCTTTGAACCTGACACTGAGAAAATCACTGACTAATTTCTGCATTTGTCTATAGTTATCTGCTTTTTTGAGGTTCAAGTTACATAATGATTCATTTTACTAACATTTTTAATTTTTTTGGACTGGTGTGTATTTTCAGTACATTTTTCAGTGCATTTCATGCCTGTACTGAGTAATTTTCTTATTTATGTTTTTAATACATAATTTCAGGTTTACTTTCCTTTCTCTGACACAATCAGTTTTTTTATTCAAAGTGTATATATGTGAAGTTAAATGGACCTTAGGAAATGTAAGGGACTTAGCTGCCGATAGAGACCACCAGACGGAGTTCAGAAAGAAAAAGGTTTATTGATAATTTCGGATCCGGGCCCTCCACCAAGCCAATCGAGGGTGGGATCTCCGAACACCCGCTTTGGAAGTCTTTTATCCTATAGTTCAGGGGAGGAGGGGGCTAGACTACTCAGCAAAGCATAATTGGTTGGCAGGCAAGCAAGTTTATGTAACTATTGGTGATATTTTGTTATTAGCATCAAGGTCCTGTTTCCCAGAGCTAGATCCTGTTTCTTAGGTTGCTGATCAAACATTGCAGTGAGACACCTGGTGGTATTTTATTGTTCCCTTTCTTTAAAATTTTAGGGCTTTCCATCCCTGTAAAGCTGTTTCTATATTCTCGTAAACTAACCTAGCATTTAACTCTTCTGGGAACATTTAGCTTCCTTCTTCAGGAAACAGTATTATGAACAAAGCTAGTAGAGGTGACAGAATTCCAGCAGAGCTATCTCAAATCCTAAAAGATGATGCTGTTAAAGTGCTGTATTCAATATGCCAGCAAATTTGGAAAACTCAGCAGTGGCCACAAGACTGGAAAAGATTAGTTTTCATTCCAGTCCCAAAGAAGGACAATGCCAAAGAATGTTCAAACTACTGCACAATTGTGCTCAGTTCACTTGCTAGCAAGGTGACGCCAAATTCTTTCAAGCCCAGCTTCAACAGTAAATGAGCCAAGAACTTCCAGATGTACAAGCTGGAATTAGAAAATGCAGAGGGATCAGAGATCAAATTGCCAACATCCACTGGATCATAGAAAAAGAAAGGGAATTCCAGAAAAACATCTGCTTCATTGACTACACTAAAGCCTTTAACTCTGTGAATCATAACAATCTGTGGAAAATCCTTAAAGAGATGGGATTACCAGATCACCTTATCTGCCTCCTGAGAAACTTGTATGCAGGTCAAAAATAAACAGAACCAGACATGGAATCACTGACTAGTTCAAAATAGGGAAAAGAATACATCAAAGCTGTATACTGTCATCCTGCTTATTTAACTTATATGCAGAGTACATCTGATGAAATGCCAGGCTGAATGAAACACAAGCTGGAATTAAAGATTTCTGGGAGAATTATCAATAACCTGAGATACGCAGATGACACCACCCTAATGGCAGAAAGCGAAGAACTAAAGAGCACGCTTGATGAAAGTGAAAGAGAAGAGTGAAAAAGCTGGCTTAAAATTCAACATTCAAAAAACAAAGATCATGTCACCTGGTCCCATCATTTCAAGGCAAATAGATGGGGAAACAAGGGAAATAGTGACAGAATTTATTTTCTTTGGCTTCAAAATCACTACAGATGGTGACTGCAGCCATGAAATCAAAAGATGCTTGTTCCTTGGAAGAAAAGCTATGACAATTCTAGACAGCATATTAAAAAGCAGAGACATCACTTTGCTGACAAAAGTGCATATGTTCTAAGACATAGTTTTTACGATAATCATGTATGGATGTGAGAGTTGGACCATGAGGAAGGCTGAATATCAAAGGATTGATGCTTTTGAGCTGTGGTGCTGGAGAAGATCTTCAGAGTCTCTTGAACTGCAAGGAGGTCAAGCCAATCAATCATAAAAGAAATCAACCTTGAATATCCATAGGAAGGACTAATGCTGGGGCTGAAGCTTCAGTGTTTCCATCATCTGATGCGAAGAGAAAGGACTCATTGGAAAGGACTCTGATGCTGGGAAGGATTGGGGGCAGGAGAAAAGGGTGAGGGGGGACAGAAAATGAGATGGTTGGGTGGCATCATTGACTCAATGGACATGAGTTTGACCAAACTTCAAGAAATAGTGAAGGACATGGAATCCTGGCATGTTGCAGTCCATGGAGTAGCCGACTTAGACAAGACTGAGTGACTGAATATCAAATATTTTCCTTAAATGTATTTTTCCTTAAAACTTGCTATCCGATTTTAACACAATGTTGAAAGTAAATATCACATAAAAGTATGGAAGTGATAACATAAACACTCTCTTTAATATATATGCAAACCTGTATTTAGTTTTTAATATGTTAATCTGGCTTTTCTTGAAGAGGTATATAAATGCTAATCCTTCTGATTAATGATTTGTCAAATTCTCATTTCCTTTCTAGTGTTTTCGTATGTGTGATTTGAAACTCTGGAATTGAAAGTATTAAGAATCTTGATTCTTGGATTCTTGTCATCTTGGAGAAAAAAAATTATCAATATTAAATATATGTTTCCTTTCCTTTTAAACTTGAGATATATTTTCTGTACATTAAATTAGGTCTATACTCCTCTTGTCAGCATGTGCCTTTCGTAGATCATTTTTATTCCTCTACTTTTAACCATTTTATGTGATTTATAGTACATCTAGTTAGATTTTATTTTTATCAGTATCAGTGATATGTTTTAAGAAGCACAGCTAATTAACTAACTTAACTTTCCTGATATTAAATATTTTATATGTTTTATTTTATCATGTATTTTCCCCTTTGTTTCTGATGTTTTGAATTCAAAACCACATAGAACTGATGCTCCCAATCCCACCCAACATGTGTATGCTAGTATGCATAATTAAAAAAGAATCTGATGCTGGGAAAGATTGGAGGCAAAAGGAGAAGGGTGTGGCAGAGGATAAGATGGTTAGATAGCATCACTGAATCAAAACATATGAATTTGAGCAAACCCTGTGAGATAGTTGAGGGCAGAGGAGCCTGGCATGTTGCAGTCCTTGGGATCACAAAGTTGGACATGTCTTAGCCACGGAGCAACAACATGTCTCAATCACTGGGCTTCCCTGGTGAGTCAGAAGTAAAGGGTCTGGTTGTCAATGCAGGATGTGGGTTAGAACCCTGAGGAGGGAACATCCCTTGGAGAAGGATATGGTGAGCCATTACAGTATTTTTGCCTGGGTAATTCCATGGACAGAGGAGTATGGTCAGCAGTCCTTGAGGTTGCAAAAGGGTTGGACATGACTTAGCAACTAAACAACAAACAGCATGCCCCAGTCACTAGTTGCACACAGAGATAGAGATATAGGTGTATATTTCATATGCATTTTTACTCTAAAGTTTATTTCTTCAGGACGATATTTTATCTATGTTATGTATAATTTATGTTATGTAGCATCTTTGTTCTATGTAAACTAATTAGCAACAATAATATTATCAATAATAATAATTATTATAATTTGGCTTTGTCTTGTATCAATTTATCTATTTGAGTACATAGTTCAACCACTGAGATATATAGATAGATATAAATTAAATTTGTAATGTGTAATTTTTACTTTTACTTTTTGTTTAGATAATTTCTTTAAATATATGTGACTTTTCAAGATACATAGTTTAATCATACCAAAGTTTTCTTCTAATTTATTCATCAAATCTATTCCTTCAAGTGTTAGTTCTCTATATTGTTTCCTCGATTTTATATTTAAAGATCATCATTTCACCCATTGTTATTTCACTTGTCTTTTCCCTAGTATTTATCATAGGGATGTAAAGAAGTTACAATGATTTCTTATTTGCTGGGTGGCAAGCATTCTGCTACTACCACAGAGTAGGTATGAACATGTCTTTGCAGACCTGTGTCTTTATATTGTACCCACCACTTCAGCATGGAGACAAAAGCCACTGGGTAGCATCAGTGGGTGAAGAGGCTAACAGACTTCAGTATTGTAAATTGATTTTGTAACTCCAAAATTATCTCAATGTAACTTAAGCATCTTTTAATTATCTGAGCTTACTGCTCCTTGATTTCACTTCTGTAATTGAAAGATTTTGTTTTACATGTGTTTTTCTCTATAAGTACTTTTGCGTTGTTACTGTTTTCTCTTTAGGTTTAACATCTTTTCTTTTCTTTCTTTTTTTTTTTTTTTTCCTTTTTACCTTAGGAAACTTCCAACCCACCACAGTTTTTGAAAACATGGACAACAGTAAAAATGTTTGAACATATTGCTGATTTATAGAATTAAAACTAAATGTGAAATTTGAAAAATTCCCATATAATACTGACAAAAGAAACAATGTCCTTCATAACTGACTTAAGGGCATTTATTAGTATGCTGGTCTCTGAAAATAATGTCATCAGGTATGCTTATTTTGAGAATAACATTAAATAATTCTCAGTATGTGTCTGCTCACTTGTGTCCCACCCTTTGTGACACCATGGACTGTAGCCTGACAGGTTCCTCTGTTCATGGGTTTTTAGGCAAAAATACTGGAGTTGATTGCCATTTCTTCCTCCAGGGGATCTTCCTGATCCAATGATCAAATCTGTATCTCCTGCTTTTCCTGAATTGACAAGAAGATTTTTTTATCCACTGGGACTTCAGAGAAGCCCAATAATTCTAAAGGTAATCTCAAATGTCAACATCTTTGAAAACACTTCCATTTAATGGAATCAATATGATGTTATCGATCTTTCTGAAAAATACAAATGATGAATTAGTGGAGAACTACAAATAATCTTGAAATAAGCATCCTTGAAGACTTTGAAAAGAAACAATAAAGACATGGTGGAGTCCAATCTTAAAAGGACAAGGATGTGTTAACACTGTTAGGTTTTCTAGGTGGCACAGAAGAAAAGAATTCACTTGCCAATTCAGGTGATGCAGGAGACTTCAGTTGGATCCCTGGGCCAGGAAGTTCTCCTAGAGAAGGAAATGACAACCCATTTCAGTATTCTTTCATGGAAAACTCCATGGACAAAGCAGCCTGGTGGGCTACAGTCCATGGGTCACAAAGAATCGGACATGTTAACACCGTTACTTAAAGTCAGAAAATTGTTATTGTCTAGAATACTAAGGATAACTGATTTTTCAGAACATGGAACATATTTTAGCCTAATAGTATCTATGTCTAGCCATCTTGTTATACCTTAACTGTTAGAGAGACATGCCTGCAGAATTGGTCTTTGCAATTATACCAGCTTGGATTTTACTGATAGGTTCTATCAAGCCAAGGTTTATTTCCTCACTTAGTTTGATTGTTCCCCTTCTGAAAAGACGAGCTTTTAAGAAGGCAAATTTGAGAGGCAGATGAAACTGTGAGAGTGTGAGGATTACACTGTACTCAGTAAGCATCACTTGATAGGGCATTGGCTGATTATTCATTAATGTAAGTATTTGGTCACTCAGTAAATATGTGTTGAGCACTTACAGTGATATAGAGATTTACTATATGGAACTCTGGATATATATCTTTTTAAAGTGAATAGGCCACAAATTTCTGACCGAGTAGCCAATGGACACATAGTTTTAAAAGTGTGATAAATGTAACTAGGGCCATGGAGGAGCCACCTTTCACAAGATAATGGATGGAGACAAACAGCAATCTCAGTTGTAGATCCATGATGTGGGCAGTTAATACAGATCCCAAGTGCAGGTCAAAGAAGTGATTTTTTAAAAAG
>SJYW01034444.1:0-15497 GCA_006410735.1 Raphicerus campestris | reverse complement strand
AAAATATAAAAAGAAATCCAAAATACATAAAAAACCTATTGTTCCAAATTCTACCTACATAAAATCTATTTTTTCATGATTACATATAGAGAAAAATCCAAAAACTTTTAAATGGAGACTATACTATCTTCCATGCAAACATCTCAAAGTATTTAAGAAATTTACTAGAAATGACAGCAATTTATGTGTTTTTAAGTGAAGTGAAGTGCTCAGTCATGTCATTTCCAACTGTTTGTGACCCCATGAACTGTAGCCTACCAGGTTCCACCATCCAAGGAATTTTCCAGGCAAG
Organism: Raphicerus campestris; assembly: GCA_006410735.1. Classification (NCBI taxonomy): domain Eukaryota; kingdom Metazoa; phylum Chordata; class Mammalia; order Artiodactyla; family Bovidae; genus Raphicerus; species Raphicerus campestris. The sequence continues at coordinate 15,205 of SJYW01034444.1, read as the reverse complement.
AGTACTGGAGTGGGTTGCCATTTCTTTCTCCAGGGGATTTTTCTGACTCAGGGATTGAACCCAGGTCTCCCACATTATAGGCAGACGCTTTACCATCTGAGCCACCAGGGGAGGCTTATGTGTTTTTACATTCTCTTTAATTTTGAAAAAGGTATCCTGATTTCATGAAAAAATATGGTAAAAAAAAGTCCCACTAAATTCCATTCAAACCACAGCTCTTCAATCACTTCTCCACTGTCTATGAAGTGCAAACATGGATTGCTGTTAGTGAGCTTACACTGAAGTAAACATATTCTGTAGATGCTGCTGCTGCTGCTGCTGCTCAGCCGCTTCAGTTGTGTCTGACTCTGTGCGACCCCATAGACAGCAGCCCAACAGGCTCCCCCGTCCCTGGGATTCTCCAGGCAAGAACACTGGAGTGCGTTGCCATTTCCTGCTCCAATGCATGAAAGTGAAAAGTGAAAGTGAAGTCACTCAGTCGTGTCTGACTCTTAGTGACCCCGCAGACTGCAGCCTATCAGGCTCCTCTGTCCATGGGATTTTCCAGGAAAGAATACTGGAGTGGGGTGCCATTGCCGTCTCCCTCTCTAGATGCTACTGTATCACTAACTAAAGTTAAATGAATTGTCTTTCATGAGACTCACTCCTGCAATATCAGGAAATCAAATATGTACTCCTGTCCAGAAATAAGAGGTATATTTGATAATGGATAGCAAAATCATTCTTAGTCACATCAACCAAACCTAAAGCAACCAAGATTTAAATATTATTCAAGCTTTCAGACTATAGTAAAAGAAAGAAAGAAACCCTAATTTTTACTTGAGCAGAACTCAAATACATTTTACAAAATTCTGCAAAGGCCTAATGGTGTCTTCGAATAGACTATCTACACTCCATTACAGGAGAACAACGAATGGGAAATACATTTGCTTCCATAAGGTTCTTACCTGTATAATGCATCATCAATCTCCACAGATTCTGTTGGCATGCTGGAGAAATTTGTATTTGCACTGAAAAAAAGAAAACATAAGGGCAAGTATAGCTATTTAATATTCATATTTTGTAATGTAAAAATAAACTATACATGAAATCAGATTCACCAGGTACTAAAACAGATTTTACAAACCAGACATATGTTTTATTACCACTTTATTTAGATTTTAAAAATTGGTCAAAATTAAATTCATTCACTGCTTGCTCTATGTGTAAATTAGAGCCCATAGTTGTTTTATTCTCAGGTGTTACTTTATCATTGCTATAAGTGCTATAAATATCATTGCTATAATATATATTCTGATGGGTTTATATTTTAGCAATATTGAGTGGTCCATAAACCGTCTATAATACACATACCCAGAATTTAACATATAATGATGATATCTAGGGCTTCCCTGATAGCTCAGCTGATAAAGAATCTACCTGTAATGCAGGAGATTCCTGGGTCAGGAAAATCCCCCGGGGAAGGGATAGGATACCCACTCCAGTATTCTTGGGCTTCTCTGGTGGCTCAGATGGTAAAGAATCCTCCAGCAATGAGGGAGACCTGGGTTTGATCCCTGGTTGGAAGATACACTGGAGAAGGGAACAGCTATCCACTCCAGCAGTCAAGCAAGACAAAATAATAATAGTTTAGCCATAAAACAAAGTCAAGGACTTTAGTTGTCTTGCAGATGCTAACATCCCCACCAAGTGGAAGAAGTTAACTGACCAGCAGCAGGTAGACCTCAGATCAGTTGGAACCAGAAGGTTGATGACCAAGGTTCCAAAAACATTACCCTGTTATCTCACCATCAAGCAATCAGAGAACTGAGGATGGATCACATACCCTATGACCCTTTCCCTCAGACTGTCTATAAAAACCTTTCCCTGAGAGCCAATGGAGGAGTTTTTTGTCTTTGGAGCATGAGCTGCCAGTTTTCTTTGCTATATCCTACAATAAACTGTACTTTCTTCACTACAACCTGGTGTCAGTAGATTGGCTTTGCTGCACATTCAGTGAGTGGACCCAAGTTTGGTAACACTATCACCTAAATGGTCGTCTTCTGCTCAGGTGGCTCACTGCTGTATTTTTTTCAAATCACATATCCTTAACTATTTATCATCTGCCTTTCTCTATAGAATGTGTGCTCCATTAGGAATTTACTACTGTATTTCAAATCCCTAAAACAGTACCTGGCATTTAATAACAAGAACAAACATTCTGTCACAGAGTTTTAAGTGTTTACTAACTCAGTTAACCCTTTCAACGACTTTATGAGATAGACACTATTACTATATCCATTGAACAGAGGAAAAAACCTGAGGTTGACAGAGATTAACTTAAATAACCTGCCCAAGGTCCTGGAGCAGGTAAATGGCAAGCCCTGAAACTAATCAGTCTAGTTCCTTACAACCACACTGTATTGTCTACTACCTCTCACAGTGGGGGTTTCCAAGCTGTCTCAGTGTAAAGAATCCACCTGCCAATTAAAGAGACACAGGTTTCATCCCTAGGTCTGGAAGATCTCTTGGAGTAGGAAATGGCAACCCACTACAGTATTCTTGCATGGATAATTCCACGGACTGGCAGGCTACAGTCCATGGGTTCAGCTGGAGATGACTGAACACACACACACACACACACACACACACACACACACACACACCTCTCATAGAAGGCATGAAGAAAGCACTAAAAAATTATCTGTTAAATGAATTTTAAAAATTAAAAAACTGTGATGTTGGAAAAGTCTCTTGGACTACAAAGAGATCAAACCAGTCAATCCAAAAGGAAATCAACCTTGAATATTCATTGGAAGGACTGATGCTGAAGCTAAAGCTCCAATACTTTGGCCATCTGATGTGAAGAGCCAACTCATTAGAAAAGACCCTGATGCTGGGAAAGATTAAAGGCAGGAGGAGAAGGGGATGACAGAGGATGAGATGGTTGGATGGTATTACCGACTTGATGGACATTAGTTTGACCAAGCTCCAGGAGTTGGTGATGGACAGGAAAGCCTGGCATGCTGCAGTCTGTAGGGTCGCAGAGTCAAACACGACTGGGCAACTGAACTGAACTGAAACATACTGGTGTGACAAGATACAGAGTGATATATCAATCACTGCAGCTCACTTCAATTTTTTTCACAGTGTGGCATAGAAAGAAAAATGATAATTGGGAAACACAGATGGTTCATGAGCAGAGGGAACTGCCAGGACAATTTGAGCCTGAGCTAAAATCAATACCATCTTGGCAAAAGTGTAATTCATTCTAGGTTTTGGGAAGTTCTATATATCAGTTTCAGGATTCTAAAAACAACGTGATAACATAAAATTCAGTTTCAAGATCCAATTTTCTAGGCCTGGTATATTGATATATAGGCAAAGAATCTGAAAATATATGATCAAAAATGTTATTATTTCTCCTATCATTGTGATATCACCTTCCAGCTAATAAAAACACATATACAATATACCCTGGCAGTCTAACAAAATACAAAACTCAAGAAAAAGTCTCGTTACAACTTTCTTACTGTTAGTACACTTTCTCTAGCTGTCTTCCTTGCATGGAGAGCAACAGTCTAAGATGGTAAAGCTCTTAAGTAAAAATGAGACGAGCTACATTCTAACTAGTTCTGTCACTTAATGATTATGACTGACACCTACTTTTCAGAAAGTGCTGCCTTACTGGAATCTTTCAAATATCATTCTTCTGATAAGGTCTTAAATGGCAAACGAAAATGCTTTAAATAAGAGGAAGTTTTATTTGTATTGCATAATATCCCCCACCTAAGTCTGGCAGTACTGGCAACGGCAGGCAATACCATGGTATCAAAGCCATCCTTTCAGTCTAAGGTTGGTGAAAAAGCTATAGGCTTGTGAACATTCATATTAGCTCAAAATCAAATATCCCACCACTTCTATCTTCGGCACATCATATTCTGGTAGTGGGCAGAATGTAACTATCCGCTTTATTAATTATGAAATGACAAACAGGAACTACACAAACGTTTCCCCTCTATTTCTGCAGTAATGAAAAAGATGTGAACCTCAACACCAACTCCGAAAGAAGAATGGGTAACTCGTGGTTTTTTCCCCCTGCGTCTTTCTTTTTCCTTTTTCTCTCTCTTGTTTTAAAGGGCAATCAACAGGCCTCAAGGTGTTCTGACTACCACTGATTCATTANAATTGTAGTTCTGGAAAAGACTCTTGGGAGTTCCTTGGACTGCAAGGAGATCAAGCCAGTTAATCATAAAGAAAATCAACCTTGAATAATCCTTGGAAGGACTGTTGCTGAAGTTGAAGCACCAGTACTTTGGCCACCTGATGCAGAGAACTGACTTCTTGGAAAACCCCTGATGCTGGGAAAGATTGAAGGCAAAAGAAGAAGGGAGCAGCAGAGGATGAGATGGTTACATAGCATCACCAAGTCAATAGACGTACATTGGAGCAAACTCTGGGAGCTAGTGGAGGACTGAGGAGACTGGCATGTTACAGTCCATGGGGTTGCAAAGAGTCAGACACAACTTAATGACTGAACAATAACAACAATAACAACTCTTTATTTTCAAGGGTTAGTATAGCAATATGAAGATGCGGTGTAGAGATTATCCTGTAGGGTTCACATTAGCATCTTTCCACATATTTCTTTAATGGACAAGAATGCCAGCAAGTCCATTGTGACTCTTTACATGCCATGATGTGAGAAAAGTAGTCTGCAAAGAATGGATTGTACTGATGAAACATCAATCATTAGTAAACATGACACTTCTGAAAGCAAAGGTGTAAGTCCACGGGAAAAGAGCATTCTATCAATATTTATCTAAGCTGAGTTCAGAAGTTCAAATTTAACACTGAATAAAAAGAACTCACTTTCTAATTCTTAAAATATAAAAATTTTAAAAAGAGCATTAAAATGAACTGAAACACTGCTTATTGGATATTTAGCAAACCAGAATGCACATTTTGATTTGGCATTCCAGATTGCACTATTTTTCTTCTTTGATTTCAAACTGACTACATGATAAGCAATTGTTGTTCAATCACTCAGTAGTGTCCAATTCCCTGCAATCCCATGGACTGAAGCATGCCAGGCTTCCCTATCCTTAACCATCTCCCAAGTCTGCTCAAACTCATGTCCATGAGTCAATGATGGCATCCAATCCTCTCATCCTCTGTTGTCGCATTCTCCTNTGCAATCCCATGGACTGAAGCATGCCAGGCTTCCCTATCCTTAACCATCTCCCAAGTCTGCTCAAACTCATGTCCATGAGTCAATGATGGCATCCAATCCTCTCATCCTCTGTTGTCGCATTCTCCTCCTGCCCTCAGTCTTTTCCAGTATCAGGGTCTTTTCCAATAAGTTAGTGTTTTGCATCAGGTGGCCAAAGTATTGGAGCGTTAGCTTCAGAATCAGTTATTTCAATGAATATCCAGGGTTCATTTCCTTTTTTTAAATATTTGTCAGGGAAATTAAAATAGAGGTAGTCTTGTTCAGGCTTCAGAAGTAGGAGAGCGGACTTCTGACTGACTTCTGAACCTGCCTGGACTATGTGCCTGCCTGAAAGCACATCAACTTTTATCAGCAAGTCAAGTGAAACTTTACTTAAGAAAGGGAGTGGCTCTTGGAATTTCCTGAGCCCCTGGAGGCCTGGCCAGACCACTAGGGTCTATGGAATCTTACGGTTCACAAAGTGAAAAAAACAGCATTGTAAAAGTTAAAGAAAATCCAGAGCCGAATGTTTGTGTGTAAACTGATGATGGTATCAGTTTATGGCCTTGGATTATAAGCATGAGCCCCCAAATCTGCAATGTGAATGCAATGTTTAGGAACCATTCCCAATTGGGACTCCAAATTGCTGTCATTTGTAACTTCCTATCACTTTTCAAGTCTGGATATAGGTTTCAGCCCAGTTTGGTTTATATGATATTACCTCTGTTTATTATTTATATTTCTATTCTTTTAATGACTATATTGAAATTAAGTCAAATAATCCTCTATTAAATATTAAAATTGTTTATTGTGGTGTAACAAGTGGTTTCTTTTTTATACAAATCTTTTAAACCTAAAGTTAAAGTAAAACTTTCAGCAAAACAGTATTTATATACAATGATGATCTTCAGCAAAAGAAATTCCCAAACATCACCAACCCTGCTGTCATTTCTTCAGTGATGATTGAAGGTGTAGTCAATGCTCCAGCTCACAGCAGTAACATTAACCCTTACATAGCGTCTTTTCAACCCAAAGTCTGCAAATAGAACCCTGATCTTAAGAACTGTAATGACAAGCAGTATCTGACTTACTCTTCAGATAACCGTCTAGGATCACAAACTTTGGAGAAGAAAAGTTATCTTTGTAGTATATCTTAAAACTGAAGAATCCTTAAAACATTAGAACTTCACTATCTGCCTTTGCTTTCAAACCTTCTATCCAAAGCCTGAAAGTTGATAATAAGCCTCCTTTTTCAAATATTTGTGGAGAACTGTCATTACAACTATAACATCCAAAATTTTGTGTTAAGTTTTTGTCTTTAAATATCTTTCAAGTGAACTACAGCAATTTTCAGTTCCAAGGAACATGCAAGAAAAGGACACATACTTGAGACTATTAGTTAATGAAATTACAAATGTTGAGAGCCGCTGTTCATCCTCCAGGAGACAATGTACAACCTTTACTGAGAAAAGCCTTACAATATGTCTTGTATTTTATTTGCTTCAACTAGAATTCCCTGCCCCTCAAAGGTTTTTACTCTAAAATTTCCAAGTGGCCTCTTCCTACTGCCAAAGAGCATGCACTCTGTATTTATGGCATGTGTGCATTCACTATAGAACACGCATGAGTTGTCTAGCATGAAGACAAAGAATATGGTACTTAAAGTACCCAAATTCAGGTTTAAAGCATAAACTCTGCCAGTTTCCCCTTCATACATCTTTTCCTTTTGTTTATTTATTTCTGAAAGGGAGATAAAAGTGGTTATAGGATATTTATATGGTTCAACATTCATAAAGTACTAATGAGAATGATGGTTAGCAACTATTATCATTAAATGTAATTCCCAGCATCTCACTTTTACAGAAATGTATTTATTAAATCTTAATTTATCAATTCTCATATGCATACATATAATTCTAAATTATCTTGGTGAATAAACGGGCAAGTTAAGAACTTTAAAGTTTGAATAATGTTCTCTGTTACATAAAGCTGGACTCAGACCTGTTATTCCACTTTTATAAATGAGTAAACTGTAGACCTTCTCTCAGTTCCTTTCTACTGGCTTAACTGAAGACGTCTATAAAGCAATTTGAAAACAAATGAAATAAGTGATTAGTAATAAAATCAAGAGACCCTGAGAGACTAGTGTTTGATGGAAAATTGTATAAGTCTTTGGAAGCATATTGTAGCCTTCTGTCCACTGGTAATTTCAGAATATTCAGTCTGAGCCACTTTCAGGAATGATAATGACTAACTTGAAACCACCCATAGTTAAAAAAAGTGAGATGAAAGCCTTCATTTCATTCACAGCCTGTCTGAGGAAGTGAAAGACACGTTCTTCCCCTACAGTAAGCCTCTCACCTTTCAGTCCTGAGTTACTACCAGGTTACAGCTATAAGAAAGTATACACTTACCAAGTATAGGATCCTCTTAGGGGTAAGCCAACAGTGGAATTTGCTGCCTCAGGAGTTATTTAGTGCCCTGTCACTTCAGAAATACAGACAAGGGCTGCATGGCCATTCATCAGCATAGCNCCGTATGAGGAAGCACTCCTGTAACAGGGAGTAGCAGGTGTTTTTTTGCCAAATTAGAGAGTGCATAAATCTCTGAGGGATTCAACAAATGTGTAGACATGAACTCAATTCTCATTCAACATGTAGGAGTCCATCCTTTCCTCACCAGTATCCTTTTATTGGCATGGCAGAACTGCCTTGGTTTAGAGTTTTTCTTCTATGAAATTCAGCTACATTTACTAATACTTCCCTAAGCCTGGTCTTCAGCTTTCTCTGTCCTCCAGCTTCCAGAGAGGAGAGTACCTTTATATGCAGTCAGTAAGGCCTTCCAGCTTCCACATTTAATTGCCAGTCAGTTTTTCTCAAGTTTAGCAGTAGCCACTCTATTCTATTTTCTTTATAGTTGACATTTGCTTCCTACTTCTTGAATACCATGTTGTATCACCTAATGTGGTCCTTGCTTAGAGAATAACATCAAAGTTCCTAACTAGTGGGGGTTTTAGCAATTGAAGTAATATCTTCTGCCAAGTTTAAAAGATCATTTTAGGCTCTCCTTTGTTGGATGATTTTGACACCATCATGATTTATGGCCCCCAGGAAGTATTTGTTGAGACTGAAATTAGCATGGTATATGCTTGATAGGGAGCATGACTGGCATTAACACTTTGGAAGGTGGGAAGTGTAGACAGAGGGAAAATTGAGTTGTGGACAGCCCTTCACCTGATTTGAGTCACACACGTGGAAATCTCTAAAATGGAGACGTCACTGGGAATTGCCTCGAGCTTATGTGGAACATCTGGGTCTGTAACTCTCATGTTGATACAACATTGAATGCAGGCTGCCAATGAAAAGAAGTGTGAACTTGGAATTGTAAATCCCAAAGAAGACTATGTGAGATCACTTACACCTGGCAGCATACCCAGAAGCTGGAAAAGCAAGTCTCTAATTACTGAGAGGAGATCTCAGTGAGAGAGAATGGATTCCATCCTACAGTCCCACACTGTTTCAATAGCATTTAATGTGACAATATGACGAGCCATCTTTTGTATGATAAATGTGTAGCGCTGCCATGATTACCATTATATCATTTTAATTTTGCATTTTCCAAAACATAAAGCAAGTAATGTAGCACACACTCACCACAGACCTGTCTTTTTTCTTTCTCTTAATAGAATGCCACGGATTTTGCTTTTGAATTGTAGTTCTGGAAAAGACTCTTGGGAGTTCCTTGGACTGCAAGGAGATCAAGCCAGTTAATCATAAAGAAAATCAACCTTGAATAATCCTTGGAAGAACTGTTGCTGAAGTTGAAGCACCAGTACTTTGGCCACCTGATGCAGAGAACTGACTTCTTGGAAAACCCCTGATGCTGGGAAAGATTGAAGGCAAAAGAAGAAGGGAGCAGCAGAGGATGAGATGGTTACATAGCATCACCAAGTCAATAGACGTACATTGGAGCAAACTCTGGGAGCTAGTGGAGGACTGAGGAGACTGGCATGTTACAGTCCATGGGGTTGCAAAGAGTCAGACACAACTTAGTGACTGAACAATAACAACAATAACAACTCTTTATTTTCAAGGGTTAGTATAGCAATATGAAGATGCGGTGTAGAGATTATCCTGTAGGGTTCACATTAGCATCTTTCCACATATTTCTTTAATGGACAAGAATGCCAGCAAGTCCATTGTGACTCTTTACATGCCATGATGTGAGAAAAGTAGTCTGCAAAGAATGGATTGTACTGATGAAACATCAATCATTAGTAAACATGACACTTCTGAAAGCAAAGGTGTAAGTCCACGGGAAAAGAGCATTCTATCAATATTTATCTAAGCTGAGTTCAGAAGTTCAAATTTAACACTGAATAAAAAGAACTCACTTTCTAATTCTTAAAATATAAAAATTTTAAAAAGAGCATTAAAATGAACTGAAACACTGCTTATTGGATATTTAGCAAACCAGAATGCACATTTTGATTTGGCATTCCAGATTGCACTATTTTTCTTCTTTGATTTCAAACTGACTACATGATAAGCAATTGTTGTTCAATCACTCAGTAGTGTCCGATTCCCTGCAATCCCATGGACTGAAGCATGCCAGGCTTCCCTATCCTTAACCATCTCCCAAGTCTGCTCAAACTCATGTCCATGAGTCAATGATGGCATCCAATCCTCTCATCCTCTGTTGTCGCATTCTCCTCCTGCCCTCAGTCTTTTCCAGTATCAGGGTCTTTTCCAATAAGTTAGTGTTTTGCATCAGGTGGCCAAAGTATTGGAGCGTTAGCTTCAGAATCAGTTATTTCAATGAATATCCAGGGTTCATTTCCTTTTTTTAAATATTTGTCAGGGAAATTAAAATAGAGGTAGTCTTGTTCAGGCTTCAGAAGTAGGAGAGCGGACTTCTGACTGACTTCTGAACCTGCCTGGACTATGTGCCTGCCTGAAAGCACATCAACTTTTATCAGCAAGTCAAGTGAAACTTTACTTAAGAAAGGGAGTGGCTCTTGGAATTTCCTGAGGCCCTGGAGGCCTGGCCAGACCACTAGGGTCTATGGAATCTTACGGTTCACAAAGTGAAAAAAACAGCATTGTAAAAGTTAAAGAAAATCCAGAGCCGAATGTTTGTGTGTAAACTGATGATGGTATCAGTTTATGGCCTTGGATTATAAGCATGAGCCCCCAAATCTGCAATGTGAATGCAATGTTTAGGAACCATTCCCAATTGGGACTCCAAATTGCTGTCATTTGTAACTTCCTATCACTTTTCAAGTCTGGATATAGGTTTCAGCCCAGTTTGGTTTATATGATATTACCTCTGTTTATTATTTATATTTCTATTCTTTTAATGACTATATTGAAATTAAGTCAAATAATCCTCTATTAAATATTAAAATTGTTTATTGTGGTGTAACAAGTGGTTTCTTTTTTATACAAATCTTTTAAACCTAAAGTTAAAGTAAAACTTTCAGCAAAACAGTATTTATATACAATGATGATATTCAGCAAAAGAAATTCCCAAACATCACCAACCCTGCTGTCATTTCTTCAGTGATGATTGAAGGTATAGTCAATGCTCCAGCTCACAGCAGTAACATTAACCCTTACATAGCGTCTTTTCAACCCAAAGTCTGCAAATAGAACCCTGATCTTAAGAACTGTAATGACAAGCAGTATCTGACTTACTCTTCAGATAACCGTCTAGGATCACAAACTTTGGAGAAGAAAAGTTATCTTTGTAGTATATCTTAAAACTGAAGAATCCTTAAAACATTAGAACTTCACTATCTGCCTTTGCTTTCAAACCTTCTATCCAAAGCCTGAAAGTTGATAATAAGCCTCCTTTTTCAAATACTTGTGGAGAACTGTCATTACAACTATAACATCCAAAATTTTGTGTTAAGTTTTTGTCTTTAAATATCTTTCAAGTGAACTACAGCAATTTTCAGTTCCAAGGAACATGCAAGAAAAGGACACATACTTGAGACTATTAGTTAATGAAATTACAAATGTTGAGAGCCGCTGTTCATCCTCCAGGAGACAATGTACAACCTTTACTGAGAAAAGCCTTACAATATGTCTTGTATTTTATTTGCTTCAACTAGAATTCCCTGCCCCTCAAAGGTTTTTACTCTAAAATTTCCAAGTGGCCTCTTCCTACTGCCAAAGAGCATGCACTCTGTATTTATGGCATGTGTGCATTCACTATAGAACACGCATGAGTTGTCTAGCATGAAGACAAAGAATATGGTACTTAAAGTACACAAATTCAGGTTTAAAGCATAAACTCTGCCAGTTTCCCCTTCATATATCTTTTCCTTTTATTCATTTATTTCTGAAAGGGAGATAAAAGTGGTTATAGGATATTTATATGGTTCAACATTCAAGTACTAATGAGAATGATGGTTAGCAACTATTATCATTAAATGTAATTCCCAGCACCTCACTTTTACAGAAATGTATTTATTAAATCTTAATTTATCAATTCTCACATGCATACATAAAATTCTAAATTATCTTGGTGAATAAATGGGCAAGTTAAGAACTTTAAGGTTTGAATAATGTTCTCTATTACATAAAGCTGGACTCAGACCTGTTATTCCACTTTTATAAATGAGTAAACTGTAGACCTTCTCTCAGTTCCTTTCTACTGGCTTAACTGAAGACGTCTATAAAGCAATTTGAAAACAAATGAAATAAGTGATTAGTAATAAAATCAAGAGACCCTGAGAGACTAGTGTTTGATGGAAAATTGTATAAGTCTTTGGAAGCATATTGTAGCCTTCTGTCCACTGGTAATTTCAGAATATTCAGTCTGAGCCACTTTCAGGAATGATAATGACTAACTTGAAACCACCCATAGTTAAAAAAAGTGAGATAAAAGCCTTCATTTCATTCACAGCCTGTCTGAGGAAGTGAAAGACACGTTCTTCCCCTACAGTAAGCCTCTCACCTTTCAGTCCTGAGTTACTACCAGGTTACAGCTATAAGAAAGTATACACTGACCAAGTATAGGATCCTCTTAGGGGTAAGCCAACAGTGGAGTTTGCTGCCTCAGGAGTTATTTAGTGCCCTGTCACTTCAGAAATACAGACAAGGGCTGCATGGCCATTCATCAGCATAGTTGAGAGCAGTTTTCTGTACTGGGTTCAACTGGATACCCCTGCAGGCCTATGTGAATGATAAGGTTCTGTGATTTTAAATCTCCTCAAGGTCATGTGGTGATTAAAGAAAGGTTATGCTTGTGAAATATATAAACAGAAAAAAAGAACTTTACCATAAAGGAAACATGACTTTTGAAACTTTCTCAGAGGGGAATTTTTCACAGTGTACCTCCTGATGTAAGACAAAAGCAAACAAATGTCAGCCAAGATGAAGAGAGTCCAGTGGGTCCCAGGCACTGCTATGGGGACTGAAGATGCACAGCATGAGAGGGAAGTGCTGGGGTATGCCTCCTGACTTGTAATTAGGCATCCTCTCCTTGTCCCTAGAAAGACATGCTGGCAGGGCAGGATTATGGCTGGAGGCAGGATGGGGTTGCTCAATCAATGTAAGATAGCAAATGCCAACAACCTCAGTTTAGATTATTATTATATACAGTACATTATATGTATATATAATATGAAACACTTAGAAAAGACTATATGAATGTATATGGAACAATATAACAAAATACTTGTGTGAAAAAAAAATAATTGTGTGATTCCTGAAGTTACTATTGAATAGCATCAATGAATATTAGCTCAAGAAATCCCTAGAAGCTCCACTAGCTAAAAATAGGTGCAATAATAATATGATTACAAGTTATAGTAATAATAATAACTCAAGTGTATTGATCACTTACTTTAAGTGAAGCAGATATTAGATAAGTGCTCTAAAGACATGAACTTATCATGCAATAACCTTGGTGGCTCAGATGGTAATGAATCTACCTGCAATGTGGGAGATCCAGGTTCAGTCCCTGGGTCGGGAAGATCCCCTGGAGAAAGGGATGGCTACCCATGCCAGTTTTGCTGCCTGGATAATTCCATGGACATAGGAGCCTGGCAGGCTTCAGTTCATGGAGTCCCAAAGATTCAGACACAACTGAAAGACTAACAGTATTACACACCATTGATTGCTTACTTTAGGTGAAATAGATGGTAAATGTGATCTAAAGACATGAACTTATCTCCCAATAACTCAGTGTATTGAGTGATATTATTATTCCCATTGCAGATTAGGTAGGGATATAGATAAGGGACATTCACTAATTTGTGAATGAGGAGGATGAAGTGAAGCTGTCTGATCTGAAATCCATCCTCTTGGGCATGTCTCAGGACTACTGCTTCTCAGCTAACAGTGGTCAGTAAAAAGTTAAAATCATATGAAAGCTGATTTGCCTTTTTTTTTTTTAATGTAACCTTTTATATTCCACACCAAATCTCTTCTGACCTTATTTACTTTTATATAACTTCTGTCCAATTTTTAAGCCTCGAATCAATTTATCATGTTACATGAATTTTCCAGTCACTCCTTCCAAGAATGGATTTTTCTTCATTCAACTGCAATGACAAACTGAAGTTAGATTTTCTTCTGTTAAATATGACCTGCTTCTTCAAAGGCAATTTGTGCCATTTGTGTGGGGTAATGCTGTCTTAAACAGTGGTAAATAGTGATAGTCTGTATCACTAGGTATGATTTTAAAAACACTCTATTTTAAAGTAAAAGGAATCTATAATGTTAATGCAGGGTTTGGGGAAACATCTGAGGATGNTAATTTGTGCCATTTGTGTGGGGTAATGCTGTCTTAAACAGTGGTAAATAGTGATAGTCTGTATCACTAGGTATGATTTTAAAAACACTCTATTTTAAAGTAAAAGAAATCTATAATGATAATGCAGGGTTTGGGGAAACATCTGAGGATGACCAAACCCAAGAGACCCCCCAGAAAAGCTAATTCCTTGCTGATAAGACTGCATTCTATGTCTTTTCTAGGAGATCCTCAGTTAACACCATCACATTATAGAAACGTTGTGCACAGGAAACCAACTTAAATGTATTGACCACCTGAGTAAACAGCCGACTCACTGGAAATGGGCTTGATGCTGGAAAAGACTGAGAGCAGGAGGAGAAGGGGACAGCAGAGGAGGAGGTGGTTGGGTGGCATTACTGACTCCATGGACATGAGTTTGAGCAAGATCCAGGGTTTGGTGATGGACATGGAAGCCAGGCGTGCTGGAGTCCATGGGATTGCAAAGTGTTGGACACAACTGAGCGACTAAACTGAACTGAACTTAATGATTATGAATTTTCTTATTAATAAAATTGATTGGAATTATTTCTTTTAATCGTAAACTGTTCTGTGTTCCTATATCTTCTCATCTTATTCTTTTTACTCCTGTCAAAATGCGATTTCACACAATGCATCTTCTTTTTTACTCTAGTCTTACTGTACTTTGAAACTTACAGATTTCAACATCTATCTTTATTTTACAAGGCATTTCCAGTGTCATGATATATTATTTTTTCTTTTTGACTTGTTGTTATACCCTTCTAAGATACACACACACATGTGTGTGTGTATATACACATTAATACCATTTAGAGGATCCAAGTTGAAGAAACTCCCATTGTGAAATTTAGCACCAATTTGAACATAAAAAAGTACAGGCTTGAGGGGTCCCTGGGCCATATAAAGTGACATTCACTCAGTTCATCCCACATGCTATTGTCCAAAAATGCCTTATCCTTGCTTGAAATAATGAACAAGATTGTGTCGGAAACAATAGAAGGAGGATGTAGATGATTTATCGTGCAACGTTCTGCTTGTCTGTTTTCCACCCACCATGAGGACACACACAATTCTAGCTGATTCTCCTCCTCCCACCGGAAGATTGCTCATCCGATTTATATTCAGTGGTTGCTAAATATAGACATTTTTGGCCAGATTAAGAGAACAGTGATGGCTGATAGATATTGTTGTATTTGCCATTTCTTTTAAATAACTAATTTTCATGCCATC
>SJYW01034441.1:1728-12320 GCA_006410735.1 Raphicerus campestris | reverse complement strand
ATGTAAGATAACAGAGGCTTTTTTCTTTTTCTTTTCTTTCTAGTTACTCTCTTTTGTCCCTGAAAAATAACAAAGCCAAACAAAGCATATATTGGATTGGCCAAAATGTTTGTTAGGCTCTTTGATAACATCTTATGGAAAAGCTCAAATAAATGTTTTGGCCAACCCAGTGTATGTGTATTTGCTGTTGTTTAGAAGCTAATTCATCTCCAACTTTTTTNTCTCTTTTGTCCCTGAAAAATAACAAAGCCAAACAAAGCATATATTGGATTGGCCAAAATGTTTGTTAGGCTCTTTGATAACATCTTATGGAAAAGCTCAAATAAATGTTTTGGCCAACCCAGTGTATGTGCATTTGCTGTTGTTTAGAAGCTAATTCATCTCCAACTTTTTTGCAGCCCCATGGACTTTAGCCCACCAGGCTCCTCTGCCCATGAGATGTCCCAGGCAAGAATACTGGAGGGGGTAGCATTTCTTTCTCCAGGGAATCTTCCCTCCTCAGGGACTGAACCCGAGTCTCCTGCTTGTCAACCAGATTCTTCTACCTCTGAGCCACCTGGGAAGCCCCTTATGTGTCTGTTAGTGATTGTCAACCGGGTGACACTTAGTCCCCAAAAATGCTTGGCAATGGCAATATCTGAAGACATTTTTGGAGCTTGCTACTGAAATCTAGTGGGTAGAGGGCAGAGATGCTGATAAACATCCTACAAGGCACAGGACAGACACCCACACCAAAGAATCATCCAGGTGAAAATGTCAATAGTTGTTGAGAAATCTTAGTATATAACCACTTATGTATACCTATTCAGAAAACAACTATGTTTACAAAATTGAAGCTTTAAGATATCACATTGAAACCTTAAGAGATAAATATGTTTTCTACAATGTTTTCATGTCTCCTCTCCCTATTAACATTTTTGTCAAATTGAAGTGAAATATTTTTATTATATAAAGACAATTTTCTTTCCATTAAAATGAATAGCATGGGTTTTAATGTGTGAAACAGTGGGTAATGCAGTGATATATTCAAGTTGTTGATTGCTCCTGTTGTTATCAGGAGCACATAGATTGATATTTTGGAAAAGTAATTGTTTGACATTAAATTTGGAACATCTTGGTTCATAAAACTCAACACGGACTGATGAAAATAAATGCGGGGATGACTCTAAAGAAGTCAATTGAGAACAGATATTTATAGAGGGCCTGCAAATGAAACACATTTATTACAGGCAAGTGGGTCCCATCACCCTCTCCTAAAGATGGATTACCCTCAAGGATCAGAGCTTAATGAAGGCGACAAAGTCGAACATTTTTTTCACAACATTTACAAGTGTGAAACAGATCAGTCACAAATGCAAATGAACAACATTGCTGGGATGAGCCATGCAAAATCCACGGTCTAGAGTTCACTTCATTAGAAAGGCTTTCAGAAATCTAAACAAATAGTATATACAGAGAACAGCTTATCTTAGAAAAATAAGTTAAATGTAGTAGGACTGTCGGGATACATGGAGGCATCTCAGATCCAGAAGGAGTTGAAGGTAGAGTTACCAAAAACAATGCTGTCTGAGGTGCGGTTACCTAGAAATTATTCTGAACTTTTCCTCTGAAGCAACAGCAACATAACACGGTCTGTAACATCCTAAATTAGGACTTTGAAAAGGACTGTGATGATTTATGGGCTTCCCTTGGCTCAGATAGTAAGGCTATGCTGGAGACTTGGGTTCAGTTCCTAGGTTGGAAAGATCCCCTGGAGGAGGACATGGCAACCCACTCCAGTATCTTTACCTGGAGAATCCCATGGACAGAGGAGCCTGACGGGCTGCAGTCCATGNGCACAGGACAGACACCCACACCAAAGAATCATCCAGGTGAAAATGTCAATAGTTGTTGAGAAATCTTAGTATATAACCACTTATGTATACCTATTCAGAAAACAACTATGTTTACAAAATTGAAGCTTTAAGATATCGCATTGAAACCTTAAGAGATAAATATGTTTTCTACAATGTTTTCATGTCTCCTCTCCCTATTAACATTTTTGTCAAATTGAAGTGAAATATTTTTATTATATAAAGACAATTTTCTTTCCATTAAAATGAATAGCATGGGTTTTAATGTGTGAAACAGTGGGTAATGCAGTGATATATTCAAGTTGTTGATTGTTCCTGTTGTTATCAGGAGCACATAGATTGATATTTTGGAAAAGTAATTGTTTGACATTAAATTTGGAACATCTCGGTTCATAAAACTCAACACGGACTGATGAAAATAAATGCGGGGATGACTCTAAAGAAGTCAATTGAGAACAGATATTTATAGAGGGCCTGCAAATGAGACACATTTATTACAGGCAAGTGGGTCCCATCACCCTCTCCTAAAGATGGATTACCCTCAAGGATCAGAGCTTAATGAAGGCGACAAAGTCGAACATTTTTTTCACAACATTTACAAGTGTGAAACAGATCAGTCACAAATGCAAATGAACAACATTGCTGGGATGAGCCATGCAAAATCCACGGTCTAGAGTTCACTTCATTAGAAAGGCTTTCAGAAATCTAAACAAATAGTATATACAGAGAACAGCTTATCTTAGAAAAATAAGTTAAATGTAGTAGGACTGTCGGGATACATGGAGGCATCTCAGATCCAGAAGGAGTTGAAGGTAGAGTTACCAAAAACAATGCTGTCTGAGGTGCGGTTACCTAGAAATTATTCTGAACTTTTCCTCTGAAGCAACAGCAACATAACACGGTCTGTAACATCCTAAATTAGGACTTTGAAAAGGACTGTGATGATTTATGGGCTTCCCTTGGCTCAGATAGTAAGGCTATGCTGGAGACTTGGGTTCAGTTCCTAGGTTGGAAAGATCCCCTGGAGGAGGACATGGCAACCCACTCCAGTATCTTTACCTGGAGAATCCCATGGACAGAGGAGCCTGACGGGCTGCAGTCCATGTGGTCACAAAGAGTCGGACACGACTAAAGTGGCGTAGCACACACACACGTGGTAATTAACAATAAAGAAAGCGATAGCACAGTGCAGTTGCTGGAATCTTTGGGTTGATGCATCGCCGATCTGGGCTCAGGTCTTGACTCTGACACATCTAGCTGGTGAAATTAGGGTTAAATGAAGATTAAGTTAGATACAGCATATAAGCATGGCACTCAAGCAGAGAAGGAGTCCAAATCTTATTAGCTGTTACCACGATGACCAAAAATCTGATATGTAATATCATAGCCATTCCTAATACAACATCCTTTTCCACTGAAACAGACATCATCCATCAGACAGCTCACGAAACGTGGCAATTCCTGGGTTCCATTTCTGGGTGTGACTGACGTCAGCCACGGGGCAGGTGCAGGCCATGAGAAAGTGCTGCCTGCCGTGGACGTTTGCTGGCAGCCACTGGGCCTCTTTGCTGAATGCAGGATGATAACTCCATCAGCGGCCTCACATGCCCACACACAAATCCATTCTCACTCCTTCCTTCATAAGACTTTTACAAGATGAAGCTTTCTGATTGTATAAACTTATACCTACCCTTTGGTATTTCTGATTGGATCTAAAAGGCACATGCTTTACTGGAAGAGTCTGGTACAGATCACTGACTTTACATTTAGCTGGGTTTCCCACATTTCTTGTCTGCAGAATCCCAGGGATGGGGGAGCCTGGTGGGCTGCCATCTATGGGGTCGCATAGAGTCAGACATGACTGAAGTGACTTAGCAGCAGCAGCCACATTTCAGTTTCTCACCCCAATCATTTTCATCTTCACTGTTTAGGGAACTAACAGTAACATCAATGAACTTGGATTATTTGATCAGTGGTAAGATGTTTTCTGTAACAAAACTGTCTGGAAAATCTGAATTCAAATTGAAATCATCTCCACATCAGTGTTCTAGATTCTCTCCAGAAATAAGATGGATTTAGCAAAGAAGGAGGAGCTCTTAGATTTAAAACCTTCCTGCAGATATTTTACACGGGTTATTGACTTTCTTTTCTTTTCAGGCAAAGTTCTTTCATTTTAAAACTTACATAGAAACCAGTATTCTTCTACATGGCTTATTATTTTGTGTGTCATAAAACAAATCCATGTTCTAGCAACAGTGAATAATGGACAAACATTAGGGATGTTATCTCTGCCATTATTTTCCTCTTTGAAGCTCTATCAGAATACTGGGAGAAATAATTGAATAATAAATCCTGAGGAAATAGTAGAGATCTGTCCATGATAGAATCAACATTGGCAGCATTGAGTGGAAAATAACCTCCCACTACAGGAAACAATTACTTTTCTATACAAAAGGAAGACTGTTAAAAAAAAAAAAATTGGGCGAGGTTGGAAATTTTTACAAAATGTCTTAGAAAAATTTCATCATTCTTTCAGGGATTAAGTATAAAATACCTTAAGCATTTAGGCAACTTTTATGAAGTAAATGACTTAGTTGTCTACATCAGTATTGATAGTGATTAACATTCCAGACATTTAATTTTCAGGGACAGATTTAATTTCAAGATTCTCTTTATCACACTTACTGCAGGCAACCCAGTGAACAAAGCCTAATTAGGGTTAGTGCATATTTGCACAAGGATAGATTTTATTTCTACAAACAAATGAATCTGACATCATTCAGTTCTGGGATTGGAGAAAATGATGGAGCTGGATCTGAGGTGTGAATGCAAGGTGACTGGGCATGCAAGAAGACATCAGATTTTCTCTGCCTTTGAGGTGTTGTCCTGGGCCCTACCTCCCAGGTTTTCTGGTTTTTCTCACTTTGTTTACTTTCTTGCCAACTCTGTGGCTCACTCTAAAATACTTGCTGTAGATTGCCTAGACCAATTAGGAACAGATTGGAGAAACACTCACAGCCTGGGAGAGGGAGAGAGTCTTGGAGTCCCCCTGATACTCAAGCACAGCACTCAAGCAAAAATCATGGGGGCTCGTGCTAAAATGGGGCTTTCCCTGAAAGCTCAGCTGGCAAAGAATTTGCCTGCAATGCAGGAGACCCTGGTTTGGTTCCTGGGTCGGGAAGATCCCCTGGAGAAAGGAAAGACTACCCACTCCAGTATTCTTGGGCTTCCCTTGTGGTTCAGCTGGTAAAGAATCCGCAATGCAGGAGACCTGGGTTTGATCCCTGGGTTGGGAAGATCCCCTGGAGACGGGAAAGGCTACCCACTCCAGGATTCTGGCCTGGATATTTCCATGGACTGTATAGTCCATGGGATCACAAAGACTCAGGCATGACTAAGTGACTTTCACTTTCACACTTTCAGTGCTGAGGAAGCCTCAAAACTTCCTGCAGGAGCCTGTGCTATGTAGGGATTGTCATATAAATCAGTCCCATATGGCCCCTCAACAGTGGCACTGTCTTGCTTCTTCACAGCAGGATATGACCATTGGCTTAAAGCCTGCTGGCACACATAAATTGCTTTCAATGGAACCCAAATCTACAGACTTTTGGTTCCTGCTTAATTTGCATATCCCATGAATCTGCACCCAACATCTGCCCGCTGTAGGAAAGAGAAACCCTGTGTCTATAAAAGACCCAGCCCTCTACCGCCCTCCAGAGCAAT
Source organism: Raphicerus campestris (assembly GCA_006410735.1). NCBI lineage: Eukaryota > Metazoa > Chordata > Mammalia > Artiodactyla > Bovidae > Raphicerus > Raphicerus campestris. The sequence goes on along the minus strand of SJYW01034441.1, from coordinate 6,744 downwards.
CCGAGCCAGAGACTCCCCCCAGGTCCCCAGGTCTGAGTAGTATCGTCTTGACTTGCACACCCTCTCCACCTCCTGCCCTCAGAACTCCCCTTGTCCTCCGTCTTCTCTGGCCGGTGGTCCCCTGCTGCTCTCTCTGAAGGTTCTCTGCTAGAGAACTAGAATCCTGCCCAAGGGCCACTTAGCAGACCGTGCTGTGCTGTCATCCCATGGTCCTGTCTTTGCCTCAGTCAGTCCTGAAGTCCTTAAACTCACCACAGGGAGCAATAGAATACGTACCCAAGAGAGGAACACAGACTGATCTGGAAAGATAGCGCATGCGTCAGAACCTTGCTGCTGGACCAAGGACTGATGATCAGAGAACAGGCAAGGAAGCAGGGGGATGCTGGTGTGGAAGGAAGGCAGTCCTACAAATGTATCCAGGGGAAGCCGGACAGAGTTGATGCCCCAGGACCAAGTATCAGCACCTCCACCCAACCTTGGCTCTGTGTTAACACTACCCTACTCCCCCAAGATTTAGACAGGACCCTGTGGAGGGCTGGAGAGGAGGCTGTGCAATGCCTGCTTGTCCACAATCAACTAAGATGAAGTTGTGGTCCCTCTAGTCAAAGCTATGGTTTTCCCAGTAGTCGTGTACGGATGTAAGAGTTGGAGCATAAAGAAGGCTGAGAGCTGAAGAACTGATGCTTTTCAGTTGTGGTACTGGAGAAGATTCTTGAGAATCTCTTGGACTGCAAGGAGATCAAAGCAGTCAATTCTAAAGGAAATCATTCCTGAATATTCTGAATGCTGAAGCTGAAGCTCCAGTACTTTGGCCACCTGATGTGAAGAGCCAGTTCATCAGAAAAGACCCTGATGCTGAGGTCTGAAGGCAAAAGAAGGGCGTGGCAGAGGATGAGTTGGTTAGATAGCATCACCAACTCAATGGGCACGAATCTGAGCAAATGCTGGGAGATAGTGAAGGACAGGGGAGCCTGGCATGCTGCAGTCCATGGGGTTGCAAAGAGTCGGACACAACTTAGTGACTGGACAACAGCCACAACTGGTTGTGGTCACTGGTGGTAGAGGAGGCTCAAGACAAAAATAAATTCAGCTATAATAAAAGTAAAGTACAGAAAAGTGCTGTGTCGTTTGCTCATCTGAGTTGGTGACCTGGTAAAATTTTACCTATTAGATCTGTTTTCTATTTTAATCTAACTAAATTAGAACTTTTTTGTCCTCTCCACGTGCTATAGATCAATTCATCAATTTCCAACTGGCTTCAGTCTGTTGGGTCTGATAGACTGCTCCATATGGTTAACATTTTCTTGTTTAGAGAAAAGTGTTTATAAAAAGTGTCAACAAAGATCTGTCTAGTCAAAGCTATGGTTTTTCCAGTAGTCGTGTATGGATGTGAGAGTTGGACTATAAAGAAAGCTGAGCACCGAACTTTGGTATTGGAGAAGACTCTTGAGAGTCCCTTGAACTGCAAGGAGATCAAACCAGTCAGTCCTAAAGGAAATCAGTCTTGAATATTCATTAGCTGGACTGATGCTGAAGCTGAAACTCCGGTACTTTGGCCACCTGATGCTGAAGAACTGACGCATTGGAAAATAACCTGATGCTGGGAAAGAGTGAAGGCAGGAGGAGAAGAGGATAAGAGGATGAGATGGTCGGATGGCATCACCGACTCGACGGACGTGAGTTTGAGCAAACTCCAGGAGTTGCTGATGGACAGGGAGGCCTGGCGTGCAGCACTCCATGGAGTCGCAAAGAGTCAGACATGACTGAGTGACTGAACTGAACTGAACTGCTAAAAAAAAAATCAAAGCCATAATTTTTAAAAGCTGTCACTATTGAATTAATCTACTGAAGTTTTCTTAAAATATTTACTGATATTTTTAACAGACGATAAATACAAACAGTACCAGAGGTGAGTTTATCGTGAAGCTAATGGAGTTTTAGTTACATAGCTACCACTTACAAAGACCTTTCCAAGGGCCATGCAGTTCAAGGGATTCTCAAGAGTCTTCTCCAGTACCAAAGTTCGGTGCTCAGCTTTGCACTGCCTAGGAATTTCATATTAATAATGTCATGGTCTTTATCTTAAGGGAAAAAAACCCTCAAGCTTGAATATTCCCCCCAAACAGCATATTCTAACCAAAGTTAAGATGCTACAAGGCAAAGCTTTGATTCTGCATCATGTGAAATTGACTACAGAAGAAATGGTTTCCTTTGTAACCATTTCTGTGTCTGGTGTCCAGGAGGCTCAGGAGGTTTGGATTGGAAGACCACACTTGACTTTCAGGACCCAGACACCCAGAATCATGGCATGCATGATTCTTTAGGCTCAGATAAAGCAATGGCTGGAAATCCATACCTTATTTGGTGAGTTAGCATACCTACATGGGCTCATTTGAGGTAACATATTAGTTGTCTACGCTGTAGGATGGTATTTCAAACTCTACTAAAAATTTAGGTGAATGTGGACAATTACTTCCCTGATGGCTCAGTGGTAAAGAATCTGCCTGCAATGCAGGAGACCCAGGAAATTTTGGTTCAGTCGCTGGATTGGGAAGATCCCCTGGAGGAGAAAATAACAACCCACTCCAGTGGGTTGAGAAAAATGCCATGGCAAGAGGAAGAAGAGCCTGTCGGGTTACAGGGCTACAGTCCATGGGGTCACAAAGGGTCAGACACGACTGAGCAAGTAAGTACACAGGCATAGGCAATCACTTCACCTTCCAGTCTCAATTTTTTATGAATGAAATGGGGATGATAAGTCTCTACATCATAAGGATACAGTGTGGAAGAAAGGGGGAAATATACGTGCATAGCCTAGAACATGTCTCACAATAAACATGTCCAACTCACATGCCCCAGACTCTTACTTGTGTATTGAATGAGGGTGTGGATAGAGACAAAAAGTGACAACTTATTATCTGACATTGTACACAAGCCCCCAGCTGAAGACATTATGGTAGGTTGATCTCCAACTACCAATATCTTCATTGCCAAATGCCCATCAAATGGTGAATGAGTAAACAGGTGGTGGTACTTCCATATAGTGGAATATGACCCAATGATAAAAAGGAATACATTTCTAACACATGCAGCCACATGGATGCATCACAAGCGCATTCCCTTAGGTCAAAGAAGCCACGTTCAAAAGACTACACGCTGTAGGATTCCATTTGTATGACCTGCTGGAAAAGGCAAAACTACAGAGGGAGAAAATCACCCCATGGCTGAGTACAGTGGGCCCAAGAGACTTTTGGAGGGTGATAAAAACCCTTCTGAAGGAAATGGCAACCCACTCCAGTACTCTTGCCTGGAGAATCCTATGGACGGAGGAAGCTGGTAGGCTGCGGTCCATGGGGTCGGACACGACTGAGCAACAAACTACTCTCTCTTGATTACAGCAGTGGTAACTTGATTGTAAGTTTTATCCCAAATGTATGGAATGGTACACTTGCAGGAGTGAATTTTACTCTGTGTGCTTACTGGGTATAATGATGCAAAATATACCTCAAAGAATCTGATCCAAGCACACAAAAGGAAGCATTCCTTTGCACCGCAGACATGGCCAGAGGCTGCTCAGAGCTCTGTTATCAGCAGCACTCCTGGCTCCTGACACCTCCCTGCCTGCAAGCCCTGCTTAGGGACCACCAGCATCAGTGCCACTCCCCTTGCTTCTGTGGGATGGGGTCTCAGAGAAGGCCATCCGTGGGCTGCCATGTTCCCAGTGGAAATGTGGGCTGGTGAGTGTATACAAGCTTGCCTCCCATTCACCATATGCCACCCCCCTGACCAAGACTGCTTTGAAAAATACTCTCCAGGTGAGATCCCTTCACTCTACCATAAGCCACACTGGAAGGGAAACATTCATTTCTTGAATGAATGTCTAGCTGGAGGCATCAAGTCTACATTCAAATACTTCTTAAAATAAAAGATTATATGAGCTTCACTGTCCTAAGCATCAGACAGTGGCACCACTGATGGGGCACCACTGAGTCTGAATGGGGTATTCGCCAACTAGTTAGCTGGTGATTAGCGGTAAGTGCTGAGTGGGTCTGACTCAAATAGCGCATGAATCTCCAAATCACATTGGAAAGAGGGTGCTTTTGATTCTAAGAAAGATTAAAGTGAGCTCATACTCTAAGGTAAACCATGAACTTAGGGAGCTGATGATGTGTTAATATAGGTCCGTCCAATCTGCTGAATGATACCAACCATGGAGGAGGGCTTACACATGTAGGGGTGTATAGGAAATCTCTGTTACTGCCTTCTTAATTTTGTTGTAAACCTAAAACAGCTCTAAAGAAGTCTTAAGGAAAAAAGAAAAAGGAGGTAGTGACCCAAGAGGGGCTTCCGTGGTGGCTCAGCGTTAAAAAATCTACTTTCCAATATAGGAGATACAGGTTCGATCCCTGGGTCAGGAAGATCCCCTGGAGGAGGAAATGACAACCCCCTCAGCCTTCTTTCCCGGAAAACCCCATGGACAGAGCAGCCTGCTAGGCTGCCATCCATGGAGTCACAAAACAGTGGGACATGACTTAGCAGCTAAACAACAAAGTGATCGGAGGATCTGAATGAACTCAGTTCTGATCTGCCTCCTGTCCACTCAGTCAGATTTTTGCTACCTCCAGGAGCCCCTGCCTGGTCTGTATTTATGTCTAAAGCCTTAGAGGGTGTAGAACCTCTAAGGAGAGCCTCAGACTTGTATACTTAGGCAGCGCTTCTCAAGGACTGATCCTACTGAACTGACGTCATCTGAATGGAGCGAAAATACACTTCAACAAAAGAGAGAGGAAGCCGTTTGCAAAACTTAACTTCACCTGTTTGGCAGAGCTGTGGATGAAACTGCCACAGTTCCACGGTGGGTGGCAATCATAATAACATCGAACACCTGAAACTCAGCAGGTGCTGTAAAGGCTATGGATGAACATTCTTCTTTTGGCCTCCAGGTGCAAGAATTGGATTAACCATAATTTTCACCACATAACACACTCTCATCGTTAGCTATGCATGATTTGCTTT
>SJYW01034431.1:55906-78683 GCA_006410735.1 Raphicerus campestris | reverse complement strand
GATGATGATTGTCCAGAGCTCCCCAGAAGTCTTAGTTAGTAAAGAAACCTGCTTAAATCTCTTGCGCTTCGATTACCCCTTTCCAGCCTTTATGGCTCTGTCTGCCCGACACTGGAGGGGGATGGTCTGCGACCGGCTATTTTCAATGGGTCCTTTGTTCTGTGCGCGGGACTGTCGCGGTGTCTTACGTTCAAGCGTTCCCCGTGGTGGTTATTATCTCACAGTCTGGTGCTAGTCCAAGTTAGTTCGTTCTGGCCACGCATGGACCCGATTCTGGCCGCGTTACGACCGGATTCTCGCGAAAATCCCTGAAGCCTGCATTTCCCCATGGCCCGCTTGTTAGAAAACTGCGGCTGGCGGGTCCTGGCTGGTGGGTCCCGCTCCTCCCTGCCCAACCCCCACTCGCTGGTGCTGGGGGCAGGCGTTTGCGCTGCCTATCCGCCGGGAGACCCGCTGCTGGATTCGTAATCCCTTGATTTTAATCACCCATTTTTCCTTTCTGTCACGTTGCCGTCCGTGCTTCCCAGGTTCGACATAGACATGGCTGCGAGAGTGTTTCCTGGAGGTTGGAGACCTCTCTTTTTAACAGTCTTTTCCCGGAACAGGATTCCCTTCCCAGGATGGGGCTCCCTCCCTAGCTCCTTTGTCTCTTTTCTCGTCCCTTATATTTATTCCTACCTGTTTTTGAAGCCAATGATCTGCTTTGCTGGATGTCTGATGTCCTCTGCCAGCATTCCAAAGTTGTTTTGTGGAGTTTATTCAGCTTGAAATGTTCTTTTGATGAAGTAGTGAGGGAGAGAGTGTTCTCCCTGTCTTATTCCTCTGCCATCTTTTTCCCTCCCCCAAAATAATACATTTGAATCAGTTCTAATGAGATGGATGAAACTGGAGCCGATTATCCAGAGTGAAGCAAGCCAGAAAGAATCTCCAGGGGTCAGAGGCTTTTTAAAACTACACATCCCCTCTTCTTACCTCTTGTATATTATGATACATACTTCCTACACTTATATCTAAAAGTCACTGCTATGGTGGGACATCGTTAATTATAAGAAAGGGATTCATCTCTCAGGTGTTTTAGGAGTGTAGAAAGATTGAAGAAGTGTGACCTGTTTGATATATTTGATACATTCCACAAATATATATCTCTAACAAACTCCTAATCCAAGTAGTAATGAGTTTTTCATAGCTGCACTATTTCCAGACTAAAACTTTTAGAACACATTTCAAAAGTATAGAGAGGAAGTTGCTTAGACAGAACTTTCTGGTAGAACATTCTACCTGCCTGGCTAGAACCAGTTTAAGGAATAAAGAGTACTGGCTACTGATAGGTTCTGTTCCAGTCCTGTTGCTGTGTAACACACCACGCAAATCTAATGATATGCAACAACTTATTTATATATTATGCACACAGATTCTGTGAGTAGGAATTTGGAAATGATATATCAAAGATGGGCTGTCTTTTCTCCATAGTGTCTGGGGCCTCAGTTGAGAAGAGTCAAAGGCTGAGGGCTAACACCATCTGAAGCCTCACCCGCTTCCATGCTTGACAATTGACACTAATTGTGCACTCTGACCTCACCTGGGGCTGCCTGCCAGAATGTGTGACCTTTCCATGTATTGGCTTAGATTTCATCACAACATAGTTGTTGGGTTCCACAAGCAAATGTCCCAAATTAAAGCTCTATCACCTTTAATATTCTAGCCTTGGAAGTCACAAGTCACACAGCATCACTTATGCTACAGTTACAAGCCTCCTCAGGTTGAAGAGGAGGAAACATAGACCCTCAGCTTTTGGTGGAAGAAATGCCAAAGTCACATTTTAAGAGTCTGTAGTATTGAAACAGAAAGGAAGGGGGCAGGACATAATCTTTGAAAAAAATCAAAGACACAACATAAACTGATTAGAATAAAATAGGTCCAAGCTGGCAGAGAACTTGACTTCGACTAGACCTAGATCTTCGGTATAAACTCATTGTAACACATCAGCAAACTAAATGACAAACCCAGAGGCACCAAGACAGTTCCAAGGCCAACCATCAAAGACCAAAATGTGGGCAGTGGCCCAAATCCTGGAAATCTCCATCTCTTTCCCAAAATGGTTGGAATAATCTTCCCACTCATTAGCCTATGAAATTACCCAGTGCATAAAAGCTAATCACACCACATTTCTAGGCCACATGTTCCCTCTGTGATGGCTCACGCTTTATCTGTGGAGTGTGTTCCTCTCTAAATAAAATCCACTTCTTACCTATCACTTTGTCTTTCAGTGAATTCTTTCTGTTATGAGGCATCAAGAATCTGAGCTTCATTAGGTCCTGAAATCAGATCTATGATCTCAGTTGAAAGACCATGAGTTTTGACTGGGTTTGAGTCCCAGCCATATAGGTTTGAGTCCCAAACTGGGTTTTGGCTGGGTTCAAGTCCCAGCCATGTGGATCAAGTCTCAGACAGGGTTTGGCCAGGTTTTAGTCATGGCCTTGTGAGTTCAAGTCCCAATCTGAAACGGTTTCAGTATGTGCCATATTGAGTCAACTTTGGAAAATACAACCTGCCACAATTTGCCCACTGGTTATAGCAAATAACATCTTTCCCACATGCAAAATACACAGCCCTCTCCTTCAAATCTAATCCCATTATGACAGAAATTTAACTATAAGATTTTGTTTTCTAAATCAGGTCCAAGTATAGGTGAAGATCCTCAGATTTTGTCTTTGGGGGAGGTATAGTTCTTGAGATCTCTTGAAATGAAAATATGCATACTAAATTTACAAGTTATAAACTCCACAAACACAACATAAAATTGTAGGGATAGCCTAGTGTAATCATAATAAACACTCTGAAGGAAATGAAAGAAGGGGGAAATGGAAAGAGTGTAGTGATCACCAGTCCTTAGCAACTCTGAAATCTGTATATGAACGTGTTGCTAGTTCCTTCTTTTGTCATCCTGCTTGGAAGTTGCTCTCTATCAATTTCTATTCTACCCTCTGGTTTCTTGGTTTGATCCTTTGAGCTATCTTTCCTTGTTTCATTTAAAAAAAAAAAAAAAAAAGCTCATGTCTGCAGTTGAGTAGTTTTCTCAGGCTGTTTCCTTATGGTGTCCAAAAGACTTTGTTTTGTACTCTCTCTATCCCTTTCAATCCAAGTCGATACAATTCATTGAAAAACTGTGGGCTTTTTGTGTACTAATTTATAATCCACTTCATTAGACAAAAGCCATAACTAAAAGAGATTTCTCCAACTTTGATGCTCTCTAAAACTGCTATGAGATAACTATCTTAAAATTCTTAGATGTCATATTGTTCAGCAAAAAGGATCTGTAAGGCATGGCCTTAAGATCCATAGAAGGCCTTTTTCTGAAAGGTTCTAGGAGGAACTGCCTTACAACTTTTTGAGGTTTTAACAACAGAGTTAACACTCTCAATCTTGGCCTAAGTTCAGTTCAGTTCAGTCACTCAGTCGTGTCCGACTCTTTGTGACCCCATGACTCGCAGCATGCCAGGCCTCCCTGTTCATCACCATCTCCCGGAGTTCACTCAGACTCACATCCATCGAGTCCGTGATGCCATCCAGCCTTCTCATCCTCGGTCGTCCCCTTCTCCTCCTGCCCCCAATCCCTCCCAGCATCAGAGTCTTTTCCAATGAGTCAACTCTTCGCATGAGGTGGCCAAAGTACTGGAGTTTCAGCTTTAGCATCATTCCTGCCAAAGAAATCCCAGGGCTGATCTCCTTCAGAATGGACTGGTTGGATCTCCTTGCAGTCCAAGGGATTCTCAAGAGTCTNACTGGAGTTTCAGCTTTAGCATCATTCCTTCCAAAGAAATACCAGGGTTGATCTCCTTCAGAATGGACTGGTTGGATCTCCTTGCAGTCCAAGGGACTCTCAGGAGTCTTCTGAGAACCACTAGAGAAGCTGGGGAAAAAAACCAAAACACAAAAAAAAACAAAACAGTATTGTTCTCAAATTCACTTTCTTGCATTCTTTATAATAAAATTTAATTATTTAGCTCACATCTCTCCTTCCACGTGTTTTCTATTCAGGGAAAAAGGTGGAAGGTACTTTGAACATTTTGCCTGTATAACTATATATGAATAGATCATCAAGTTTCTTAGCTTTCAATATATTTCCTATTTTCCATGTTACCTTAGAATAGCATCACTGACTTTATGCTAATATCAATACATAAGAAGAGCTCCTTTTACATCAACTTATGCTTTTAAGTCTTTACCAATAAGCCCCTTAGGGCCCTTTAGGATTTTTCTACTACCCTCTCCAAGAAATTTGTATCTTCCATTTGCCACTTTGTCCTAAAGCCAATGCCACATGTTTTGGTTTATTTTTTGTTACAGCAGCACTCCACTTTCAGGTACCAACTTTTATTATATTAATCGTTAACTCTTGCTGGGGCTTCCCTGGTGGCTCAGCTGGTAAACAATCAGCCTGTAGTACAGGAGACCTGGGTTCAATTTCTGGGTTGGGAAGATCCCTTGGAGAAGGTAACAGCTACCCACCCCAGTATTCTGGCCTGGAGAATTCCTCAACCTTGGAGACACAAAACAAAATTTTATTATTCTCACTGACTCCTAGGGATTTGGAATTTGGAAAGGACAGAACAAGAATGTCATGCTTTTGTTAAAAAATATTTAAGACCTCAGTTGCAATACTCAAAGACTGGAGGATAAAACCATTTAAAGGCTCATTCATTTACATATCTAGCAGTTGATCCTGCCTATTGACTGGGGACTCTGCAGAGTCTGCTGACTAGAACTCTTAAAAGTGGCTTCTCCATATAGCTACTGGGAGACTTCTTTTTATTTAGAGAAATGACTCTAAAGGCACCTATTATCCTGTGTCCAAGGGTTCTATCATTATAACTTGGAATAATCAGAACAATCAAAGTGCAGCTCATCTCTGATACATTAGGCACTGTTCTGGTGGCAATCCAAATACAAGAGATCCATGTCATATTTTCATGTAAAGCTGGATGATATGGCCACTTAACCTCAAGAGATCATTCACCATGGAAAATGTATAGCCATCAATCAAAATAACTCATCAGATATGAATTAATGGCAGATGATTACACATAGCCTTGTGTGAGGCACTCTATAAAGGATATCAAAGTTGTAGCTTGAACTGGGAGCCCTTTGTACAGAATAATTGGTTGAAGATGTCAGTTCAAAAACTATACACAACTTAAATGATTCTGAACATTACCACATGGTTTTCCTAAAACACTGATGGTGAATTTTATGGAATTTCTATTGATCTTGTATCTGGAATGATGCCCTTCAATTTATCACATGTCCCTGAATCTAAGAAAACCCAACAAGTACTAAAACTCCTAAGATATCCTTATCACAGTTGGTATAAGATTGAGGGTTGAGGTCACATTGCAAATACAACTTTGAATTGACCCTCTTCACCTAATATTGTATCAGAAGCACTTTTTCTGTAATTTCAATGTCTTCATAACTGGAAATATTAATTTCAAATAATTTCTATACACTTCCTCAAAGAATATGTTTTCATAAAATATATTTGAATGACCAAGCAACACTAAAATTCACAATAAATTTTATCTATATTTCACATATCAGAAATTAATACTGTGTCAAAAAAAAAAAGTGAAGTCACTCAGTTGTGTCCGACTCTTTGCAACCCCATGGACTGCAGCCTCCCAGGCTCCTCTGTCCATGGGATTTTCCAGGCAAGAGTACTGGAGTGGTTTGCCACTTCCTTTTCCAGGGGATTTTCCCAAATCAAGGATTGAAGCCGGGTCTCTGGCATTGCAGGCGGACGCTTTACCCTCTAAACCATGAGGGAAATACTGTGTAGGGCTATATTTTAAAGCAAAGGAAAAGTACTACTTTTATTCATATATTAAGAGCAGTGCCTTTATTATATATTTATTTTTAAACTATTTTTAAATGATACAATTTCGCAGGTGAGTTAAATAGTAACCAAGAAAGCAAAATTATCGTAGAATCTTTATTTACTACCTTGACTACTATTCGAGTTTCTCCTCTGGCTCAGGTCACCTTTGGTTTACCCTGTCACCAAGCCCCTCTGGATTCTCCACAGCTTCAAGTGTAAGATATGACCATCATAATCAAAGGTCTTACTTCTACATACAAGGGCACCACATCTGTATAATTGTTTAGTATCTTTAAAGAACAGTAGTTTTAATCTGGGTCAATTGATGAAATTCCTTACATAACTCCGTGGACACTCTGTCCTCATACTTCTAAGCAAAGCAGGACATTTTAGATGGCCTGCTGATAGAAGAGATAAAAATGGGTCATTCTGCACCTTCAAAAAAAAATTCACTTCCAATGCAGACCTATTTTGGATTAGTATTAGAACTCTGAATGGTATGTAACTTCCTGCTCATGAGGAGCAGCCAATACTTTAAAAGCACTAGACTGACACTATGCAAGGGTTCCAGTTTCTGGAAAGGATGTGCTATGGAATGATGCTGCCATAAACATGTCATTCCAAGAAAAGCTTTCTACACTTTTATTTGAACAGCTAATTTAGATAGGCAAGGCTGGTAGCTTGGAATTGTGTGTATAGCTAAAAGTCTACTTGGATACTTAGACCTACCTCCTAGCCATCCTGCTTCAGTTTAGAAGCAGCCATGACTGGGTAAACACACCAGCTTGAGATATCTTGTTACAGTAAAGTCAGCCACTCTGTATGTGTGCACCTGGCCCACCCGCAAGAAATGCTGCAGTCATCCAATGACAAAAATCAACCAGTTTCCTCCATGTAGTTTTATCTTAAGTCAGGGGAATCTTAGCTGCCTATATAATAACCTGCCCATAGAGTCACATAATGACAAATTTCAGGTCACTGAGGAACCCATACATGGTCTAGCAGGCCCAAACTCACTCCCAGCTTCCACCAGACTTAATGGGCACATGAAAAGGGCATCTGCTGCTAGGAGAGACCCATTACCCATTAGAACTTTGTGGTATGCAATTATATGGGATTAATTCACCAGTGTTTACACTTGAGCTCAACTGAGCTAGGTTCATAACTGAGCTATCATCAGGAGCACCCTAAATTATAAGCTTCATCTTTGATATTGGCAACATTGAAGATGACAGGTTTTTCAGGTGTACTGACTTTATCAATCACACTGACAACCAAAGTGTCCAACAACAAATCAATTTACTATGAAGTTTTCACTGAACAAATTCAGGGAAGATACCCTATTTATTCACTTATTGATAAGTAATTCTTAAGGACTTACTCTGAGATAGTCACTTGGTATACAGTAGTGAAAAAAATTGGACAAAAATCTTTGCCCTATAAGGCTTACATTTTAGAATGGAAGATGGAAAATAAAATAAGTAAGCAAATTAATAGCATATTAGAAAGCAATAAGTTCTATGGAAATAAAGCAAGGAAAAAGGATAGGAGACTAATGTAAATGTGACAATCAGAGGTCTATCCTGAGAAAGTTATATTAAACCAAATAGTGGAAGAAGCTGAATAAGCAAACCTTGTGTTTCACAGGAGGAATAACTCTAGATAGAAGAGCCCACCAAAAAAAAAAAAAAAAAAAAAGAAGAGCCCACCAGAATTGGGGATTTTAATTTTGCTATAAACTTTGAGCTGAGGCCTCAATAATTGTGCTTAAATAACAAGTCAGCGTGATACTACCTGTTGTTGATATGTTAGTCCTGTTTACTTCTGGCTACACTCTAGGCTACCTTGAAATAGCATTAAACAAATATCTGCTCCCAATATGACATTGGAGGCAAATTTATTGCAAAAGGGTACCAGTCATTCAAAAACTACCATGACCATTTAATTTCTGGGAAAAAAATGGCATTATATTTTCTTTCTAGGAGGGGTCAGCAAATTATAATCCACTATCTGTTTCTTTAATTGAAATTTTTATTGAGATAATTGTAGATTTTTATGGAGTTGTAAGAAACTCAGTTTCCCCCAATGACATCTTTCAAAAGTATATTACAATAGCACAACCAAAATATTGACATGATACAATCCACTGATTTTATTCACATTTCATGCACTTGTTTGTGCATGTGTATTCAAGCTATGGTTTTTCTAGTAGTCCTATACGGATGTGAAAGTTGGACCATAAAAAAGGCTGAGCAGCAGAGAATTGATACTTTCAAACTGTGGTGCTGGAGAAGACTCTTGATTGTCCCTTGGACTGAAAGGAGATCAAATCAGTGAATCAGAAAGGAAATCAGCCCTGAATATTCTTTGGAAGGACCGACGCTGAAGCTGAAGCTCCAATACTTTGACCACCTGATGTGAAAAGCTGACTCATTAGAAAATACCCTGATTCTGGGAAAGACTGAGGGCTGGAGGAGAAGGGGAGACATAAGGTGAGATGGTTAAATGGCATCATTGACTCAATGGACATGAGCTTGAGCAAACTCTAGGAGATGGTGAAGGACAGGGAAGCCTGGTGTGCTGTAGTCAATGGGGTCGCAGAGTCAGACATGACTAAGCAACTGAAAAACAACAACAAATTTGTGTATTTATTAAATTATATGCAGGTTTTTAAATTTTATTTTTAATTGGATGATAATTGTTTCACAGTGTTGTGTTGGTTTCTGACATATATCAACATGAATCAGCCACAAGTATACATATGTCCCTGCCCTCCTGAACCTCCTTCCCATCCCCTACTCCATTCCACCCCTCTAGGTTATCACAGAGTACCAGATTATGTTATGCAGCACCTTCCTATTAGCTAGCTATTTATATATGGTAATGTATATGTTTTGATGCTACTCTCTCAATTTCTCCCACCCCTTCTTTCTCCCACTGTGTCCACAAGTCTGTTCTCTATGTCTGGGACTCTATCCCCACCCTGCAAACAGGTTCATCGGTACCATCTTTCTAGATTCCATATATGTGTATTGCTCTTTCTGACTTGCCTCACTCTGTGTAACAGGCTCTAGATTCATCTGTCTCACTAGAACTGACTCAAATTTATTCCTTTTTTATGGTTGAGTAATTTTCCATTATACATATGTACCACAACTTCTTTATCCATTCACCTGTTGATGGTCATGTAGGTTGTTATATGCAGTTTTATCACATGTGTAGGTTTATGTATCCTTGACTAAGTCTAAATACAGAACAATTAACACAAGGATCCAATGTGCTGTGTACTTACAACCATATTCCACCTCCTTCCTATCCATTACTCTGTCTTTAATCCCTGAAATCACTAATCAGTTCTTTATTTCTAAAATATTGCCATTTCAATACCATTATATAAGAGGATTCATAAAGTATATAACTTTGGGTGTTGACTTTTTCACTCATATTAATTCTCTAGAGATTCATTGAGATTGTTGCACTTAGCAATACTTCCTTTACATTTTTGCATAGTATTCCCTGATACAGCTGTTTCACAGTTTTAACTATAACACATTAAAGGGCATCTAGGTTTTTATTGGTTTGGGCTATTATGAATAAAGCTACTATTAACATTTCTGCACACATTTATAGGTTAACATTAGTTTTAATTTCTCAGGGACAAATGTCTTGGAGTGCAATTGCTGAGTTTCAGGTTAATTGCATGTGTATTGTTTGTCTTCAATTGTTCACTTGTGTCTTACTCTTGGCAATTTCATGGGCTGTAGCCCACCAGGCTCTTCTGTCCATGGAATTTTCCATACAAGAATTGTATACTGGGGCAGTCCTAAGATGGTGGAAGAATAGGACGTAGAGACCACTTTCTCCACCACAAATTCATCAAAAGATCATCTGAATGCTGAGTAACTTCCACAATACAACTTCTGAATGCTGGTAGAGGACACCAGGTACCCAGAAAGGCAGCACACTCTCTTCAAAAGGAAGTAGGACAAAATTTAACAGACAAAAAGAGAGACAAAAGAGTTAGGGACAGAGATCCATCCTGGGGAGGCAGTAGTGAAGGAGAAGTTTCCAAACAGCAGGGCACCCTCTCACTGGTGGGTCTGTGGGGAGTTTTGGAATCTCAGAGGGCAACATATCCAGGAAGGGAAAAAAAAAAAAAAAAACCACTGAATACGTGCCTAACCACAACTCCCAGTGGAGAAGTAGCCCTGACACTCGCTTCCACCACCAGCGAATGGGGGCTGAACAGGAAAGCACAGGTTGCATGCTTAGGGTAAAGACTGGGTCTGATTGCCCTGAGGACAATCTGAGGGAGTTAACGTGAGATAGCAACAGAAACTGTGGGATAGCCAGAGAGAGAAATAAAAAGAGAGAGAAAGAACTTTCCCTAAAAGAATTCTAACCTAAAGTGCAACCTGGACTGCTCACAGAACAAAGTGAACACGAAAGGAGAGCTAGCTGGCTGCAAACCGGCCCCTCCCCCCACCAGAGGCAGAGAGGCAGGCTACTGACAGCTAGAGAAAGAAGGAAAGGGACAGTCTTGGCCCCAGACACAGCATCCTCCATCAAACTGTGAGCAGGCTCCCAGTTGCTAACCAAGTCTTCCTGAGATCCTGGATGATTGACACCTGCCAGGAGGGTCACAGTCTGAGATCAGCTCCCTAGAGGAGACACGTAAGCGCCTGGGACCAGAAAGGTGATTAATATGCACAGCCCACCTGGGACAGTGCACTTGCCAAGAACCTGGTAGCCTGAGCTGCTTGGACCTGGGAAGGGCACAAAATGCATGCCCAACCAAGTCTGTGCCTTTGTGGAGTAGCTGAGAACCTGAACTGGAGCAGCTTAGACCTGGGAAGTGCACAAAATGCAGGGCCTGCTTTGGACAACTCCCCTGAAGAGCAACTTGGAGCCTGAGCAGTGTAGACCTGGAAATCACATGACACTGTAAGTTGGGGTAAACCCAGGGTGGTCCGTACACTGCAAGCACAACCCACACATGCCAGTGATATGTACCTGAGAACCTGAACTGGAGCAGCTTAGACCTGGGAAGTGCACAAAATGCAGGGCCTGCTTTGGACAACTCCCCTGAAGAGCAACTTGGAGCCTGAGCAGTGTAGACCTGGAAATCACATGACACTGTAAGTTGGGGTAAACCCAGGGTGGTCCGTACACTGCAAGCACAACCCACACATGCCAGTGATATGTACCTGAGAACCTGAACTGGAGCAGCTTAGACCTGGGAAGTGCACAAAATGCAGGGCCTGCTTTGGACAGCTCCCCTGAAGAGCAACCTGGAGCCTGAGCAGTGTAGACCTGGAAATCACATGGCACCGTAAGTTGGGGCAAACCCAGTGTGGTCCGTACACTGCAAGCACTCCCCACACATGCCAGTGATATTAGTTTCTAGGGTTCTTCCCTTTACACAACATAATTGAGCAAGTGAGCCTAAATAACTGATCACTTTTGGCCCCTTGTGTCAGGGCAGAAATTAGACATTGAAGAGACTTGCAAACAGAGTAAGCCAAAATAAACAAAGAGGGAACTGCTCTGAAAGTGACAGATGCAGCTGATTAAAATCCTGTAGTTAACATTGACTAAACACTGGAAGGTGCCTATAGATCTTGAGAAGAAGTATAAGCTGGAACAAGGAACTATCTGAAACTTAACTGACCCCACACTACCATCAATAGCTCCAGAGAAATTAATAGATGTATTCTTTTACTATTACCATTTTTAATTATTTTTTATTTTTAAGTTCTTAATTACTCTTTTAATTTTCATTTTTGTAANGAAGAAGAAGAAGGCCCTCTTCTCCTCTTGGCCACCTCTATATCCCTCCTCCCTCTTCTCTTTTTCATGTAATTCTCTAAATTTCTCTGGATGTCCCTCACTGTGGAGAATCTTTTCACCAATAACCTATGTTTTATCATCTGTGCTGTATGGATGGAGAAGTCTGGAGGCCACTGTAAGAAAAAGACTGAAAGCCAGAGGCAGGGGGCTAAAATCCAAAACTTGAGAATACCAGAAAACTCCTGACTCCAGGGAACATTAACCAACAAGAGCTCATCCAAAAGCCTCCATACCTAACTGAAACCAAGCTCCACCCAAGATTCAACAGGTTCCAGAGCAAGACATACTATGCTAATTCTCCAGCAATTCAGGAACACAGCAATTAGCATTAAAATACAGATTGTCTAAAGTCACACCAAACCCATAGACACCCCAGAACTCACTACTGGACCCTTCACTGCACTCCAGAGAGAACGATCCAGCTCCACCCACAGGACACAGACTCAAGCTTTCCTAACCAGGAATCTTGACAATCCACTCATTCAATCCCACCAATAGAGAGCAACCTCCACAATAAAGAGGAACTGCAAGCCTCAGCCTTCAGAAGGCCACTCCAAACACAGCAATCTAAACAAAATGAACAGGCAGAGAAACATTCAGCAGGTAAAGGAGCATGATAAATGCCCACTAAACCAAACGAAAGAGGAGGAGGTAGGGAGTCTACCTGAAAAAGAATTCAGAATAATGATAGTAAAAATGATCCAAAATGTTGAAAACAAAATGGAGTTACAGATAAATAGACTAGAAACAAGGATTGAGAATTAACTCCAATTAAAATAAATAAATTTATTTTAAAAATTTAAAGAAAGAAGTCACAAGAAATGGCTAATAAAGACCTAGAAGAAATAAAAAAGAGCAAATGAATAATGAAACAATTGAAATCAGAAGCACTCTGGAGGGAAGCAACAGTAGAATAGCCGAGGCAGAAGATAGGATATATGAGGTGGAAGATAGAATGGTACAAATAAACTAAACAGACAGGAAATAAGAATTAAAAGAAATGAGGACACCTCTGGGACAATGTTTAGTTCAGTTCAGTTCAGTCATTCAGTCATGTCCGACTCTGTGACCACATGAATCACAGCATGCCANAAACTAAACAGACAGGAAATAAGAATTAAAAGAAATGAGGACACCTCTGGGACAATGTTTAGTTCAGTTCAGTTCAGTCATTCAGTCATGTCCGACTCTGTGACCACATGAATCACAGCATGCCAGGCCTCCCTCTTCATCACCAACTCCTGGAGTTCACTCAAACTCATGTCCATAGAGATGGTGATGCCATCCAGCCATCTCATGCTTTGTCGTTCCCGTCTCCTCCTGCCCTCAATCCCTCCCAGCATCAGAGTCTTTTCCAATGAGTCAACTCTTCTCATGAGGTGGTCAAAGCACTGGAGTTTCAGCTTTGGCATCATTTCTTCCAAAGAACAAACAGGACTGATCTCCTTTAGAATGGACTGGTTGGATCTCCTTGCAGCCCAAGGGACTCTCAAGAGTCTTCTCCAATACCACAGTTCAAAAGCATCAATTCTTCCGTGCTCAAATTTCTTCACAGTCCAACTCTCACATCCATACATGACTACTGGAAAAACCATAGCTTGACTACACAGACCTTTGTTGGCAAAGTAATGTCTCTGCTTTTGAATATACTATCTAGGTTCATCATAACTTCCCTTCCAAGGAGTAAACATCTTTTAATTTCACGGCTAAAATTGCAATCTGCAACGATTTTGGAGCCCCCAAAAATAAAGTCTGACTCTGTTTCTACTGTTTCCTCATCTATTTCCCGTGAAGTGACGGGACCAGATATCATCATTTTCGTTTTCTGAATGTTGAGCTTTAAGCCAACTTTTTCACTCTCCACTTTCACTTTCATCAAGAGGCTTTTTAGTTCCTCTTCACTTTCTGCCATAAGGGTGGTGTCATCTGCATATCTGAGATTATTGATATGTCTCCTGGCAATCTTGATTCCAGCTTGTGCTTCTCCCAGCCCAACGTTTCTCATGATGTACTCTGCATAGAAGTTAAACAAGCAGGGTGACAATATACAGCTTTGACGTACTCCTTTTCCTATTTGGAACCAGTCTGTTGTTCCATGTTCATTTCTAACTGTTGCCTTCTGACCTGCATATGGGTTTCTCAAAAGGCAGGTCAGGTGGTCTGGTATTCCCATCTCTTTCAGAATTTTATACAGTATATTGTGATCCACACAATCAAAGGCTTTGGCATAGACAATAAAGCAGAAATGGATGTTTTTCTGGAACTCTTTTGCTTTTTCCATGATCCAGACAATGCTAAACACCCAGAAGAAGACAAAAAGAAAGGCCATCAGAAAGAAGTTGAAAACTTCCATAAAGGGGGAAGGAAATAGCCACCCAAGTCCAAGATGCCCAGAGAGTGCCAAACAGCATAAACCCAAGACACATATTAATCAAATTAACAAAGATCAAACACAAAGAGTAAATATTAAAAGCATCAAGGGAAAAACAATAAATAACACACAAGGGGATTCCCATAAGGATAACAGCAGATCTTTCAATAGAAATTCTTCAGGCCGAAAGTGAATGACAGGACATACTTAAAGGGAAGAAAGAGAAAACCTACAACCCATATTACTATACTCAGCAAGGATCCCATTCCAATATAAAGGAGAAACCAAAAGCTTTACACACAAGCAAAAGCTCAGAGAATTCAGCACCACCAAAACAGCTCTTCAACAATGCTGAAGTTTCTCCCCAGAGAGGAAACACAGAAAAGGTTTATAAACTTGAACCCAAAACATCAAAGTAAATGGCAATGAGATCATACTTATCAATAATTACCTTAAATGTAAGTGGGTTGAATGCCCCAACCAAAAGACAAAGACTGGCTGTATGGATGCAAAAACAAAATCCCTATATATACTTTCTACAAGAAACCCACCTCAAAAAAAGCGATGCATACAGACTGAAAGTGGAGGGCTAGAAAAAGATATTTCATGCAAATGGAGAATGAAAGAAAGCAGGAGCAGCAATACTCATATCAGAGAACATAGACTTTGAAATATAGGCCATGAAAAGAAACAAAAGAGATGCTGCATGATGATCAAGGATCAATCCAAGAAGAAGATATAACAATTATAAATATATATGCACCCAACATAGGAGTACCACAATATGTAAGGCAAAAGCTAACAAATATGAAAGGGGACATTAACAGTAACACAAAGATAGTGGGAGACTTTACTACCCTGTTCACACCTATGGATAGGTCAACTAAACAGAAAATTAGCCAGGAAACACAAATTTTAAATGATACAGTGGACCAGTTAGATGTAAATGATATCTATAGGACATTTCACTCCAAAATAATGAATTTCACTTTTTTTCTCAAGTGCACATGAAACATTCTCCAGAATAGATCACATCCTGGACCATAAATCTAGCCTTGGTAAATTCAAAAAAATTGAAATCATTTAAAACAACTTTTCTGATTACAATGCAGTAATATTAGATGTCAACTATAGGGAAAAAAAACTGTTAAAAATACAAACATATGGAGGCTAAACAACATGCTTCTGAATAACTAAAAATCACAGAAGAAATAAAAAACAAAAGCAAAATACACATAGAAACAAATGAAAATGAAAACACGACAACCCCAAACCATATAGGATTAAGTAAAAGCAGTTCAAAGGGGAAGGTTCATAGCAATACAAGCTTACCTTAAGAAACAAGAGAAAAACCAAATAAATTACCTAACTTTACACCTAAAGCAACTAGAAAAAGAAGAAATTAAGAACCCCAGGATTAGTAGAAACAAAGAAATCCTAAAAATTCGAGCAGAAATAAAATGAAAAAGAAACAAAGGAGACTATAGCAAAAATCAACAAAACTAAAAGCTAGTTCCTTGAGAAGGTAAATAAAATTCACAAACAATTAGCCAAACTCATCAAGAAAACAAAAGGGAGAAGAATCAAATCAAGAGAATTAGAAATGAAAATGGAGAAATCACAAGAACTAACACAGAAATATAAAGGATCATAAGAGACTACTAATAGCAACTATATACCAATAAGTTGGGGAACTTGGAAAAAAATGGACAAATTCTTAGAAAAGTATAACCTTAAAAAATTGAACCAGGAAGAAAGAGAAAACATTAAAAGACCCATCACAAGCACAGAAATAAAAACTGTAATTTAAAATCTTAAAAAGAAAAAAAAAAAGCCCTGGACCAGATGGTTTCACAGGTGATTTCTACCAACAATTTAGAGAAGAGCTAATACCTATCCTACTCAAACTCTTCCAGAAAATGGCAAAGGAAGGAAAACTGCCAAATTCATTGTATGAGGCCACCATCACCCTAATACCAAAACCAAAGATGCCACACAAAAAGAAATCTACAGGTCAATATCACTGATTAACATAGATGCAAAAATCCTCAACAAAATTCTAGCAAACAGAATCCAACAACATATTAAAAAACATCATATATCATGACCAAGTGGGCTTTATCCCAGGGATACAAGGATTTTTCAATATTCACAAATCAATCCATGTGATACACCACATTAACAAATTGAAAGATAAAATGCATATGATTATCTTGATATATGCAGAGAAAGCTTTTGACAAAATTCTACATCCATTGATGATTTAATAAAACCTTCCAGAAAGCAGGAATAGAAAGAACAAACCTCAAGATAATAAAAGCCATATATGATAAACTCACAGCAAACCTTATCCTCAATGGTGAAACACTGAAAGCATTTCCTTTAAAATCAGGAACAAGACAAGGATGCCCACTTTCACCACTACTATTCAGCATAGTTTTGGAGGTTTTAGTCACAGCAATCAGAGCAGAAAAAGGAATAAAATGAATCCAAATTGAAAAAGAAGTAAAACTTTCCCTGTTTCAAGATGACATGATACTCTGCATAGAAAACCCTAAAGAGCTGAGCAATGAATATAGTAAATGTGCAAGATATAAAATCAACACGCAGAAATCCCTTATATTCCTATGCACTAATAATGAGAAAACAGAAAAAGGAATTAAGGAAACAGTTCCATTCACCATTACAACAAAAAGAATATAATCCTTAGGAATAGATTCATCTAAAGAAAAAAAAAGACCTATATATAGAAAATGATAAAACACTGATAAAAGAAATCAAAGATTACACAAATAGATGGAGAAATATACCATGATCATGGAACAGAAGAATTAATATAGTGAAAATGAGTATACCACCCAAAGCAATCTATATATTCAACACAATCCCTATCAAGCTACCAACGGTATTTTTACACAGAGCTAGAACAAAAAATTTCACAATTTGTTTGGAATTACAAAAAAACTCGAAGAGCCAAAGCAATCTTGAAGAAGAAGAATGTAACAGGAGGAATCAACCTGCCTGACTTCAGGCTCTGCTACAAAGCCACAGTCATCAAGACAGTATGGTCATGGCACAAAGACAGAAATATAGATCAATGGAACGAAAGCCCAGAGATACATCCACAAACCTATGGACACTTTATTTTTGACAAAGGAGGCAAGAATATAGCATGGAGAAAAGACAATCTCTTTACCAAGTGGTGCTGGGAAAACTGGTCAGCCACTTTTAAAAAAATGAAAAGAAAAGAATAGAACACTTTCTAATACCATACACAAAAATAAACCCAAAGTGGATTAAAGATCTAAATGTAAGATCAGAAACTATAAGACTCCTAGAGGAAAACATAGGCAAAACTCTCTCTTACATAAATCAGAGCATGATCCTCTATGACCCACCTCCCAGAGTAATGGAAATAAAAGCAAAAATAAACAAATGGGACCTAATTAAAGTTAAAAGTTTCTACACAACAAAGGAAACTGTAAGATAGATTAAAAGACAGCCTTCAGAATGGGATAAAATAATAGCAAATGAAGCAACTGACAAAGAATTAATCTCAAAAATATACAAGCAGCTCCTGCAGCTCAATTCCAGAAAAATAAAAGACCCAATCAAAAAATGAGCCAAAAAACTAAACATACATTTCTCCAAAGAAGACATACAGATGCCTAACAAACACACGAAAACATGCTCAACATCACTCATTATCAGAGAAACTCAAATCAAAACCACAATGAGGTATCATCTCACACTGGTCAGAATGGCTGCTATCCAAAAGGAAACAAACAATAAATGCTGGAGAGGGTGCAAAGAAAACGGAACCCTCTTACACTGGTGAGAATGAAAACTAGTAAAGCCACAATGGAGAACAGTGTGGAGATTCCTTTAACAACCTGGAAATACAACTGCCATACAACGCAGCAATCCCACTGCTGGGTATACACACTGAGGAAACCAGAATTGAAAGAGACACATGTACTATAATGTTCATCACAGCACTGTTTACAATAGCTAGGACATGGAAGCAACCTAGATATCCATTGGCAGAAAAATGGATGACAAAGCTGTGGTGGGTATACACAGTGGAATATTACTCAGCTATTGAAAAGAATGCATTTCAGTCAGTTCTAATGAGATGGATGAAACTGGAGCCTATTATACAGAGTGAAGTCAGAAAGAAAAGCAGCAATACAGTATATTAACACATATATACGAAATTTAGAAACATGGTGATAATGACCCTACATGCTAGACAGAAAAAGAGACACAGAGATAAAGAATAGACTTTTGGACTCTGTGGGAGAAAGTGAGGGTAGGATGATTTGAGAGAATAGCATTGAAACTTATATATTCAATTCAGTTCAGTTCAGTTCAGTCGCTCAGTCGTGTCCAACTCTTTGCGAACTCATGAATCGCAGCATGCCAGGCCTCCCTGTTCATCACCATCTCTCGGAGTTCACTCAGACTCATGTCCATCGAGTCCGTNTTATAATCTGGATAAAAGTCCTTTATGAGGTATATGATTTGCAAATATTTTCTCTCATTTTGTGGGTTGTCTAGTCACTTTCTTAATGATACCATTCACAGTACAAAATATTTTAATATTGATGACTCTAATTTATCTGTTTTTCCTTTGTTATTTGTTTGTGTATGTGTGTGTGTGTGTGTGTGTGTAGCATCTAAGAAACCATTGCTTAACCCAGGGTCACTAATGCTTACTCTTATGTTTTCTTTTAAGGGTATTATTGTTTTATCTCTCACATTGTATATGATCCATTTTGAGTTAATTTTTGTGGATGGTCTGAAGAAGTCTAATTCACTTGCATGTGGAAAACCACTCTTTCTAGTGCAATTTGCTTAAAAGGCTTTTTTTTTCCTACTTATCTTTTTTGTGCCCTTGTTGAAAAACCAGTTAATTGCATGTATAATGGTTATGTTCTACACTCTTAAATTGATTCCATTGATCTATATGTTTATCCTTATACCACTGTCTGGGCTTCCCTAGTGGCTCAGATGGGAAAGAATCTGCCTGCAATGTTGGAGACCTGGGTTCAGTTCCTGGGTTGGGAAGATCCCCTGGAGGAAGACATGGCAGCCCACTCCAGTATTCTTGCTTGGAGAATCCCCATGGACACATTAACCNGCTCAGATGGGAAAGAATCTGCCTGCAATGTTGGAGACCTGGGTTCAGTTCCTGGGTTGGGAAGATCCCCTGGAGGAAGACATGGCAGCCCACTCCAGTATTCTTGCTTGGAGAATCCCCATGGACACATTAACCTGGTGGGCTACATGGGGTCGCAAAGAGTTAGACACAACTGAGAGGCTAAGCACAGCACACAGCATGCCACTGTCTTAATGTTGCTTTGTAATAAGTTTAGAAATTAGCAACTGTGAGTCTTCCAACTTTATTTTTCTTTCCTAAGATTATTTTAGCTATACTGACTCCCTTTAATTTTTACAGAATTATTCATGCTGATGGATGGCAAAACGAATTCAATATTGTAAAGTAATTATCCTCCAACTAAAATAAATAAATTTTAAAAATTGTATTAAATATGCAGACCAATTTGGAAGAGGATCAGGGGAGAAAGGAGAGTGTCTGATAATGTGTACAAATGCTGTTTTGGAAGTGATTTAAATATTCTAAAAGTGATTCAGGTGATAGTTTCACAACTCTGTTAATATACAAATACATTGACTTGTACACTTTACTTTGGATGAATTTTATAGTATGTGAATTACATTTCAATAAAGATAATTAAAACAGTAAATCTAATAATGAAATTTGGAATTTGGCCATAGCAAACTTAAAATATTAATGAAGCCAAATGTTAAATCTAAAATTCATTGAAACATTCAAATTCAATATGAAACCAAATAATCGTGTTGAAACTCAATGTGAAAGTCCTAAACTGGTTGCAATTAGTACTTGTAAACAAACAGCCCAATGACACAATTGAGAAATGGCAATACAGCATAGCATGATTTCAGGCAGGCTAAAGTTCAATATTTAGTCAGCTGCTACATTTATATAAAAGTTTTCCTCAATGGTGAAAAATTGAAAGCATTTCCCCTAAAGTCAGGAACAAGACAAGGGTGCCCACTCTCACCACTACTATTCAACATAGTTTTCAAAGTTTTGGCCACAGCAATCAGAGCCAAAAAAGAAATAAAAGGAATCCAGATTGGAGAAAAAGAAGTAAAACTCTCACTGTTTGCAGATGACATGATTTTCTACATAGAAAACACTAAAGACTGCACCAGAAACTTACTAGAGCTAATCAAGGAATATAGTCAAGTTGCAGGATATAAAATCAACACACAGAAATCCCTTGCATTCCTATACACTAACAATGAGAAAACAGAAAGAGAAATTAAGGAAACAATTCCATTCACCATTTCANCTACTAGAGCTAATCAATGAATATAGTAAAGTTGCAGGATATAAAATCAACACTCAGAAATCCCTTGCATTCCTATACACTAACAATGAGAAAACAGAAAGAGAAATTAAGGAAACAATTCCATTCACCATTTCAACGAAAAGAATAAAATACTTAAGAATATATCCACCTAAAGAAACAAAAGACCTATATGTAGAAAACTATAAAACACTGGTGAAATAAATCAAAGAAGACACAAACAGATGGAGAAATATACATGTTCATGAACCAGAAGAATCAATATAGTGAAAATGAGTATACTACCCAAAGCAATCTATAGATTCAATGCAATTCCTATCAAGCTACCCACAGTATTTTTCAGACTACTAGAACAAATAATTTCACAATTTGTATGGAAATCCAAGAAACCTCAAATAGCCAAAGCAATCTTGAGAAAGAAGAATCGAACTGGAGGAATCAGCCTGCCTGACGTCAGTCTCTACTACAAAGCCACAGTCATCAAGATAGTATGGTACTGGCACAAAGACAGAAATATAGATTAATGTAACAAAATAGAAAGCCCAGAGATAAATCCATGCACCTATGGACATCTTATCTTCGACAAAGGAGGCAAGAATATACAATGGAGAAAAGACAATCTCTTTAACAAGTGGTGCTGGGAAAACTGGTCAACCACAT
The DNA here is from genome assembly GCA_006410735.1 of Raphicerus campestris. Classification (NCBI taxonomy): domain Eukaryota; kingdom Metazoa; phylum Chordata; class Mammalia; order Artiodactyla; family Bovidae; genus Raphicerus; species Raphicerus campestris. The sequence goes on along the minus strand of SJYW01034431.1, from coordinate 57,505 downwards.
GTAAAAGAATGAAACTAGATCACTTTCTAACACCATGCATAAAAATAAACTCAAAGTGGATTAAAGATCTAAGTGTAAGGCAAAAACTATAAAACTCNAACATACAATGGAGTAAAGACAGTCTCTTTAACAGGTGGTGCTGGGAAAACTGGTCAACCACATGTAAAAGAATGAAACTAGATCACTTTCTAACACCATGCATAAAAATAAACTCAAAGTGGATTAAAGATCTAAGTGTAAGGCAGAAACTATAAAACTCCTAGAGGAAAACATAGGCAAAACACTCTCCAACATAAATCACAGCAGGATCCTCTATGACCCACCTCCCAGAATATTGGAAATAAAAGCAAAAGTAAACAAATGGGATCTAATTAAAATAAAAAGCTTCTGTACAATAAAGGAAACTATAAGCAATGTAAAAAGACAGCCTTCAGAATGGGAGAAAATAATAACAAAGCAACTGACAAAGAATTAATCTCAAAAATATACAAGCAGCTCCTGTGGCTCAATTCCAGAAAAACAAACGACCCAATCAAAAAGTGGGCCAAAGAATTAAACAGACATTTTTTCAAAGACATGCAGTTGGCTAACAAACACATGAAAAGATGCTCAACATCACTCATTATCAGAGAAATGCAAATCAAGACCACAATGAGGTACCANACAGACACAGTGGCTGAAAACACCATCAATAGTAATCTTGGAGTTCTTTGGGTCAGAAGTCTGATGTGGGTCTCACTGGTTTAAAATTAAGGTAATGGTAGGGTTGCATTACTTTCTGGATGCTCTCAGAAAAATTAAAAAAAAAAGTCTGTTTCATTCCTCATTTAGATGTTGGCAGAATTCATTTCAATGAGGAGACCTCCACTTTCTGCTATTGTTGGCTGAGGGCTGCCCTTAGCTTCTCAAAGCCTTTCTCTGGTCCTTGCATAGAACTACATCTCAGCTTTCTTATGCATTCGTCTGCTGATGGACATCTAGGTTGCTTCCATGTCCTGGCTATTGTAAACAGTGCTGAGATGAACATTGAGGTACGAATGGATAAGAAAGCTGTGGTACATATACACAATGGAATATTACTTAGCCAATAACAAATGCATGTGAACCAGTTCTAATGAGGTGGATGAAACTGGAGCCTATTATACAGAGTGAAGTAAGCCAGAAAGAAAAACACCAATACAGTATGCTGCTGCTGCTGCTGCTGCTAAATTACTTCAGTCATGTCCAACTCTGTGCGACCCCATAGACAGCAGCCCACCAGGCTCCACCATCCCAAGACAGTATACTAACACATATATATATGGAATTTAGAAAGATGGTAACAATAGCCATGTATGCAATATAGCAAAAGAGACACAGATGTATAGAACAGTCTTTTGGACTCTGTGGGAGAGGGAGAGGGTGGGATGATTTGGGAGAATGGCATTGAAACATGTATAATATCATATATGAAACGAATCGCCAGTCCAGGTTCAGTGCATGATACAGGGTGCTTGGGGCTGGTGCACTGGGATGACCCAGAGGGAGGGGGCGGAGAGGGGGTTCAGGATGCGGAATACATGTACACCCACGGCTGATTCATGTCAATGTATGGCAAAA
>SJYW01034431.1:8572-49983 GCA_006410735.1 Raphicerus campestris | reverse complement strand
TCATGTCAATGTATGGCAAAATCAATACAATATTTTAAAGTAAAAATTAATAATAATAATATTTAATTAATTTTTAAAAAGAAAAAAGAAATAAAGTTTTGTAATACGCATAAACGTTGTTTTTTTGGTGTAACTTTTGTTTACCAGATGTAAATTTATTCAAGGCTTCAACATCAATAGATTCATCCATTTTGGGTACTCACTGAAAATGAGCAGATATTTTCATGCTCATTGTAATAAAGCAATTGTAATGGAAATTCAGTTTAGTAAAATCACACCTCTTTTTATATTTAAAATTTTAATTGAAATATTGAAGTGAGTTAGCAACAAAAAAACAGAATTTTTAAGTTAAAATATAATGATTTTAATTTTTCATATGTCAGTGAAATTCTGTGGTATATGTAAGTTCATCATACGTTGCCAGTCTTAACTAGTCCACAAGGTATGCAAGAAAACTGAACTATTTGACACCTGCCCTTGCTTGCCTAACATAGTAGCTGATAAAGATCATATTTTCTGTTTTAACTGGGCACTTATATAATCCTCCTCAATTCCAGCAAGTTACTTTGTAGGTATTTACCTGGCTATACTCAACATGGAGTCTCACATCTCTCTAGACAAGCAAGAAAAAAGAAACTCCCCATTCAGCACTGCCTGAAAAATACATAGCCCAATGTTCATTGAATATCATCCAGTCATATAAAAATCCCAGGCATCCGCACTGACCTCTGGCAACAATGCAAGTGCTTCTACTAGAGGAATGCTTCTCAAAGTGTGGACACAGTACCACAGGTAGTCCAAAAGATAATTTGGGGAAATACATTGGCAATTATACTAATACTTATTTAAGTGTGCTATGAAAAATAAATAATTAGCATGTCAGTATTGTACCAAGTATTACTTCTTTAAGATAAGTAAAAATATGTAGAATTATTAGTAATTCTTTACTTAGAATACCATCTTTCTTGTATTGTCTTTACCTCCCTTCGCTTCTTACTCTGATGTCTTATTTTGCACATTATCACATTTCGGATTATATTGTAATTTTTGTAGCCACACCTATCTCTATAATAGATTGGGAGTTTCTTAAGGACAGAGCAAAATCTTTGTATCCTCAATGCCCCTCAGTGCCTAATGCAATGGCTGGGCCCTGGGAAGTTCTCAGTTAATATTTGTGGAATGAATGAATGTGGATTAGAGCTTTGGTCAGGATAATTACATTCTATAAGCATTGGTCTAGCAGCTATTTAACAGTTGGGGCTAAGATAGCACTGTGTCTTAAAGAGAACTGGAAATTTAAAACTGCAAGACAGGAAACCAAACATAATTAATTCTCTATCAAATTAATTACATTAAAAAATTTTATGAGGGTTTTCTTATAATGATGAATTTCTGAATTAAAATTCTAAAGCAGAACTACTGGATAAAATAAAGGTTGAAAGAACTGAAATGTAATTAAAAGAGAACAGGCTCCAGAGTCAAGCTTATATGAGTTTGAATTCTGGCAATTCTGCATTTGCTAGCTGTATCACGTGTAAACTGAGGACCAGAGATAATTCATATAAAGCCTAACAGTACCTGACACATATACAAACTCCTCCTGGTGGCTCAGTGGTAAAGAATCCACCTTCCAATGCAGGAGTTGGGGGTTCTATCCCTGGGATTGGAAGATGCCCTGGAGAAGGAAATGGCAATCCATTATAGTACTCTTACCTGTGAAATCCCATGGACAGAGGAGTCTGGTGGGCTAAAGTCCATGGGGTTGCAAAAAAATTGGACATGACTTTAGCGACTAAACAACAACACCTGGCACATAGCAAGCTTCCAATAAATAGTAGCTGTCAGTATTAATTTTATCTAGAGAAAACTAGGAAATATCTTACTAATAATCTCTAGGTAGTGACTCAAGAAGGTCTGGCCCAAGAGAAAAATATAAAAAAGTTCCCCCTCTCATCCTGCTCTCATTCCCACCTCAATCCCTCTTGTGATAGTATAGTGATTATTACCTTTCCAACTTATGCCAAGAACTAATCTAAAGCACAGTTGGTCTCTCTCCCTGAAGTTCCTGGTATAGATCTTCCTTATACAAGGAAATAAATCATTTTCTAATTCACACTCTCCTGGTGGCAAGCAAATAATTGTTTATAATTAAGAAGGTTTTTCACCCAGTTTCTACCAGGTTAGACTAAATCACAACACTGTCAAACCAGGAAAGTACTTAATTAAGCAGAAGAGGTGACAATAAATCAGTGTACTTTGTTAGAAAAGTTATAGGCCCAAAGTTGAAGTCGAAAACCTGATTTCTATTGTCAACTTACTTAAAAATCTTAGATGAGTTGCTTCATTGTTTTAGACCTCAGTTTCTTCACTTATAGATGATAACCTCTATGCTGACACAACTGACTTATATTTTGGGGAAAAACTAAACTGTATCCCCAATCACTTTGTAAAAAAAGTAAAGTCCAGAGGAATGAACAAATATTCAAATATAAAAAGTGAAACTATATAATTTTTAGACATAAGTATAAATGGATAAGTTTATAATTTTGGCATGGTGAAGTTCTAAAAATATAACCAATAAGTTATATAGAAAAAGTGATAAGACTACATAAAAACTTAAATCTTTTGTTTGGAATAAACCTACCACTATAAAAAGTTCAAAATATGAAAGAGAAAAATCAAATAGAAAAATAAAGGATACAGTCAAATATTCACACACAAAAATACAAATGGCCATCAAACATATATAAAGATTTTCTTCATTCATAGCTAAAGTCATGTGAAATTAATACATTTTAAGATACATTTTAAGATACTAAGTGTTGGCCAGGATAAAAGAAGTGGACATGTGTTTGTGTTGGTGAGCTTATAAAGTAGTGCTTCTCTCCAGTGCTGATTCTTGCTACCTGTCTCTGAGGCACTTCTATTCCAATTATTATCAGAAATATCCCTCTGACAGTATTTCCACTACCTAAGTTGGCATTCCAGAGCCACATTTCATTTTGGGACACTATGTGCAAATAGTGTCTGGTCTCACTATCCCATTTCTTATCACTGCCTCTGCCTTGAGAAAAGTTCAAAGTCTCCTACAGTATGGCTCTTTTTTTTTTCTCTTGTACTCTTTGGGACATGTTCTTCCTAGGTGGCTCAATGATAAAGAATCTGCCTGCAATATAGGAAACAGGGGTTCGATCCCTGGATCAGGAAGATCTCCTGGAGAAGGAAATGGCAACCCACTCCAATATTCTTGTCTGGAAAATCCAATGGACAGAGGATCCTGGCAGGCTACAGTTCATGAGGTCACAAGAGAGTTGAAAATGACTTAGAGACTAAGCAACAACTTCCCTTTGATAAACAAGTTCTGCAATTCCAAGAACTTAACCAGTGTAGTTCTCAAAGCATAGCCATCAATCACTGGCTGAGGGGAAGAAACACAAAAATTTGGTTGAATTCTTAAATTGAAAAAATATATATACAAATTAATATTTAAAGAAATTATCTTGCCACAAATATTTTAAATATAAAATTAAGATGATTAAATACAATAGAATGCCACTTTAATGGGCAAAAGTTAGCATAAACTCACAAAATAATGTTTCTAAGAGCTACACAAATAATGTTTTTCACAGAATAAAACATGCCTAATGAAGTAAAATAGCATGTATTACTTTCTAAAAATCTCCAGTGTGGGCCCTAGCCAGGAGAAATCACGTGCTGAGTGACAATTACAATAAATTTAGGAGTAAACTAGAACATAAAACCAAAAGGAGNAGTGTCTGGTCTCACTATCCCATTTCTTATCACTGCCTCTGCCTTGAGAAAAGTTCAAAGTCTCCTACAGTATGGCTCTTTTTTTTTTCTCTTGTACTCTTTGGGACATGTTCTTCCTAGGTGGCTCAATGATAAAGAATCTGCCTGCAATATAGGAAACAGGGGTTCGATCCCTGGATCAGGAAGATCTCCTGGAGAAGGAAATGGCAACCCACTCCAATATTCTTGTCTGGAAAATCCAATGGACAGAGGATCCTGGCAGGCTACAGTTCATGAGGTCACAAGAGAGTTGAAAATGACTTAGAGACTAAGCAACAACTTCCCTTTGATAAACAAGTTCTGCAATTCCAAGAACTTAACCAGTGTAGTTCTCAAAGCATAGCCATCAATCACTGGCTGAGGGGAAGAAACACAAAAATTTGGTTGAATTCTTAAATTGAAAAAATATATATACAAATTAATATTTAAAGAAATTATCTTGCCACAAATATTTTAAATATAAAATTAAGATGATTAAATACAATAGAATGCCACTTTAATGGGCAAAAGTTAGCATAAACTCACAAAATAATGTTTCTAAGAGCTACACAAATAATGTTTTTCACAGAATAAAACATGCCTAATGAAGTAAAATAGCATGTATTACTTTCTAAAAATCTCCAGTGTGGGCCCTAGCCAGGAGAAATCACGTGCTGAGTGACAATTACAATAAATTTAGGAGTAAACTAGAACATAAAACCAAAAGGAGACTGAGGGAGTAATTCTATTTTCCCTTTAATTTGAATCAGCAATGAGTACAATACATGAAAAAGACTAAACAAAATATAATCCAACAAATAAAATATTGGCATAATTTTTTAATATCTTCTTATTTGCATTTAGACAATTTAACACTGAAACCAAGGGAAGAAACTCCAAAGATATACATGTAAGTGTATATTTATACTATTGTCACTAAATTTAAAAATTGAGCATGTCCATTTGCTTGAATGGTTACTCACTTCAGTATGTTATAATTTCCCAGGTTTTAAGTAAATGGGAAATAAGTGAAGCATGTCAGCTATTGTTTAACAAACAAATTGAACAAAAACAGGATAGAAACAAACAAACAAAAAAAGAATGATTCCTTGAAAAATAAGTAATAGGGAAAACCTTGCAGTAAATGTTTTCCTCCAGGTCCTTAGAATTTAAGAACACAGACGTGTATAAATAACCTCCTCAAAATGACTCTTTAAAGATTATTTCTTAATGATTCTTCTTCAGTGGTTCTTATTTTCTCTATTCTTCCTTGCACTCTATTTTAACTGACTTTTGTTGAAAGTAGGCTCTAATCTCAATTGGACAGGGTAGGTTACTTATCAACTTTTTTTATTCTTTTTAGGAGAAGGAGAACACTCTGCATGGTTTGTGGAATTTTAGTTCACTGGCCATGGATCGAAATCGAGCTTATGTAGTGAGGGCGCCTAGCCTTAACCACTTGACCACGAGGGAATTTCCTATTAAATTTTTATAAATTATTTTTATAAGGATAACCAGCATTAGTGAGCTTTCTAATGAGATGGAAGAAGCTTGGAATATTAAGGTAAATTAAAATATAAAAAGCCAAAATATACTTGTTTTAAACTAAAGATGTCACACACTTTGTAGAAGTGTCCCAATATACGTCTTAGTAGTTTATAAGCTATGGATTAATATCTATGTTTTTGTAAGACAAGGCTGATGTTAAACTATCAGAAAATTTTTTAAGATTTTAAAAGTCTCACATTTCATGCAAAAATAGATATTCAGTTCAGTTCAGTCGCTCAGTCGTTTCTGACTCTTTACAACCCCATGGATTGCAGCACGCCAGGCCTCCCTATACATCACCAACTTCCGGAGTTTACTCAAACTCATGCCCTTTGAGTCAGTGATGCCATCCAACCATCTCATCCTCTGTCGTCCCCTTCTCCTCCTGCCTTCAATCTTTCCCAGCATCAGGGTCTTTTCAAATGAGTAGATATTAACAATACCAAAACCACAAAGTACAGTAGATAGAATTTAGTAAATTTAAGTGAACTAGGGTTTCCCAGTTGGCTCAGAGGATAAAGAATCCACTTGCACTACAGGAGATGTGGGTTTGATCTCTAGGTGGGGACAATCCCCTGGAGGAGGGCATGGCAACTCACTCCAGTACTCTTGCCTGGAGAATTCCATGGACAGAGGAGCTTGGCGGGCTATGGTCCAAGGGTCACAGAGTCAGACACGACTTAAGTGACAGCACTAGGGGAAAATCTACATTCCCTGGAATTACCTTAGACCAAAAAAAAACAAAAAGTGCAAGTAGAATTTCTCTCTCCTACCTTTTCTACTTTCTTGAAGTCATTGAAAACTGACTAAAGAATTCAAGTTTAAGATCATAAAGAAAAAGTGTGACAAATTGATAGAGTAGCATTAACCTATATGCACTACCACGTGTAAAACAGATAGCTAGTGGGAAGCTGCTGTATAGTATAACACAGGTCACTTAGCCTGGTGCTATGTGAAGACCTAGAGGGGTGGAATGGTGGGGGTGGAAGGAAGGCTCAAGAGGGAGGGGACATATGTACACTTATGGCTGATTCACATTGTTGTATGGCAGAAACCAACACAATATTGTAAAGCAATCATTCAATTAAAATAAATTTATATTATTAAAAAATAAAATTCTATGATTTATATTTTAAAAAAGACTATAGATGAAGTGAGGATCCATTGATAAACATAAATAAGCGTTAAAAAAGTATCTGAAGCAGGTTGATGGCCNCTTTATAACTTTTGGTAAATAAAATGATTGAAACATATCTAGGTTCACCCAAAAATGGCTTCACCAAAAACCACTGCAATATTGTAAAGTAATTAGCCTCCAATTAAAATAAATAAATAATTTTTTAAAAAAAGAAAAAGAAAAAAAGAAGCATCTAGAGATTCTAGGGATGACCCCAATAACTGTGGGAAAAGGAAGAAATTTAAATGTTTTTTCTGATTTACCTACTTGAATTAGAACACATTGAAGTTGGAGGAGAGAAACTGAGCTGCAGTCAGTCTTTACTACCTGATCTGTTTAATTCCACACTGTAGGTGCTGGGGAAGAATAGGCAATGGTAAAAATGATCAGTTCTTCTCTTAGTTTGAAGGGATTGTTTGGTATTTTATAGCAGCTATGAATATTTCTTTTTTTAAACTGATGATTCTAATTTTTAATCCACATGAACACAAATGGATTTATTCTTTTAAGTAACTGTTCAAAATGTTAATTTCCTTTTTTGATCAACCTTTCAGCATAGGGATATCAGCTGTTAACCCAATTCAGTTCAGTTCAGTTCAGTCACTAAGTCGTGTCCGACCCTTTGAGACTCCATGAATTGCAGCACACCAGGCCTCCCTGTCCATCACTAACTCCTGGAGTTCACTCAAACTCACATCCATCGAGTCAGTGATACCATCCAGCCATCTCATCCTCTGTCATCCCCTTCTCCTCTTGCCCCCAATCCCTCCCAGCATCAGAGTCTTTTCCAATGAATCAACTTTTTGCATGAGGTGGCCAAAGTACTGGAGTTTCAGCTTCAGCATCATTCCTTCCAAAGAAATCCCAGGGTTGATCTCCTTCAGAATGGACTGGTTGGATCTCCTTGCAGTCCAAGGGACTCTCAAGAGTCTTCTCCAACACCACAGTTCAAAAGCATCAGTTCTTCGATGCTCAGCTTTCTTCACAATCCAAACCAAGGCATTCTGAGAAACTAGTTCAAAATCCTACATTTTTGTCCATTATTATCTTCAAGGACCTTATTCACCAATCTACACTCCCATTCTAACAAACTTTAGGGCTCACTAACTACCTTTGGAAAGCAAATCAAAGCCTCTTTTAGAGTAGAAAGCCACCTAAAGATAACTAGGACTAGGGTGAGGTTAGGGGGCACTCAGGTACAAATTATAAGGGGCACCCCAAAACTCAATAATAAAGATAAATATTTAATGCACTACTTTAAAGAGCTAATTAAAGTTTTTTTAATTCTATGATAAAATATCAATTTTAAATAAAAACAAGATCCTACCTTACACTTGCGGGGCTTCCCAAGTGGCGCTAGTGGTAAAGAACTTGCCTCCCAATGCAGGTAACATCCCTGGGTCAGGAAGATCCCTTGGAGGAGGGCATGGGAATCCACTCCAGTATTCTTGCCCTGAGAATCCCATGGACAGAGAAGCCTGGCGGGCTACAGTCCATAGCGTTGGAAAGAATCGGACAAGACTGAAACGACTTAGAACACATGCACTCTACTCTTGATGATTCACCTCAATGGCCTCATCCTAATCTCCTGAGTCTGGGGTGCATCCTTAAATTTGCACCAGAAGTGAGTGCTTTAATGGCTTTATCCTAGTCCAGGCTCTGTGCCCTAAACACTTTCATGTATGGTATCTTCCCAAGTTCCTTCACTAAATGCCACCTTTGGATTCATAATCCACTGTATCAGCCTTTTTCCTTTAGATAGTCTTTATTGCCTCACACAGAGGACCATTGAATTCTTGGTGAACTCTCACCAAGTGGGATAGTGGTATCTATCAGATGTACCCACCTTCAGATGCTTCTTGCTCTTACAGTTCCAAGTTTTGAGGTTCTCCGTCTGCGAAAGATGCCCCGTTTTGGCACCCTGATCCTGCCAGGACCACAATTCTGGTGTGGCGCAGTCTCCACAACCTGAGAAACAGCTCCACTCTTTTCTACTTTCTGAAAGAGTACTCCTCTCATGTCATCTACATCCTCCTGCCAAAGGTAGAATGGAAAGATTGGAACCTAGGCCCAGTCCTATCTGAAAAGCACTTTCCTTCCAGGGAGAAACTTTTGGAGACCCTGGAGAAAGCAAGTGTAGTGATTTTCTCCTTTTATTACTACATAAAGGAAAAAAAAAAAAGAGAGAGAGAGAACCGATAAGGACAATCCCAGCTTTCCCGTCAGATTTATGCTTCAGACCTTTGAGTCCACTAAGTCAAGGTGCTCCTCTAACCCACCAGCAGTAGGAGCAGGCAGCCTTCGAGGGCTTCGAGAGTCCGTGGGCCACGCCCCCTGGGCTAGTCACTCCTCTTATTGGTCTGACAGCCTGTCACTCCAATTTGGCTCCCACTCCTGCTAGCCACTCACGTAGCTTGGTTGTGTCTTGGTGCGTTTAATGTTGCCAATAACGAGAGGTGTTTTTTTGTTTTTTTGTTTTTTTTTTTGTTTTTTTGAAGGCAAGTACAGGTCGTACTTTAATTAGTTCATTGAAAACTCAGTTGCTCTCTGAGCGGTCGTGTAGAGACTGCTCTCGGCTTTTTTTCTTCTGACTGCTAAGTTCTATAGAGAGCTGCAACAATGCCCAAAAGAAAGGTAAGTGAAATAGGAAGATAGAAGGGGTATTAGCGACTGAAATACATATTTCCTAATTGGCAGAGACTTTTTTTAAAAGCATTTTGGCTTCTAGTTCGATTTTGTGAGGTGCCTAAGGGGAGGGAAGGGCAAATATCGGTTAGTATAAGGTTGAGGATGGTCCTTCACGCAACTAGCAGTTCACTTTTGGCTTGTTTTGTTTAAGGGAAAGAATCGCTTGAGAGGTGTCTCCGTGCTGAATTACAAACAGCCATAGCGCTGTGCTGTCGCTTCCTACCCCACCCCCTTTCCTCCGCTTACCCTATTGGAGAACTCTTCTCCCAACCACACTTTCAGGCACTAATTTCCTCCTCAGCTTCCAGATTTCCTCCGGGAACCGTCCCGTTTGGGGGAACGAAGGCCATGGCTTTCTCCCATGTTTATTTGCCTTTGTTCTTCCCGTTTTCTTTTTCTTTTTTTTCCCTCCTCCACTTCTTGTCAAGCCAGATGGCTTTGCAGTGGTAATCCTGCGCCATTAGGCGGCGCAGACTTCAAACTGTCCTGGAGAAGGTAAAGATTCACCGTTGTAATAGAAACTTTAGGCCCGAGAGGTCTGACTCTCCAAGCTCACTGTCTAAAGGTGGAAGAATGATAAGAGGAATGCGTCAGATAAACTATTGCTGATCTTGGGGTAGCGTGGATTTGCTCACTTTCAGTTCAGTTCAGTTCAGTTCAGTCGCTCAGTCGTGTCCGACTCTGCGACCCCATGAATTGCAGCGTGCCAGTCCTCCCTGTCCATCACCAACTCCTGGAGTTCACTCAAACTCATGTCCATCGAGTCAGTGATGCCATCCAGCCATCTCATCCTCTGTCGTCCCTTTTTCCTCCTGCCCCCAATCCTTCCTAGAATTGATAGGAGCTATTCAAGGGCTGCTGTTGCTGCTGCTGCTGCTAAGTCTCTTCAGTCGTGTCTAACTCTCTGCGACCCCATAAATGGCAGCCCACTAGGTTCCTCTGTCCCTGGGATTCTCCAGGCAAGCATACTGGAGTGGGTTGCCATTTCCTTCTCCAATGCATGAAAGTGAAAAGTGAAAGTGAAGTCGCTCAGTCATGTCCGACTCTTAGCGATTCCATGGACTGCAGCCTACCAGACTCCTCCTGGTCTCCTGCAAACCCTCACTTAAGAAATCATGACTCCTCTCTTGGACAAGAAAGAAATTCACACTCGGTGTTAATTTGTTTGTTTGTTTGTTTGTTGGGGAGCGGGGTCCCTTAGAAGTGAAATCGATCGCTGTTTTGTTGCTTGATAAAATTGTAAAATACTGTGCGTAAGGTGTTATGATTTTTTTAAAGTATTATTCCTCTCTATTCGTTTGTCTTCCCTATTTTTAGAAATAGGAATAAGACTGAAATTCCCTGGTGCTCTGAAGCTGTATGACTCGTGCAATAGCTTAGTAATTCCCAGTCTAAAAGGACAGAAAGCAATGGTTTCTAATCAGCAACCCCCTTTCTGTGATTCCCGCCGCTGCGCTTTTCTAGGCTTGTGCAATGGATCTTGCGACTTTACAAAACTGACAGCAACCTTGTAGCAGGTAGTGGCGGGAAGTTTTAAAATCCGCAGCCGGCTTCTCAATAAAACGCGCTGACGTTGGAGGTAAACCCCCGCCGCCGCAAAGCATTGTGGGGATTGTAGTTCTTGTCTGCAGAACTTGGAGGCGATAAGCGAGCGTCAGTTAAGTACAATTACATCTCAAGCATGAGGCTAAACAGACGGGGAAATTGTATGATGTTCCGCCCTTCATTCTGCTCGCCCTCTCTCATCCTTTTTGGCTTTAACATGGGCTACAACAGGTGGATTTTAAAATTAAAGTTTGTTTTTAGGAGATACAGTTTATACAAAAGGATGAAATTGACTATCAGTTATATAAACATGTCTTGGGAAATCATTTGCATCTTGGTGTACTTTTGCACGTTAGTAGATAGCATACTCCTAGGCAATAACGGGTGGCTACTTGAGCAGAAATTCAGGAAAAAGTCACAAACTGTTATATTCCAGACTGCAATCTATAGGCAATATTTTCAGATCTATACATTTATATCAACGACCTTATTTCTGTGTGGTTTTCTCCCCTGTATAGGCTGCAGGTCAAGGTGATATGAAGCAAGAGGTGAGTTTCTTTAGTTTTAGAGTCTGTCTGAAAAAAATCACTTGTTTTATAAAATTGACACATCAACAACTAAAACTTAAATGCTTCTTAGTGTATTTGTACCATATGAGTACCAATATGGCATGCCAGCGGTCTCTCTCAGAAATAGTAGGTATTGAAAGTTACAAACTTCTTGGGACTTAGGATGGTATTGTGTTTAAGATCTGGAGAGAGCTTCTTCCTTTTAACTAAAGAATTGCTTTGTTGATTTCCAAGAAAGGGCTATATTTTCATTTCTAAATATACCATTACTAGCCATTGTGTTGATTTAGCCTAGCAATTGAAATTTAATTTGGAATTTTTTTCTTAAGCATATGAAGGGTCCAGAGAAGGGAAAAATCAAAACTTATATTTTTATTAGTTCAATGATACTTTCTAATCAAGCTCACAATACTTCTTAATGACAACATATATATAGTGTTACACTAAATATTTTCACCACAATATAAATATTTCTAGTTTTGTGTATCCATAATTTTCTTAACCGATAATTATTTTTAACTTATAGCCAAAGAGAAGATCAGCCAGACTGTCTGCTGTAAGTAGTCTTTATAAAACTTTGCCCATGTATTGTAAAATATAATTTTAGACTTCAGGGGATTCTGGACTGTGTTAGTTATTTAATACAAGATTTATTTTTGACGTTTTAAGAAAAACTTTCTCACCAAGGAAATATTTTTGTCCTAATTTTCAGTTTGAACTGCACTCATTTATTTTAATCACAAAGTTGAATTTCAGTTAGTGATCTTTCTTCAATTATGATGTCTTCTCTTTCTTCCTCCATGATTTGCACTTTTTTTTTTTTTTTTTTTGCAGTTGCCTGTGCCCATTATACCAGATTTGAAGCCCAAAAGAACATCAACTCCAAGGGTAAATATTCAGCAAACAATACTGAGAGAAACTTGCTTTTCTTCAGAAATAGTTTTTTGGAAAGGCATACAAGTTGATCATTTTGCTTTGTTTTCTTTTCAGTTAGTCATATATTACATTATTTGTTGTTGTGATTTGGTTGCTAAGTCGTGTCCGACTATTTTGCAACACCATGGGCTGTAGCTCTCCAGGGTCCTCTATCCATGGGATTTCCCAGGCAAGAATACTGGAGTGGATTGCCATTTGCTTCTCCAGGGGATCTTCCCAACCCACAGATCAAACCTGCCTCTCCAACATCAGCAGGCAGATACTTTACCACTAAACCACCAGGGAAGCCCCATATTACATTATACATCATACCATATGGTACATGTTAGCCCTTTGAGTAGGAAGTATTTGTTTGTGTTCTGTGGTTTTCTATTGTGTATTGACATTTTCCCTAGGAAGAGACAAAACAAAAATTTAGTTGGATAGGGCCATAAAATGTACATGCTTTTGAATTCATACAGTTATAATACCAATATTCCTGGGAAAACATAAGGTATAAGCTATAGTAACCAAAGTAATGTTTTGTGATAATAATAGTAACTAATGTTTGATAATCGGAGAAGGCGATGGCATCCCACTCCAGTACTCTTGCCTGGAAAATCCCATGGACGGAAAAGCCTGGTAGGCTACAGTCNGAAGATCATGGCATCTGGTCCCATCACTTCATGGGAAATAGATGAGGAAGCAGTGGGAATAGTGTCAGACTTTATTTTTTGGGCTCCCAAATCACTGCAGATGGTGACTGCAGCCATGAAATTAGAAGACACTCCTTGGAAGAAAAGTTATGACCAACCTAGATAGCATATTCAAAAGCGGAGACATTACTTTACCAACAAAGGTCTGCCTAGTCAAGGCTATGGTTTTTCCTGTGGTCATGTATGGATGTGAGTGTTGGACTGTGAAGAAGGTTGAGTGCTGAAGAATTGATGCTTTTGAACTGTGGTGTTGGAGGATACTCTTGAGAATCCCTTGGACTGCAAGGAGATCCAGTNCCTAGTCAAGGCTATGGTTTTTCCTGTGGTCATGTATGGATGTGAGTGTTGGACTGTGAAGAAGGTTGAGTGCTGAAGAATTGATGCTTTTGAACTGTGGTGTTGGAGGATACTCTTGAGAATCCCTTGGACTGCAAGGAGATCCAGTCAGTCCATTCTGAAGGAGATCAGCCCTGGGATTTCTTTGAAGGGAATGATGCTGAAGCTGAAACTCCAGTACTTTGGCCACCTCATGCAAAGAGCTGACTCATTGGAAAAGACTAATGCTGGGAGGGATTAGGGGGAAGGAAGAGAAGGAGACGACAGAGGGTGAGATGGCTGGATGGCATCACTTACTCAATGGACATGAATCTGAGTGAACTTCGGGAGCTGGACAGGGAGGCCTGGCGTGCTGTGATTCATGGGGTCACAAAGAGTCGGACACGACTGAGCAACTGAACTGAACTGAATGAGGAAGACCATGTATGAGGGGAAATGCTGATGGACCCTTAGTTATTTCAGCCATTTCAGCTAAGGTGCCAGACACATATATGAAGAAGTCATCATGAGCACTCAGCCAGTAAAGTTTTTAGATGACTCCAGCCACTACTGCCATTTGACTGCAGCCACATGAAAGACTCCAAATGAGAACCACTCAGAGGAACTAAAGAGCCTCTTGATGAAGGTGAAAGTGGAGAGTGAAAAAGCTGGCTCAAAACTTAACATTCAAAAAGTTAAGATCATGGCATCCGGTCCCATTGTTTCATGGCAAATAGATGGGGAAACAATGGAAACAGTGACAGACTTTATTTTCTTGGGCTCCAAAATCACTGTGGATGGTGACTACAGCCATGAAATTAAAAGACACTTGCTCCTTGGAAGAAAAGCTATGACAAACCTAGACATCATATTGAAAAGCAGAGACATCACTTTGTCGATACAGGTCCATATAGTCAAAGCTCTAGTTTTTCCAGTAGTCATGTACAGATGTGAAAGCTGGACCATAAAGAAGGCTGAGCACCAAAGAACTGATGCTTTCAAACTAGTGCTAGAAAAGACTCCTGAGAGTCCCATGGATGGTAAGGAGATCAAACCAGTCAATCCTAAAGGAAATCAATCCTGAATATTCACTGGAAAGACTGATGCTAAAGCTTCAATACTTTGGCCATCTGATGCTGAGAGCTGACTCATTGGAAAAGACCCTGATGCTGGGAAAGTTTAAAGGTTGGAGGAGAACAGGGCGACAGAGGCTGAGATGGTTGGATGGCATCATTGACTCAAAGGACATGAATTTGAGCCCACTCTGGGAGATGGTGAAGGACAGGGAAGCCTGGCGTGCTTCAGTCTATGGGGTCGCAAAATGTCAGACACGACTGAGAGACAACTAAGTATATCGTTCATACTGAACAATATTGTTCATACTGAACAACAACAACAACAGGTGATCTCTGCCAACTCATAGAACCTTCATAAATAATAATAAATATTTACTTTATGCTATTAAGTTTGGGGATAGTTTGTCATAAAATAAAAAACAGATGGGACATTAATTATCAAAGGAAAAATACAAGAACATTTTTAAGACAAAAATTCCAGATTAAAATGACCTATCATAATGAATTAAAAATGAAAAATGTCAAAAGATATCATTTGGAAATTTTAGAATATTGTGGATTAAAAGAACAGCTTAAAAGTTTACAATTCTCATTTCCTCTCCCTTCCTTCTCTCCTTACACATTTCCAGCTTTTGCGCAGGTTCATACATGCATGCATGCCTATTTGCATGAACACACACGTGTGTGTGTGCGCACAAAAAAGTATTAACAATCAGTTCACATACAAGGGAGAAAGAATAAGAATAGAAAAGGAATTTTCAACAACACTGGAAGATGGAAAATAATGAATCATGACTTCAAAATTATTAAAGCAATTTACAAATTGTCACTATTTGCATATGTGATACTATATGTAGAAAACCACAAAGACACCAGCAAAAATATGTTTATAATTAATTAAGAATCCATTAAAGCCAAAAGATGCAGTTTTAATATACAAAAATCTCTTGTGTTTCTACACACTAATAAAAATTATCAGAAAGAGAAATTAGTAAAATAATTTTGCTTACACTTGTATCAAAAATAATAAATCTAACCAAGGAGTTAAAATACCTGTACACAAAACAACAATAAGATATTGATGAAAGAAATTGAAGACAACACAAATAACTAGAAAGATATATCATGTTAAAGGACTTGAAGAATTAATAATGTTCCAATATTCATACTGTCAAAAGCAATCTACAGATTCAGTGAAATCTCTATCAATATACCAAGTGCACATTTCACAGATCTGGAACAAATAATCCTAAAATTCATATGAAACCACAAAGGCTACATAAACAATTTTAATAATAATATTATTTAAAAATAAAAACTTAAATGTAAGGACTGAAATCATGACACTTCTAAAAAAGAAGTACACACTTTAACATCAGTCATAGTTATTTTATGTGGGAGAGGCTCTGTCTCCTCTGGCAAGAGCTACAAAACCAAATATAAATGGACCACATTAAACTAAAAAGCTTTTGTAAAGCAAATGAAACTATCAGTGAAACAAAATGGCAACTTAATGAATATTCAAAAATATTTACAAAGGATATATTTTATAAAGGCTGATATGCAAAATATATTAAAAACTCATTCAATTCAATATCCAAAAAACCCAAACAATCCAATTAGAAAATGGACTGAAGTTCTGAATAGACATATATTTCCAAGGAAGACATACAGATTGCCAACAGATACATGAAAATGCTCAACATCCCTAATTATCAGGTAAATGCAAACCAAAACCAAGAAATACANTCCTGTGGTCATGTATGGATGTGAGTGTTGGACTGTGAAGAAGGTTGAGTGCTGAAGAATTGATGCTTTTGAACTGTGGTGTTGGAGGATACTCTTGAGAATCCCTTGGACTGCAAGGAGATCCAGTCAGTCCATTCTGAAGGAGATCAGCCCTGGGATTTCTTTGAAGGGAATGATGCTGAAGCTGAAACTCCAGTACTTTGGCCACCTCATGCAAAGAGCTGACTCATTGGAAAAGACTAATGCTGGGAGGGATTAGGGGGAAGGAAGAGAAGGAGACGACAGAGGGTGAGATGGCTGGATGGCATCACTTACTCAATGGACATGAATCTGAGTGAACTTCGGGAGCTGGACAGGGAGGCCTGGCGTGCTGTGATTCATGGGGTCACAAAGAGTCGGACACGACTGAGCAACTGAACTGAACTGAATGAGGAAGACCATGTATGAGGGGAAATGCTGATGGACCCTTAGTTATTTCAGCCATTTCAGCTAAGGTGCCAGACACATATATGAAGAAGTCATCATGAGCACTCAGCCAGTAAAGTTTTTAGATGACTCCAGCCACTACTGCCATTTGACTGCAGCCACATGAAAGACTCCAAATGAGAACCACTCAGAGGAACTAAAGAGCCTCTTGATGAAGGTGAAAGTGGAGAGTGAAAAAGCTGGCTCAAAACTTAACATTCAAAAAGTTAAGATCATGGCATCCGGTCCCATTGTTTCATGGCAAATAGATGGGGAAACAATGGAAACAGTGACAGACTTTATTTTCTTGGGCTCCAAAATCACTGTGGATGGTGACTACAGCCATGAAATTAAAAGACACTTGCTCCTTGGAAGAAAAGCTATGACAAACCTAGACATCATATTGAAAAGCAGAGACATCACTTTGTCGATACAGGTCCATATAGTCAAAGCTCTAGTTTTTCCAGTAGTCATGTACAGATGTGAAAGCTGGACCATAAAGAAGGCTGAGCACCAAAGAACTGATGCTTTCAAACTAGTGCTAGAAAAGACTCCTGAGAGTCCCATGGATGGTAAGGAGATCAAACCAGTCAATCCTAAAGGAAATCAATCCTGAATATTCACTGGAAAGACTGATGCTAAAGCTTCAATACTTTGGCCATCTGATGCTGAGAGCTGACTCATTGGAAAAGACCCTGATGCTGGGAAAGTTTAAAGGTTGGAGGAGAACAGGGCGACAGAGGCTGAGATGGTTGGATGGCATCATTGACTCAAAGGACATGAATTTGAGCCCACTCTGGGAGATGGTGAAGGACAGGGAAGCCTGGCGTGCTTCAGTCTATGGGGTCGCAAAATGTCAGACACGACTGAGAGACAACTAAGTATATCGTTCATACTGAACAATATTGTTCATACTGAACAACAACAACAACAGGTGATCTCTGCCAACTCATAGAACCTTCATAAATAATAATAAATATTTACTTTATGCTATTAAGTTTGGGGATAGTTTGTCATAAAATAAAAAACAGATGGGACATTAATTATCAAAGGAAAAATACAAGAACATTTTTAAGACAAAAATTCCAGATTAAAATGACCTATCATAATGAATTAAAAATGAAAAATGTCAAAAGATATCATTTGGAAATTTTAGAATATTGTGGATTAAAAGAACAGCTTAAAAGTTTACAATTCTCATTTCCTCTCCCTTCCTTCTCTCCTTACACATTTCCAGCTTTTGCGCAGGTTCATACATGCATGCATGCCTATTTGCATGAACACACACGTGTGTGTGTGCGCACAAAAAAGTATTAACAATCAGTTCACATACAAGGGAGAAAGAATAAGAATAGAAAAGGAATTTTCAACAACACTGGAAGATGGAAAATAATGAATCATGACTTCAAAATTATTAAAGCAATTTACAAATTGTCACTATTTGCATATGTGATACTATATGTAGAAAACCACAAAGACACCAGCAAAAATATGTTTATAATTAATTAAGAATCCATTAAAGCCAAAAGATGCAGTTTTAATATACAAAAATCTCTTGTGTTTCTACACACTAATAAAAATTATCAGAAAGAGAAATTAGTAAAATAATTTTGCTTACACTTGTATCAAAAATAATAAATCTAACCAAGGAGTTAAAATACCTGTACACAAAACAACAATAAGATATTGATGAAAGAAATTGAAGACAACACAAATAACTAGAAAGATATATCATGTTAAAGGACTTGAAGAATTAATAATGTTCCAATATTCATACTGTCAAAAGCAATCTACAGATTCAGTGAAATCTCTATCAATATACCAAGTGCACATTTCACAGATCTGGAACAAATAATCCTAAAATTCATATGAAACCACAAAGGCTACATAAACAATTTTAATAATAATATTATTTAAAAATAAAAACTTAAATGTAAGGACTGAAATCATGACACTTCTAAAAAAGAAGTACACACTTTAACATCAGTCATAGTTATTTTATGTGGGAGAGGCTCTGTCTCCTCTGGCAAGAGCTACAAAACCAAATATAAATGGACCACATTAAACTAAAAAGCTTTTGTAAAGCAAATGAAACTATCAGTGAAACAAAATGGCAACTTAATGAATATTCAAAAATATTTACAAAGGATATATTTTATAAAGGCTGATATGCAAAATATATTAAAAACTCATTCAATTCAATATCCAAAAAACCCAAACAATCCAATTAGAAAATGGACTGAAGTTCTGAATAGACATATATTTCCAAGGAAGACATACAGATTGCCAACAGATACATGAAAATGCTCAACATCCCTAATTATCAGGTAAATGCAAACCAAAACCAAGAAATACACCCTCATACTTGTCAGAATGGCTGTTATCAAAAGGACAACAACAACAACAAAAACAAACTTTAGGAAGTTATGGAGAAAAGAAAACTCTCACATACCTGTGAAAAGAAACCCTAGTATACCTTTGATAGAACTATAAATTAGTGAAACTTCCTCTAAAAGTTGAAAATAGAGCTACCATATCACACAGCAATTCCACTTCTGCTATTTATCAGAAAAAATCAAAACACTAATTCAAAAATATATATGCTCCTACATGTACATTGCAACATTATGTATAGTAGCCAAAATATGGAAACATCTAAGTGTCTATCAGTGGATGAATGGATGAATTCCACATACATACAGTGGAATGTTATTCAGCCATAGAAAAGAAGGCCTTCCTGGAGACTCAGACAACAAAGAATCTGCCTGCAAGTCAGGAGATCCAGGTTTGATATCTGTGTTGGGAAGATCCCCTAGAAAGGGAATGGCAACCCGCTCCAGTATTCTTGCTTGGAGAATCCCATGAATAGAGAAGTCTTGTGGGCTACCATCCATAGGGTTGCAGAGTAGGACACAAATGAATAACATAACTTGACTTGATAGGAAAGAAGGAAATGCTGCTATTTGTAACAAAATGGATAATTCAGGAGGACATTATATTGAGTGAAATGTCATATAGAGAAAAGGAGTTACCATATAATCTCTCTTATTTTGGAAGGAAAAAACTTACAAAAACAAGTTTATAGATACAGAGAACAGATTGGTAATTTTAAGAGGTTGGGAGGGGGAGATAGTGATAGGGGAAGATGGAGGAAATGGCTAACCTTTTCTTTTTAGTTTAGTTTAAATAAATTGAATAGAAAATTTAAAAACAAGGCTCTTATTTTAATGTTTTTCCATCTTTTGTATATTATGAACAAAGCTGTTCTAAATATTCATATACATATTTTTGACTGAACGCAAGCTTTTATTTCTCTGGGACAAATGCTCAAGATTGTGATTGTTGGGTTGCATGGTGGTTGCATGTTTAACTTTTTAAAGAAACTGACAAACTTTTTTTCAGAGTGGATCTACCATTTTATATTCCCACCAGCAAGGTATCAGTTATTCAGCTTGTCCACATTCTTCCAAGAATTTGGTGTTGTCACTGTTTTCTTAAGGCCAACCTGACATGTAGTTTAAATTCACAATTCTCTTCTATGATGTTGAATATCTCTTCATGTGCTTATTTTTCATCTCTCTAGGTCCTCCTATGAAATGTCTTTTTATGTCTTCTAAACAGATATTTAAATTTTATTTATTTTTAATTGAAGGAGAGTTGCTTTAAAACAGTGTTGGTTTCTGCCATGCATCAATATGAATCATAGGTATACATATATTGCCTCTCTCTTGAACCTCCCTCCCACTTGCCATCCCATCTCACTCCTTTAGGTTGTTATAGAGCCCTGGTTTGAGTTCCCTGAGTCATATAGAAAATTCCCATTGTCTACCTATTTTACATATGGTACTGTATATATTAGAGGCTTTCCAGGTGGTGATTGTGGTAAAGAACCTGCCTTCCAGTACTGCAAATATAAAACATGAGGGTTTGATCCCAGGGCCCAGAAGATCCCATGGATAAGAGCATTGCAACCCACTCCAGTATTCTTGCCTGGAGAATCCCATGGACAAAGGAGCCTGGTAGGTTACAGACCATGGTGTTGCAAAGTGTCAGGCATGACTGAAAAGACCTTGCACACATGCTGTGTTATTCTTTCCATTTGTTCCACCCTCTCCTTCCTCCCCCAACCCTCATGTCCATAAGTGTGTTCTTTATGTCTGCATCTCTTTCTTCTTCCCTGGAAATACGTTCATCAATACCATCTTTCTAGATTCCATATATGTGTGCTTTTTTTCTCTTTCTGATTTACTTCACTTTGTATAATGTACATTTGAGACTTTACACAGTTCTTTGTGAAGCTTCACAGGTGGCACAGTGGTAAAAAATATCCACATGCCAATGCAGAAGAGTGAGTTTGATACCTGAGTCAGAAAGATGCCTTGGAATAGGAAATGGCAACCCACTCCAGTATTCTTGCCTGGAGAATTCCATGGACAGAGAAGCCTGGTAGAGTATAGTGCACAGGATCACAAAGAACTGAACACAACTGAGTGACTGAACACACACATATAATTCTTTATCTGTTCTAAATATATAAAGTACATGAGCTATATAGCATAGTATATGTGCTACTCACTTCGGCAGCACATGTACTAAAGTTGGAACGACACAGAGAAGATTAGCATGGCCCCAGTGCAAGGATGACATGCAAATTCGTGAAGTGTTCTGAATATAAGGACTTTCAGAATATGTGGTTTGCAAATATTTCTCCCAGTCTGTAGCTTATCTTTTCGTCCTATTAACAGAGTATTTCATAGAGCAAAATTTATAAAGTATGATGAAGTCTAACATCAATTTTACCTTTTATAGATCATTAATTTGATGTCAAGTCTAAGAACTCCACGAGGCCCTAGATCCTGAAAAATGTGTCATAGTTTTTCTAAAAGTTTCATACTTTTACATTTTATAATTAAATCCGTGATACATGTTAGGTTAATTTTTGTATGAAATGTAAGGTTGAAGTCAAGGTTGTTTTTTTTCCATCTATAGAATTCCATTTATTCTATCACCATTTGTGAAAAAAAATTATCATTCTTGAATTAAATCGCTTGCATCTTTGTTTTAAAAAAATCAGCTGTGCATAACTTTTTAGTTCTAGTCCTTGATTTCTATTTTGTTCCATTGATCTATATGTCTACCCTTCCACCAATAACATACTCTCTTGATTACTATAGCAATATAAATAATACTTAACATAAGATAGAGTGATTATTCCCATTTTATTCTACTTTTCAAAACTGACTATTCTAATTCCTTTGCCTTTTTGCACAAATTTTAGAGTCAGCTTTTCAACATCTACAGAAATATGCTGGGATTTTAATAGGCATTACATTAAACCTAGAGATTATATTGGGGAGAACTGGCATCTTTACTATGCTGAATCTTCCAATTTATGAAAACNTATATATATATATATATATCTGTGCTACTCTCGCAGTTTGTCCAACTCTCTCCTTTCCTTCATCAGGGCTTCCCTGGTGGCTCAGTTGATAAAAAATCTGCCTGCAATGCAGGAGACTTAGGTTCAATCCCTGGGTCAGGAAGAACCCCTGGAGAAGGGAATGGTAACCCACTCCAGTATTCTTTCCTAGAGAATTCCATGAACAAAGAGGCCTGATGAGCTACAGTCCATGGGGTCACAAAGAGTTGGACATGACTGAAGGACTAATGCTTGATTTCTCTCTCCTTCACACATTGTGTCCAATGTCTTTATTCTATGTCTGTGTTTCTATTCCTACTCTGCAAATTGGTTCATCAGTACCATTTTTGTAGATTCCATGTATATGCATTAATACACAAATTTATTTTTCTCTTTCTGATTTACTTCATTTTGTATAAAAGGCTCTAGGTTTATCCACCTCACTAGAACTGACTGAAATGCATACCCTTTTAATGGCTGAGTAATATTCCATTGTGTATATGTACCACATTATCTTTATCCATTTATCTGTCGATGAACATCTAGGTTGCTTCCATGTCCTAGTTATTGTAAATAGTGCTGCAATGAATTTTGGGAATGCGTCCTTGTCAATTATGGTTTTCTCAGGGTATGTGCCTAGTAATAAGATTGTTGAGTCATAGGGTAATTTTATCCCTAGTTTTTTAAGGAATGTCCATACTGTTCTCCATAGTGGCTGTATCAATTTACATTCCTACCTATAGTGCAAGAGAGCTCCCTCTTCTCCACACCCTCTCCAGCACTTATTGTGTAGATTTTTGATGATAGTCATTCTGACTGCTGTGAGGTGATTTCTCAGTGTAGTTTTGATTTGCATTTCTCTAATAATGTGCAATATTGAACATTCTTTCACGTGCTTGTTGGTCATCTATATGTCTCCTCTGGAGAATTGTCTGTTTAGGTCTTCCTCCCAGTTTTTGATACGATTGTTTGTATTGAGCTGCATAAACTGCTAGTGTATTTTGCAGATTAAAACTTTGGTCATTTGCTGTTATTTTCTCCCGTTCTGAGGTTGTTTTTTCATCTTGTTTATAACTTCTTTTTCTTTGCAAAAGCTTTTAAGCTTAATTAGGTCCCACTTGTTTATTTTTTTTTTATTTCCACTACTCTGTGAGCTGAGTCAAAGAGGATCTTGCTGTGATGTATGTCAAAGTGTATACTGTCTATAGTTTCAGAAAGCAGTTTTTAATTTTCCAAAGAGTTGGGTAACCACCTAAATAACATACCCATCCACCTGTGCTGGGATATTTTCTCTCCCTCTGGTTACAGTTAGCTTAAGGGGGAAGACCAAAAAATTCTTATGTAATGATGAAGATTAGCTCTGGTCACAAGTTTAGTCAGACTAGTGGCCTCTTATATTGGAAATCCACTGTTGAAAACTTAAGAAAATTTAAGTTTTTATTTAATTATGACCCTCAGTTTGGCTTTTGACTTGAAGAAAACCCATTTCAGGTAGTCCTGTTTCTAAAGGTAACTGTTTAATAGTCTATTCAGAGTGGAAAGGCAATTCAGACAGAGGATAACTAGAATAATCACTCAGATAAAAAGAAGATAGAGTAAATCTATTGTCTTTTGTTTGAGGTACTTTTTTTATCTTTAATCTTCCATTAGCTTTCCACAATAAATCCTTTAATGAAGTTTAGTGAGGTTTTTGTGAAATTTTGAATACTTTGAGATTTTGCATGCAAATTAAAATAGGTACAATTGTTTAAGATTAGTGCTGTCTAAAATTTTAATAACTTAGAAGTCATTCCAATTCAAAGGATAGCAATTGACAAGTAAGATCTTAATAGTAGCTCAAAACAATAAGCCTTTTCACAGCTTAACCAAGGGCCATAAGTGGTGTCCCACAAGAGTGTGAAAAGGATACAGCTCTCACAAGATGCAGAAATTTCACTCTCAAAGTTAGTTTAAGAAAGTAGAGATCTTTATTGTACAAACAGAAACAACAAAAGTTGAGATGATAAAGGCCTCTTGCAGACTGAGTTCTCTTATGACAAACTCCTCTGATCAATAAGTCATGTTCTCAGGACATATGACAAGACAGAAGGAAAATCTAGTTAGACCAATGGTTTTCTTCCTCATGACAAAGAACACAAAAGATAGATACAAAGAAAAACAGTCATGAATTTTGGGAGTAAAATGACCAACAAAATTTTGTGTACCCTACAAAATTTCAAACTAAGAATTTCTGAGTCCAAGGAGTTGGTCTTACAGATATTTTCTCCCATTAATCTAATTTTAGAAAAGATGAAAAATTTAACACAGTTCCCAACAGACCCTGCAGACTGATTTCTAGGAGACTGAGTGACCTGGTAAAAATGCTTACCTTCTGCTAGCTTTCTCTAACTGTGTACGCAAAAGACAGTTTCAGACTGTCAAAAGAGCCCCATATTGGCCACTTCAGGACAGGACTTCCTTTACTTCTCAAGTAATTTGGTGTCGCTCTCTTGCCAAGTCATGTCCAGCTCTTTGAAATCCCATGGACTGCAGCATGCCACGCTCCTCTATCCTCCACTATTTTAAATTCATGTCTATTGAGTTGGTGATGCTCTAACCATCTCATTCCCTGCCACCCGTTTCTTCCTTTATTTTGCCTTCTGTTTCCCAGCATCAGGTCTTTTCCAATAAGTCAGCTCCTCACATCAGATGGCCAAAGTATTGGAGCTTCAGCTTTAGCATCAGTCCTTCCAATGAATATTCAGGGTTGATTTCCTTTAGGATTAACTGGTTCATTTTCCTTGCAGTTCAGGGGACTCTCAAGAGTCTTTCCCAGAACCACAAATGGAAAGCATCAAATTTTTGGTGCTCAGCCTTCTTTATGGTCCAACTCTCACATCCATACATGACTATTGGAAAAACCATAGCTTTGAATATATGGACATTTGCCAGCAAAGTGGTCTCTGATTTTTAATACATTATCTAGGTTTGTCATAGTTTTCCTTCCAAGGAACAAGGGTCTTTTAATTTCAAGGCTACAGTCACAATCTGGAGTAATTTTGGAGACCAAGAAAATAAAAAATCTGTCTCAATTAAGTACTTGCGAGTATAACTTCTGTTCATATATAAACCCAGATGGGGCATTAGTCAGAGGTTATCTGCTGCTGTTGCTGCTGCTGCTAAGTCACTTCAGTCATGTCCGACTCTGTGCGACCCCATAGATGGCGGCCCACCAGGCTCGCCGGTCCCTGGGATTCTCCACGCAAGAACACTGAAGTGGGTTGCCATTTCCTTCTCCAATGCATGAAAGTGAAATGTGAAAGTGAAGTCACTCATCATGTCCGACTCTTAGCAACCCCATGGACCACAGCCTACCAGGCTCCTCCACCCATGGAATTTTCCAGGCAAGAGTACTGGAATGGGTTGCCATTGCCTTCTCTGGTCAGAGGTTATCTAGTATCCTTCATTTCTTTATTTGAGAAACTCTATTCCCCATATTAATTTTTGTTAAAATAAAATTACTAATAATATTGTGTGGGGACCTGGTGTGCTGTTTGTGAACTTAACTACTCTAGGTGTCACTCTAGAGTCATTTCAGCTTTTTTGTATGTCTTGGCTCGCCTCTCCAGCTGTCTAAAATCACCATGGGTGCTCAAAGCACTGAATAGCCAGCTTTTGTATTGTACAACCCTGGATGGATACATTTTAAATTAATGAGTATGTTTCCCTATAGGACTGTTGGGAAGTATGAGTATACTTCTGCCACTGCCACAAATTTCTCAGTTGCCTGAAAAATTTATAACTGGCCAGGCGGAACTGAGTCCCTTTTCTTTGGAGCAGTGAGCTCTCATGTGTTATCTTCACTTCTATTTTAACAAGTTCCATTAAGGTAGCCAAATTGAGGAAATGTACTAAGCCAGTCTCCTATCTAATCACCTAGTCCAAACCATTCAATGTCTTATCTGAGCAAGTCTTTCCAGTGTCTTTCAACTGAAGAGTAAGTTATCTTTTTATTTATCACCAAATAAAGCTTAGAATCATTAACCAATAATTGGGAGAACCAAGACCATGATAGACTTACCCAGATTTGTCCAGACTCAGTGAGGAGGTGGACAGGTACAAAGAGTACTTACTGATATGTGAGTCCTTGTAGAGTTCAGATAGAAGTCAGAAGCCTGTTATGGGTCCCTTCGTGGTCTCCAAAATTGTCAACTGGAAAAGAAAAGCACAACATGAGAACTGTAAATTTCAGTTTTATCTGGGGACTTACAGAAAAACATAGCCTGGGAGAGTCTTTCAGATAGTTCCAAGGAACTGTTTCAAAGAAGTAGGGTAGGAGCAAGTAATATATAAAATTTTGGGGTAGGGAAATGGGAAATATTTAGTTGACCAAAAAGTTCCTCTAAGTTTTCCATAAGCTGATATAAAACCAAAAGGAATTTTTTGGCCAAACCAATACACATAATCAAGCATGCATTTTGGTAGGCTTAATCAATCTTGGTACGCTTATTCCATCAAAGCATACATCTTGGTATGCTTAGTATTACTGTTAGTCACAAGGATCAGATGCCTGTGATCCTTGTGGTCCTTAGTTAATAATTTTAGTTCTTTTCTATGTATGGGAAGACGCAAGAATCTGTGAACATTGAAATG
Organism: Raphicerus campestris; assembly: GCA_006410735.1. Taxonomy (NCBI): domain Eukaryota; kingdom Metazoa; phylum Chordata; class Mammalia; order Artiodactyla; family Bovidae; genus Raphicerus; species Raphicerus campestris. The sequence goes on along the minus strand of SJYW01034431.1, from coordinate 23,380 downwards.
CTCCACTAGATATGCATCTTAACTATTTAAGGGTCCATATGTCTAAAACCACATGATGGATAGTCTTGTTTCTTCCACCCTGAATTCCCCAGAAGATATACTCTCAGTGGGCGACTGTAGTGACTAATGACTTGATGCTTAAAGAATTGGAATGGTGGGCAACACTTTTTGCTTACAGCTTTTACCAGAATGCAACCATGATAATACCTTGATCTTGGGCTTCCAGCCTCCAGAAGTGTAAGAAATTTCTATTGTTTACAAGCTACTCAGTCTGTGTCATTTTGTTACAGCAGCCTGAACAGGCTAAGACAGAAAATCGGTGCTGAGAAGTGGGGATACTGCTGTAACAAATGCCTAAAAATGTGGAAGTGTCTTTGAAACTGAGTGATGGGCAGAGGCTCTAAGAATTTTTAGGTACATCCATCCCTTCATATCTGTGAAATTGCTTCCAGAACACCCTGCAGATACCAAAATTCAAAAATGCCCAAGTGGCATGGTATTTGCATATGCTGCTGCTAAGTCACTTCTGTCATGTCCGACTCTGTGTGACCCCATAGATGGCAGCCCACCAGCTTCTCCCGTCCCTGGGATTCTCCAGGCAAGAACACTGGAGTGGGTTGCCATTTCCTCCTCCAATGCATGAAAGTGAAAAGTAAAAGGGAAGTCGCTCAGTCGTGTCTGATTCTTCACGACCCCATGGACCACAGCCTACCAGGCTCCTCTGTCCATGGGATTTTCCAGGCAAGAGTACTGGAGTAGGGTGCCATTGCCTTCTCCTGATGCTAAAGCTGAAGCTCCGATACTTTGGCCACCTCGTGAGAAGAGCTGACTCATTGGAAAAGACTCTGATGCTGGGAGAGATTGGGGGCAGGAGGAGAAGGGGACGGCAGAGGAAGAGATGGCTGGATGGCATCACCGACTCGATGGACAAGAGTTTGGGTGAACTCCGGGAGTTGGTGATGGACAGGGAAGCCTGGCGTACTGCAATTCATGGGGTCGCAAAAAGTCAGACATGACTGCATGACTGAACTGAACTGAACTGTACACATCCTCCCATATACTTTAAATCACCTCTAGATTACTTATAGTACCTAATACAATGTAAGTAGTTACTGGCATATGCTAAACTCAAGTTTTGCATTTTGGAAATTTCTGGACTAAAAAAATTTTTTTTGCATGTTCCACATTTGATGGTTCCCCCACTGAGGGCTGGCTGTACATTCTAGAAAAAGTCTACATTGCCATAAATGGACAGTTCAGTTCAGTTCAGTTCAATCACTCAATCGTGTCGGACTCTTTGTGACCCCCATAGACTGCAGCTCACCAAGCTTCCCTGTCCATCACAAACTCCTGGAGCTTTCTCAAATTCTTGTCCATCTAGTCACTGATGTAATCTAACCATCTCATCCTCTGTCGTTCCCATATGAACTGTTAAAGACAATTCTCATGACGGCTCACATGGAGAGTAAGAAAGCTATAAAGAAATCTTCAGTCTTCTTAGGGAATACTTGAATGATAGTAAACAAATATTGGCATAAAAATAGGCAGTAAAGGCCATTCTGATGAGGTTTCAGATGAAAATGAATAATATGTTATTGGAAAATGGAGGAAAGGCAATTTTTGTCATAAAGTGGCAAAGAGCTAGGCTGAATTTTGTTCTTGTCCTAGTATGTCATGGAAGGTAGAAATTCTGATCAATGAAATTGAATATTTAACTGAATGAATTTTAATTAAAATGTTGAAGGGGAGTCTGGCTTCTCTTGAATGTTTATAATATAATTTGAGAAGACAGAAACTATTTTAAGGTGGTATTGTTAATCAAAAAGGAAGTTGACTTTAAAAATTGGAAAATTCTTAATCTATTACTATTGAAAGAAATAAGAAAGTTTGTTCAGGGGGAACACAAGGAGTGTGCCAAATTTAATGAAGAGATTGGTACAGATTGATCATTTCAATGGAAATTAGGAGCTATTCATCAAGATAATGTAGATTGATTTGCTTTCTAAACAGAATCTAGGCTTCCCAGGTGATGCTAGTGATAAAGAACCCATCTGGCAACGCAGAAAACATAAGAGAAGTGGGTTAGATCACTAGGTTGGGAAAATCCCTTGGAGGCAGTCATGACAACCCACACTAGTATTCTTGCCTGGAGAATCCCATGGGCAGAAGAGCCTAGCTGGCTGCAGTCCATAGGGTTTCAAAGAGTCGGACCCGACTGAAGCAACCTAGCATTCACATAGACAGAATCTAGGATTTATTGTTCAAGACGATGGAAAAATGATCCCCACGGCATTTCAGAGCTCTTTTGGACTACCCCTTCTACCATAGGTCCAGAATGCTAGTGCTTGCAGGACAGAACCATTTCAAAAAATGAGCCATCCCTGCCAGGTGCCATCTCACATTGAGACTTATGATTCCTAAATTCCAGTTCCATGTTCTTCAATTATACCAGGTGCAGTTTTCAGAACCCAGGGGTGTGACTTTCTCATCCTAGATTTCAAGGATTGAATCACAAAGGGCTCTAGGCACACAACCCCAGCAGAGGATCACTATAGTGACAGGGATATAACAGAGAATTTTCACTAGGATACTACCCAGAGGATGCACAGGTAAATAGACAAGTAAATCCATGAAACCCCAAACTAGTAGACACTTGTGCAATTGCAGCCTGGGAGAGTCAGAGGAACAGGACTACAATCCATGATTGGTATGTGCACCTGAAATTGCACCTCATATTGGGACTTAAACCTGGCCAAAACTCAGACTGAGACTCAAATCCAGTCAGTCAAAACTCAAACCCAGTTAAAACACTTACTGGGACTTGAACTCATGTGACCAGGACTGAAACCCAACCAATCCTAATTGGGACTTGAACACACAGTCTTCTAATTAAAGTCACTCACTTGGTGTCTGGACTTACTGAAGCTCAGGTTCTTTGTGTCTCAGCACAGAATGAATTCAGTGAGAGGCAAAGTGATAGGCAAGAAGTAGATTTACTAATTAAGGATGCTTGTGGGAGATGCAAGTGGGCAGTGGAAGGGGCTCTGCCCTGAGGATTAAGTGGGCTACAATTTTATAATCAAAGGAAAGTAGGGAAGGGAGAAAAGACAACCTTCTTTGGGTATACTTCAGGATTACATCACTAGCTCCTCTTTCTTATCAGGCAAGAGAGTATCTGACCCTACGGGGTCAAACTAAGCTTTGTTATTTCTCAATTTCCAAGTTTTATCTGAATCTTCACAACCTCATGGACTGCAGTGTGCCAGACTTCCCTGTCCCTCACTGAAACTAAGATTATCATAGTATGTATTCAAATCAATAGAAAGGTGGTGATATTTTTCTCTCATGTAATGGCCTGGGGCATATCTTGTGCTTTTATTTACAGCTTTATAGTTAAGATGTGTATAAGAGACAGGTTCTGTCCTGCAAGCACTACCCCTTCTACCATAGGTCCAGNAAACTAAGCTTTGTTATTTCTCAATTTCCAAGTTTTATCTGAATCTTCACAACCTCATGGACTGCAGTGTGCCAGACTTCCCTGTCCCTCACTGAAACTAAGATTATCATAGTATGTATTCAAATCAATAGAAAGGTGGTGATATTTTTCTCTCATGTAATGGCCTGGGGCATATCTTGTGCTTTTATTTACAGCTTTATAGTTAAGAAAGCCTGTTTTGTTCCATGACATTCTGGAAGCTTTCTTGAGTGATCCTTTGTTAACTTACAGTTGTTTCCAAAGTTTCCTAGCTTTCTCTCTCTATCTATAGTCTTCTACTGGGACTTTAGCAACTACCTGTATAACTCTCCTATCACACCTAGCAAAATTTGTGGCTTCAATCACCATCTCAGAGTATCTGAAAGTTTGGGACTATTACTCAAAAACTGGGTTTCCCTCTTGGTGGGTGTTGAGCCAAAAGACACAACCAAACAAAAGAGTGGGAGAAAAAAGGTTTTATTACTTGGAGCAAGTAAGAACACCAGGGGTATTTCCCAAAGCAGTGTCTCCCCAAAACAACACAATTTGGAAATTTTTAAGCTAAGAATGTATGCATATTTATGGAGGGGCTTAAGCAAAGGAGAATTCAACATAGAATTGAGGCAAAGGTTGACAATGTCCAGGCTCTAGTTGATTAAAGTCACAAGGGTCAGCAAAGGTCAGCATCATCATTTCTTAGTTTCGAGCTAATCTGGTGGTTAAGTGCTCAAGGGTGTTTGAATTCCACCAAGAATGTGCTCAAGAATGTTCTTCAGGCTAATCTTTACCTTTGAAACAGAACTAAGAATCTTTCCAACTGATATATTGTCTCATACAGTTATGTTATCTCCTTGGCCTGGTAAGAGCTGTTTTTACTGTCTTTTCTTCTCTTAAAATTATTAATTACTGAGACGAATTCTTCTGTAAAGGCAAGCACTGTGGCCACACTTAGATCTCAAAATGGCTTAGGCTTAAAATGACTTCTCTTACATTAAGAAAGTTATATCTGGTTCTTTTCCTCTGAAGATCCTCTATACTATCTGTTTACAAGACCACAGTCCCAGTGGATCTTAAGGTTTTGGACTTGCTCAGAAATCATTAACCCTTTACTCTTTCCTATTTTTCCCTTTTGTGTTTTCTTTTTTTTTTTTTTCCTANATCTGGTTCTTTTCCTCTGAAGATCCTCTATACTATCTGTTTACAAGACCACAGTCCCAGTGGATCTTAAGGTTTTGGACTTGCTCAGAAATCATTAACCCTTTACTCTTTCCTATTTTTCCCTTTTGTGTTTTCTTTTTTTTTTTTTTCCTATTTCTTGAAATATATTTGACATGTAACATTGTCTAAGTTAAAGGTGTATAACAAACATGTTGATTTGATACATTTATATATTGTAATATGATTGGCATTGTAGCATTAGCTAGCACCTCTATCACATCTTGAGCTTCCCTGGTGGCTCAGAGGTTAAAGCGTCTGCCTCCAGTGCAGGAGATCAGGGTTCGATTCCTGGGTCAGGAAGATACCCTGGAGAAAGAAATGGTAACCCACTCCAGTATTCTGGCCTGGAGAATCCCATGGATGTAGAAGCCTGGTAGGCTACAGTCCTCGGGGTCGCAAAGAGTCGGACATGACTGAGCAACTTCACTTTCACTTTCTATCACATCTTATAATTATCATTTGTTTTTTTTGTGGTGGGAATACTATTTTTAAAATTTATTTTATTTATTATTTAATATAAATTTATTTATTTTAATTGGAGGCTAATTACTTACTAATATTGTAGTAGTTTTGCCATACATTGACATGAATCAGCAATGGTGTATATGTGTTCCCCATCCTGAAACCCCCTCCAGCCTCTCTCCCCATTCTATCCAACTGGGTCATCCCAGTGCATCAGCCCTGAGCATCTGTCTCCTGCATCGAACCTGGACTGGCCAACTGTTTCACATATGATAATATATATGTTTCAATACTATTCTCTCAAATCATCCCACTCTCACCTTCTCCCAGTTCAGTTCAGTTCAGTCACTCAGTCGTGTCCGACTCTTTGCGACCCCATGAATCGCAGCATGCCAGGCCTCCCTGTCCATCACCAAATCCCAGAGTTCACTCAGCCTCGCGTCCATCGAGTCCATGATGCCATCCAGTCATCTCATCCTTGGTCGTCCCCTTCTCCTCCTGCCCCCAATCCCTCCTAGCATCAAAGTCTTTTCCAATGAGTCAACTCTTTGCATGAGGTGGCCAAAGTACTGGAGTTTCAGCTTTAGCATCATTCCTTCCAAAGAAATCCCAGGGTTGATCTCTTTCAGAATGGACTGGTTGGATCTCCTTGCAGTCCAAGGGACTCTCAAGAGTCTTCTCCAACACCACAGTTCAAAAGCATCAAGACTGTCCTATCTGTGTCTCTTTTGCTGGTTTGCATATGGGTTTATCTTTGCCATCTTTCTAAATTCCATATATATGTGTTAGCATACTGTTTTGTTGTTTTTCTTTCTGGCTAACTTCACTCTGTATAATAGGCTCCAGTTTCATCTACCTCATTAGAAACGATTCAAATGTATTCTTTTTAATGACTCAGTAATATTCCATTGTGTATATGTACACAGATCTCTTATCCATTCTTCTGCTGTTGGACATCTAGGTTGCTTCCATGTCCTGGCTATTATAAACAGTGTTGCGATGAACATTGGGGCACATGTATCTCTTTCAATTCTGTTTTCCTCGGTGTGTATGCCCAGCAGTAGGATTACTGGGTCGTATGGGAGTTCTATTTCTAGTTTTTTAAGGACTCTCCACACTGTTCTCCATAGTGGCTGTACTAGTTTGCATTCTCACCAACAGTTTAAGAGTATTCCCTTTTCTCCACAACCCTCTCCAGCATTTATTGTCAGATTGCAGCCATTCTGACCAGCGTGAGATGTTATGTCATTGTGGTCTTGATTTGCATTTCTCTGATAATGAGTGATGTTGAGCATCTTTTCATGTGTTTGTTAGCCATCTCTATGTCTTCTTTGGAGAAATGTCTGTTTAGTTCTTTGGCCTGTTTTTTGATTGGGTCTTTTATTTTTCTGGAATTGAGCTGCAGGAGCTGCTTGTATATTTTTGAGATTCTTTGTCAGTTGCTTCATTTGCTGTTATTTTATCCCATTCTGAACGCTGTCTTTTCACCTTGTTTATAGTTTCCTTTGTTGTGCAAAAACATTTTAGTTTAATTAGTTCCCATTTGTAATATATTTGCTTTTATTCCAATATTCTGGGTTGGTGGGTCATAGAGGATCCTGCTGTGATTTATGTTGGACAGTGTTTTGCCTATGTTTTCCTCTAGGAGTTTTATAGTTTCTGGTCTTACATTTGGATCTTTACTCTATTTTGAGTTTATTTGTGTGTCCGGTGTTAGAAAATGTTCTAGTTTCATTCTTTATTTTAGAATATTAGTGTTCATCCTATGCCTATCACATCAGTATATTTTATAAGCACATAACATGTTTGATTTCACAATTTTATATCTGGAGAAAACTTGGCTCAGGACGAATTATATCATTCAAATTTGATTTAGATTCTATTTAGATGAGATTTTGGACTGATATCCTGAGTTGATGACACTTAAGAAGGACAAGAATTTTGGGATGCCATGAGTGGAATGATATGGTCTAAATGTTTGCATCGGCCTAAAAGTCATATGCAGTAATCATAAAATCTAATGACATATTAGGAGGTAAGGACCTTTGGGAGGTAATTAGGTCATAATGAGATGATTGCTCTTATAAGGAGGCTTCAAAGAGGTCGCTTGTCCCTTGTACCCTGTGAGGATGCAGTAGGAATGTTCTGGTTATGAAGCAGGAAGAAGGGCCTCACCAGAATGCAACCATGATTTTCTCACCTTGAGTTTTTAGTTGCCAGCCTCTAAAATTGTGAGAAATAAATTTCAGTTGTTTTTAAGTTTCCCAGTCTGTGGCATTTTGTTTTAGTAGCTTGAACAAACTAAGACTGAAGACATTTAGTTGAACATATTATTTTATAGATGAAGTAACCAAGGTACACAGAGATTAAGTCCATTTTCCAAGATTCTACGACCCTTAGCTGGCAGTACTGGGAACTTGAACCAGACTTCTTGATTCTTAGCCAACTGCTGTCTCAATTAATGACTATTGTGATGAATAAAAATTGATTTAGAATTGCTCAGTTGAGCCTTGGATTTTTTCATCTAAACAATTATTTTTCATAAAATTGGATATATCATGCAATCCATTTGATGTAATAATTGCCCAAAGACACTAGAGTGGCCATCCTCAAATCTAGTATTTTCATAAAATAAATAAATTGGCTTTAATTGATCATATACCAATATTTGAACTAAGTCAAAATTTCAAAGGCGACAATATGTCACCTACCCAAGTACTAAGTTTGAAATTTGCTATATAGATTTAACATCCTTAAGAAAAACATTTCAAGGTTTCTCACTTAGTATTTTTAATTAGTTACCATGCTGATTAGACAATATAACACAATGCTTTGTGAAAATTAGGAAATTATTTTCAGCATGAAAAAATCCATTAATAAAACAGATTTAAAAACTGTTTGAAATAACAGGAATGATTTTTGCATTAGAGATAGCATCTAGTTATTTGAGAACTATGCACTTTTACTGATTTTGATAATTTGCCACAAAAGAAAATTACATTATTAGAAGCTTACAAATCTCTAAAAATTAGAAAAGTAACTCAATGAAAATAAGCACATTTCTAAGGATTATGTCATAAGGTTTTCAAAGTGCCTAAGGGACACTGCCTTATTAATTTTCACCACACTGTTAGAAAATATATGATTGTTATGATTCTACTAATGTTTCACAACCTCTGAGATTAGTGAAAACACTAAGGTACTTCTCACTTTTATTTTCAGTTCAGTTTAGTTCAGTCACTCAGTCGTGTTTGACTCATTGTGACTCCATGCACGCCAGGACTCCCTGTCCATCACCAACTCCCGGACTTTACCCAAACTCATGTACATCAAATCAGTGATGCCATCCAGACATCTCATCCTCTGTCATCCTCTTCTCCTCCTGCCCCTAGTGTGTCTCAGCATCAGGATTTTTTCCAGTGACTCAACTCTTTGCATTAGGTGGCCAAAGTATTGGAGTTTCAGCTTCAGCATCAGTCCTTCCAATGAACACCCAGGGCCGATCTCCTTTAGGATGGACTGGTTGGATCTCCTTGCAGTCTAAGGGACTCTCAAGAGCCTTCTCCAGCACCACAGTTCAAAAACATCAATTCTTCAGTGCTCAGCTTTCTTTACAGTTCAACTCTCACATATATACTTAACCATTGGAAAAACCATATCCTTGACTAGACGGACCTTTGTTGGCAAAGTAATGTCTTTGCTTTTTAACATGCTGTCTAGTTTGGTCATAACTTTCCTTCCAAAGAGTAAGTGTCTTTTAAATTCAAGGCTGCAATTACCATCTGCAGTGATTTTGGAGCCCTCCAAAAATAAAGTTTCCACTTTTTCCACTGTTTCCTCATCTATTTCCCCTGAAGTGATGGGACCAGATGCCATGATCTTCGTTTTCTGAATGTTGAGCTTTAAGCCAACTTTTTCACTCTCCTCTTTCACTTTCATCAAGAGGCTTTTTAGTTCTTCTTCAATTTCTGCCATAAGAGTGGTGTCATCTGCATATCTGAGGTTACTGATATTTCTCCCTGCAATCTTGATTCCAGCTTGTGTTTCTTCCAGCCCAGCATTTCTCATGATGTACTCTGCATATAAGTCAAATAAGTACAATGACAATATACAGCCTTGACATACTTCTTTCCCGATTTGGAGCTACTCTGTTGTTCCGTGTCCAGTTTTAACTGTTGCTTCCAGATCAGGTGGTCTGGCATTCCCATCTCTTAAAGAATGTTCCACAGTTTGTTGTGATCCACATAGACAAAGGCTTTGGCTTAGTCAATAAAGCAGAAATAGATGTTTTTCTGGAACTTTCTTGCTTTTTCGATTGATCCAGAGGATGTTGGCAATTTGATCTCTGGTTCCCCTGACTTTTCTAAAACCAGCTGAAACATCTGGAAGTTCATGGTTCACGTATTGTTGAAGCCTAGCTTGGAGAATTTTGAGCATTACTTTACTAGCATGTGAGATGAGTGCAACTGTGCAGTAGTTTGAGCATTCTTTGGCATTGCCTTTCTTTGGGATTGGAATGAAAACTGACATTTTCCAGTCCGGTGGCCACTGCTGAGTTTTCCAAATCTGCTGGCATATTGAGTGCAGCACTTTCACAGCAGCATCATTTAGGATTTGAAATAGTTCCACTGGAATTCCATCCCCTCCACTAGCTTTGTTCGTAGTGATGCTTCTTAAGGCCCACTTGACTTCACATTCCAGGATGTCTGGCTCTAGGTGAGTGATGACACCATCGTGATCATCTGGGTCATAAAGATTTTTTTTCTACAGTTCTTCCGTGTATTCTTGCCACCTCTTCTTAATATCTTCTGCTTCTGTTAGGTCTCTACCATTTCTGTCCTTTGTCGAGCCCATCTTTGCATGAAATGTTCCCTTGGTATCTCTAATTTTCTTGAAGAGATCTCTAGTCTTTCCCATTCTATTGTTTTCCTCTATTTCTTTGCATTGGTCATTGAGGAAGCCTTTCTTATCTCTCCTTGATATTCTTTGGAACTCTGCATTCAGATGGGTATATCTTTCCTTTTCTCCTTTGTTTTTTGCTTGTCTTCTTTTCACAGGTCTTTGTAAAGCCTCCTCAGACAGCAATTTTGCCTTTTTGCATTCATTTTTCTTGGGGATGGTCTTGATCCCTATCTCCTGTACAATTTCATGAACCTCCATACATAATTCATCACGCATTCTGTGTATCAGATCTAGTCCCTTAAATCTATTTCCCACTTCCACTGTATAATCATAAGGAATTTGATTTAGGTCATGCCTGAATAGTCTAGTGGTTTTCCTTACTTTGTTTAATTTAAGTCTGAATTTGGCAATAAGGAGTTCATAATCTAAGCCACAGTCAGCTCCCGGTCTTCTTTTTGCTGACTGTATAGAACTTCTCCATCTTTGGCTGCAAAGTATATAATCAGTCTCTTTTTGGTGTTGACCGTCTGGTAATGTCCATGTGTAGAGTTTTCTCTTGTGTTGTTGGAAAAGGGTGTTTGCTCTGACCAGTGTATTCTTTTGGTAAAACTCTATTAGCCTTTGCCCTGGTTCATTCTGTACTCCAAGGACAAATTTGACACCTTTATTTTAGGTTTCTTGTGATTGGTTTTCTAGATACTATCATGTTAATTGTTTCTCAAACTACCTGTGACTTCCTTTTTACTCTGCTTGTTGCAAGTTCTGTCTTAAACCTGCGAGAGGGTGAGAAGGAGAAGAAATCAACAGTTATTAAATTAATAAGTATATATGTTATATATACACATATATACATATATATGTATTGGCAAAGGCCCCGTGAAGGATTTGTCGTCTCTAAGACTTGAATTTTAGATAAATAAAGTGAGACTCAGAGAAGTTAGGAGACATGTCCAAAGTAAAAAGAAATAATAGATGTCAGTCTGTACCAGGATTCAGCATTTCCAATGACAGATGTGTTTCTTTTGGAGTATCACTGAAAGTACAGTTAATGCTTCTTAGTATTCAGTCAGCCAACTATAGATAGGATTCGAATGAAACATATATAGACAGATTTCAATTATCCCTGTATGACTTAATATATAGCATTAAAAATTATCCTTGGCAACCTATTTGGGCAAGAGAAAAGGAATAGAATGCACTTAGCAGTTCCAGGACTGGTATTATAAGTGGGAAAGAAAATAGCATAATTCACACAGCTGATTTTCAGGATATGGTGATCTTAGGGATATGGTGTGAAAGCAGGTTCATCTAAAACTAAAACTGCAAGTCATGCACATGAGAATAAAATTTACTTCACTGATAAAAGTAGGAAAGGAGTTGTACATAGAACTGTAATAAGAGGAGTGGAATGCTTTGGAATGCTAAGTATGCTCTTTGAGAATCAGAGCCATGTTATTATTGGTTTACAGACAGTTAGAAGTTAAGGGTTTCCCTGGTGGCTCAGTAGTAAAGAATCAGCCTGCCAGTTCAGGAGACACAAGTTTGATCCCTGGATCAGGAAGATCCCCTGGAAAAGGAAATGGCAACCCACTCCAGTATTCTTGCCTGGGTAATCCCATGGATAGAAGAACCTGACAGGCTACAGTCTGTGGGGTCACAAAAGAGTCAAACATGGATTAGTGACTAAACAACAATAACAAGTTAGAAGTAAAGCATGATTACTGTTGCTATGTCTGTACCCAAGCAGAATTGCTTTGCAATAGAAAAGTATACCAAATTGGTGCAAAAGGAATTGGAAGCTAATTCTCCCAGTTCTTAGCTTTATTAAAACTGAACATCAATCTTGTCCTAAAATGTTGAGCAGGATTACTCTTTCCCCAGTACAGATTATTCCTGATTTATGTTTCTACTCACAGTTTTTTGAATTTGCAATAGTGCCAAAGTGATACATATTCAGTAGAAACCAAACTTCTAATTTCAAATTTTAATATTTTTCTGAGTTATTGATATGCAGCAGGATGGTCTTCCATGATGCTGAGTAGCAACAGTAAGCCATAGCTCCCAGTCAGCTATGTAGTTGTGAAGGCACAACCTACACCATTACCTACAATCATTCTGGTTTCACTTTCAGTATAGTATTCAACAAATTACCTGAGATATGTCACACTTTACTATAAAATAGGCTTTGTGTTAGATGATTTTGCCCAACTGTAGGTTAATGTAAATTAGTCTAGGCTAAGTTATTAGGTTCAGTTGGTTAGATATATTAAGTGCATTTTTGACTTATGATATTTTCCATAAACAGAGGAGCCTGGAGGGCTACAGTCCATGGAGTTAAAAAGAGTCAGACATGACTCAGTGACTTTCATTTTCACTTTATTTTTAATTTATGATAGTTTTATAGAAATGTAACTCCATCATAATTTGAGGAAGATCTATATATTTTTAGGCCACTATTCTCCCTGTCCTGATATAATTGAAGCCATTTTAGTATTTTTTATAAGAAACATGATAATTACTGTGTGCCCAAGATTGTATAAGGTCTTGGGAACATAGGTGTAAATGATAATGTGTTCAAAATATAAATTACATGAAGATTATCTTCTCCTATTAGTCAAGCAAAATGGGTTTGAACCCTAGTTCTGTCATTTACTAGCTGAGTGACCCTGGGCAAGTCACTTAATCTTTGTGAGTCATAATGCCATCAACTGTAAAATAGGGATGCTAATAATAGCCCTTTAGGGTTGTTATGATAATTAAAATAGGTAACATATTAAAAGCATCTATGTTGTACTTCTGTGTTAGTGTGTTCTGACTGTTCCATTGACCAGTCATTCCCTTATTTCTCTTCCTCTCTCCAGGCCTCTGTATCCTCTGAGACAGAAAAAGTTGAAGTTAAGACTACAATGGCCTACAATGAAATTATAATTGAAATTAAGGCAAGCCAACAGTAGTTTAAGGAAAAAGAAGAGTTGTACACCTCTTACTTAAAGTCAAAGTCTAGTAGTAATTTAAGCTCAGTGAAAAGAAGGCATATCAAAAGCCAATACAGGATGAAAGCTAAGCCTCTTATGCCAAAGAGTTAGCCAAGTTGTAGATGCAAAGGAAAAGTTTTTGAAGAAAATTAATCGAGTGAGTGACTAAGCATAGCACTCCAACAAACACGCAAATGATAAGAAAGCCACACAGCCTTATGGATGATATAGAAAAAAGTTTTAGCAGTATGATTGGAAGAAAGAATCTGCTTGCAATGCAGGAGACCCCAGTTCAATTCCTGGATTGGGAAGATCTGCTGGAGAAGGGATAGACTACCCACTCCAGTGTTCTTGGGCTTCCCTTGTGGCTCAGCTGGTAAAGAATCTGCCTGCAATGTGGGATAACTGGATTTGATTGGGTTGGAAAGATCCCCTGGAGAAGGGAAAGGCTACCCACTCCAGTATTCTGGCCTGGAGAATTCCACGGACTGTGTAGTCCATGGAGTCGCAGAGTCAGACACTACTGAGTGACTTTCACTTTGGAAGATCAAACCAGCCACAACATTCCCTAAGACAAAGCCTAATCCAGTGGAAGACCCTAACTCTTTTCAAGTTTATGATTGATAGAATTAAGAAAGCTGCAAAAGTAAAGTTTGAAGCTAGTGGAGGCTGATTCATGAGGTTTAAAAAAGAAACCATCCCCATAACATAAAATGCAAGGTGAAGTAGCAAGTGCTGACATAGAAACAGTGGCAAGTTACCCAGAAGACCCAGCTAAAATAACTAATAAAGTTGACTACACAAAACAGCAGATTTTAAGTGTAGATGAAACAGACTTACATTGAAAGAGAGTGCAATTTAGTACTTTTATGATAAAAAAGGAGAAGTCAATGCCTGCCTTCAAAGGTTCTGACTTTGAAGAGTCTGACTGTCTTGTTAGGGGATAATGCAGATGGAGACTTTAGGTTGTATCCAATACTCATTTACCATTCTGAAAATCCTAGGAATCTTAGGGACCTTAAGAAGGATGCTGAATTTACTCTGACTGTGTTTTATAAATGAAACAAGAAATGCTGAATGATGACACGTGTAAACCAACATAGTTTGCTGAATGTTTTAATATGCTGAACCTTACTAATCAGAAAAAAAATTCAAAATATTACTGCTCATTGACAATGCACCTGGTCACCCAAGAGCTCTGATGAAGATGTAGAACAAGATTAGTACTTTCATGCCTGCTAACACAACATTCATTCTGAAACTTATGGATCAAGGAGTCATTTCAATGTTCAAGTTACTTAAGAAATACATTTTGTAAGTCTCTAGCTGCCATAGACAATGATTCCTCTGTGGATATTGGCAAAGTAAATTGAAAACTTTCTGGAAAGAATTTAATATTCTAGATGCCATTAAGAATGTTTGTGATCCATGGGAAGAGGTAAAAATGTCAACATCAGCAGAAGTTGGAAGAAGCTAATTCCAGTCTTCATGGACGATTTTGAGGGATTCAAAACTTCAGTGGAGGAAGGAACTGCAAATGCAGTAGAAATAGCAAGAGAACTAGAAGTAGAACCTGAAGATGTAATGGAAGTGCTACAATATCCTGACAAAACTTGAATGAATGAAGAGGTGTTTCTTATGCATAAAAAAGAAAGTGGTTTCTTGAGATGGAATTTATTCCTGATGAGGACAATCTGAAATTTATTGAAATGACAACAAAAGATTTAGAATATTACATAAACTTAGTTGATAAAGCAGGAATACAATTAGAGAGGA
>SJYW01034430.1:1140706-1170176 GCA_006410735.1 Raphicerus campestris | reverse complement strand
GAGGAGGGAGGTGAGAGGGGGGTTCAGGAGTGGGAACTTATGTACACCTGTGGCGGATTCATGTTGATATATGGCAAAACCAATACAGTATTGAAAGGTAAAAAATAAAATAAAATTAGAAAAAAAATAATTGTGGATGGTATTAATTCAATAGTTTTTTGAAGAATTACAAGCAGGCATATAGAGATACTTCTTCCTGCTATTATTGTTGTGATATATGTGACACCACAGTCTATAAAGACAGTTCATAACCTCTTTCTTTGAACAGCAGTGGTCTGTAATCACAGCTATGATATCTTCTCAGGTAAAATACTGTGATTTCACAAAATACACAAGGCTTTTGGACACTGCTTGTTTCTGCTACTGCAGTGAATTTGGGCCAGATCCATGGCTTTCCTGAATCTCTGTTTTCACGTGTTTAAATGAGGATCAAATGTACTTACTTGCTATTGCAAGAGTTAAAGAAGATTTAGTTCAATTCAGTTCAGTCGCTCTGTCATGTCTGACTCTTTGTGACCCTGTGGACTGCAGCACACCTGGCCTCCCTGTCCATCACCAACTCCCAGAGCTTGCTCAGACTCATGTCTATTGAGTTGGTGATGCCATCCAACCATCTCATCCTCTGTTGTCCCCTTTACCTCTNGGACTGCAGCACACCTGGCCTCCCTGTCCATCACCAACTCCCAGAGCTTGCTCAGACTCATGTCTATTGAGTTGGTGATGCCATCCAACCATCTCATCCTCTGTTGTCCCCTTTACCTCTTGCCTTCAATCTTTCCCAGCATCAGGGTCTTTTCTAGTGAGTCAGTTCTTTGCATCAGGTGGCCAAAGTATTGGAGTTTCAGCTTCAGCATCAGTTCTTCCAAAGAATATTCAGGACTGATTTCTTTTAGAATGGACTGGTTGGATCTCCTTGCAGTCCAAGGGTCTCTCAAGAGTCTTCTCTAACACCATAGTTTGAAAGCATCAATTCTTTAGTGCTCAGCTTTTTTTATAGTCCAACTGTCACATCCATACATGACTACTGGAAAAACCAAAGGTTTGACTAGATGGGCCTTTGTTGGCAAAGTAATGTCTCTGCTTTTTATTTTCTTTTAAAAAATATAAATTTATTTATTTTAATTGGAGGCTAATTACTTTATGCTGTCTAGGTTGGTCATAACTTTTCTTCCAAGGAGTAAGCATCTTTTAATTTCATGACTGCAGTCACCATCTGCAGTGATTTTGGAGCCCCTCAAAGTACAGTCTCTCACTATTTCTATTGTTTTCCCACCTATTTGCCATGAAGTGATGAGACCAGATGCCATGATCTTCGTTTTCTGAATGTTGAGCTTTAAGCCAACTTTTCCACTCTTTTCTTTCATTTTCATCAAGAGGCTCTTTAGTTCTTTTTCGCTTTCTGCACTATTTTTCGCTTTCTGCACTAAGTGTGGTATCATCTGTGGATCTGAGGTTATTGATATTTCTCCCAGCAATCTTCATTGCAGATTGCAGTTTATCCATTCCAGCATTTTGCATGATGTACTCTGCATATAAGTTAAGTAAGCAGAGTGACAATATACAGCCTTGACATACTCTTTTCCCAATTTGGAACCGTTCTGTTATTCCATGACCAATTCTAACTGTTGCTTCTTGACTTGCATACAGATTTCTTAGGAGGCAGGTCAGGTGGTCTGGTATTCCCATCTTTTTAAGAATTTTCTAGTTTGTTGTGATCCACACAGTCAAAGACTTTGGTGTAGCCAATAAAGCAGAAGAAGATGTTTTTCTGGAACTCTCTTGCTTTTTTGATGATCCAGCGGATGTTGACAATTTGATCTCTGGTTCCTCTGTCTTTTGTAAATCCAGCTTGAACATCTGGAAGTTCGCAGTTCATGTACTGTGGAATGAAAAACTGATCTTTTCCAGTCCAGTCCAGTACATAAAGAAGATTATATTAAATTTCTGAGTGGTCAGTGTACATGAGTTTCCTTTCTCCCTGTCATATCTTAAGGCTAGGTCATCAAATTGCAGAATAAAGAAAACTCCTCCTTTAAATTTTTAGGAAAATAAATTTTCTATAAACTTTTAAATTTCCCTATAAATGATAAAATGACTAAAGAATCATCTTGAATACTAATATTGTTATAACAATGAGTTGTTTTTTCTTGTATACTTAAACGGCATCATCTGATATGAAAAGTCTCCCCTAATGCAGCCAATCATTTCACGAGATATTGACAATATGAGAAAATGGAAGATTTGTTAAAAAAAAAAAAACTAAGTGCACGAAGGAAACAACATAAGAAAATAAGACAAGCATCAAATTCTGTTCTCACAGCTTTGAAATCCTCAGTTGCTGTTTTGGAATCATGATGGCTTTTTTCCAGCAGTGATGGGGAGAGCAGGCCAACCTCCGACCTACCCCTTCATAGTCACCAGAGAGAAACAAGGCCAGTGCATTCTCTCCATGGATGTAGTTCTCAGAGATCCTGAAATGCTTTTCCTTTTTTTTTTTTTTAATTTATGGAAGTAAAGTTGATTTACAAGATTGTAATCGGTTCCCATTTAGATCATTACAGAGCTCTGAGTAGACTTGTCTGAGTTATACGGTAGGTCCTTATTGGTTATCTATTTTATGTACAGTAGTCTGTAGATGTCAATCCCAAACTCCCAGTTTACCCCTCCCCACCTTTCTTCCAGTAACCACAAGTTTGCTTTCTACATTTATGACTCTGTTTTTGTTTTGTTAATAAGCTCATTTGTACAATTCTTTTTTTTGTTGTTGTTAGATTCCATATATGAGTGAAATGAAAAATAGAATGAGGTATCACCTCACACTAGTCAGAATAGCTATCATCAAAAAGCTGTAAAGAATAAAGCCTGAAGAGTATGTAGGGAAAAGGGAGCTTTCCTACACTGTTGGTGGGACTGTAAATTGGTGCAGCCCTATGGAGAACAGTATGGAGGTTCCTAAAAAAATAAAAATAGAACTACCATATGATCCAGCAATACCCAGTTCTCAGAAATCCTGAAATGCCTTCTCTTTCTTTTTCTTAATATTTGTTGGAGTATAGTTAATTTACACTGCTACATATATCTGGAGAAAAACCATAATTTGAAAAGACACATGCATCCCAGTGTTCACTGCAGCACTATTTACAATAGCCATGACATGGAAGCAACCTAAATGTCCATCAACAGACGAATGGATAAAGAAGATGTGGTACATATACACAATGGAATATTACTCAGCCAAAAAAAGAACAAAATAATGCCATTTGCAGAAATATGGATGGACCTAGAGATTGCTATATTGAGTACAGTAAGTCAGAGAGAAAAAGATAAATTTCATACGATATCACTTAAATCTGGATCTGAAATGCCTTTTCTTAAGCGCTTGGGGGGAAAGTTAGTGTCACAGCTGATCATGACCTATGTGATAAACCACTAAAGTCCCAAATGCGTAACCATGGAAAATTTCAGTTTTTGTCAAGGTGCTGCTTCCCAGGATTGATGGCTATAGTGGCAATTGATTTAATGGCAAAATGATTTACTGGGAGAATCCCATGGACAGAGGAGCCTGGTGGGTTATAGTCCATAGGGTCACAAAAAGTTGGACATGATTGAAGTGACTTCGTGTTCAACTTTTTGTGACCTTATGGACTAATAGCCTTCCAAGCTCCTCTGCCTATGGAATTCTCCCAGTAAATCACCACAGATGGTGGCTGCAGCCCTGAAATGCAGAGACACTTGATTCTTGGAAGAAAAGTTATGACCAACCTAGGCAGCATATTAAAAACCAGAAACATTACTTTGCCAACAAAGGTCCATCTAGTCAAAGCTATGGTTTTTCCATTAGTCATGTATGGATGTGAGAGTTGGACTATAAAGAGAGCTGAGCGGTAAAGAATTGATGCTTTTGAACTGTAGTGTTGGAGAAGACTCTTGAGAGTCTCTTTGACAGCAAGAAGATCAAACTAGTCAATCCTAAAGGAAATCAGTCCTGCATATTCATTGGAAGGACTGATGCTGAAGCTGAAACTCCAATACTTTGGTCACCTGATAGGAAGAACTGACTCACTAAAAAAGACCCTGATGCTGGAAAAGATTGAAGGCAGGAGGAGAAGAGGAAGACAGAGAATGAGATGGTTGGATGGCATCACCGACTCGACAGACATGAGTTTGAGCAAGCTCTGGGAGTTGGTGATGGACAAGGAAGCCTGGCATGCTACAGTCAATGGGGCAGCAAAAAGTCAGACATGACTGAGCTGAACTGAACTGAAGTGACTTAGCACAGCACAGCACACTAGTGCTAGGACAGCCAGGACCCTGTCAATATAGTTTTCTGCTGAATGCCCTAGAATAGGTTCTGGAATATGGCCAGGCACATCGTAGATGTCTTATCCCTATGTATTAGGTGATTTGTAGAAAAAATAGAAATGGATGATTAAAAAAAAATTGACATGACTATTTCATACTCTGGTATGTAAAATTATAGAAACAAAAAAGGTGTGATACATTTTAGTATATGTTGACCCCAAGATAACCTTACCAAATCCCATGAACATAGCTAACTATGGTGTAAAAATATTAAAATTTTAGTGACCTTTAATATATTTAATGCAATAAAAGAAACAAAATACTGTAAAATAAGGTTTAAGATTTTTAGAAACCAGTAATAGTAATTTGTGTTCATTGAATATTTATTAGAACCATACCATGATCCAAGTGGTTTATATAACATATATAAACTCAATAAGTAAGATCCCTATATTGATGTGTGCATCAGGCATTGCAGGGCAGTGGCTGAAGAAAGACTTCCAGGGTAGACAGACTGGGTCTAAGTCCAGACCCTGGCACTAAGCTGCCTCTGGGCAAATTGTTTTACTTCTAGTTTCTCAGTTTTCTTATCTGTGAAAAGAAAATCATAGTGCCCATCTCATACAGTTGTTGTGATTATATGCATGGTTGATCCTAGATCAATACAAGACATGTGACATCTATCTGCCATCTCTCTCTCTGCCTCTCTGCCACTGCCTCTCAAATGGGAAACCATTTGTCTGATGTTTTTGCACAGAACATGCCTGGTATAAAGAAGGTGCTATGAAAGAGTGAGCAACCACTGTCTATTATTATTTTCATCCCCATTTTGCAGAGAAGGAAACTGAGGCACTGAGAAGTAACTTGCTCAGGGTCACAATCACATGGTTGTAGGTACTGAAGGTTAGAAATAGCTAGTTTAATACTACAGCTTGTGCTGTTAACCTTGATGCCAAAACATCTCCCCAAATAAATGTACTGAAAATGCAGCTAATTCACTCTTCATAAAAGACTGATCCCAGAATTTATTCAATCATTTTCAAATGATACTTTGACAGTCCTTGACTAGCATACCATTTTGAAGATTTCTGATAAATAAGTACAGGTGTTTCTGAAGGTTATAAATAAAAATATGCCATTATTAACAGTTGCCTGATTATGAGCAAACACACTAGAAAATGACTGCTATTTTTTTGTAATTTTGAATTCAAAATTGGTAGTAACTAAAAATAAACCTCATCTCAGTGAGACCTGCTTTACATTATTTGACACTAAAAATCTCTTAGTGTTCATTCCCATCTGAGGTGACAAGTCCCCACAGGAGCTGTAGCCGAGGTTGTTTTCAGGCAGATTCTGTATGGCTCGTGGAGGGACAGGTTATATTTCAGTAACTGTGTAAGAGGCTGGAACTTCTGAAAACAGCTGAACCAAACTTTTAATGTAAAAATAATAATCATGTGGGACAATAATACATATCACTAAGAAGGCAGATTGTGCTTAAGAGTGAAGGAGGGATTTCCTTTGTGGTCCAGAGGTTAAAAACCTGCCTCCCAATGTAGTGGACACGAGTGCAATCTCGCATGCTGCAACTAAGACCTGACGCAGCCAGAATAAATAAATAAACATTATTATTATTATTATTTTAAACAAGAGTGAAAAAGGAGACTATGTATTTGTTTAAACATCCACATATCTCTTGAATCATACTCATGGTTATGATCATGGAAAAGACAAAAGATATCGATGATCAAATTTCCAAATCTCACCTCAGAGTAGTTTAACTTTGTAAGTTTAAACAGCCTGTGAAACCTGGCCAAGTGTGTCAAATGTATTACTTATAAAGACTGAAGCTTCAAAAAGGTCTTTTTCCATTAAAAGCAACAAGGATTTCCCCTCCTAAAATTAGCTAAATAGGCGTCTACACAGTAATGCAGGCCAAGGTTGAAGTGATGACCTCGATGGCTGATTAAAATGGTCATTTTAGTGCTACATGCTACCTCAACTGCTGGCATTTCATGGCATTTGGACCCCTACAGAAGCACAATGAACATTCAAAGAAAACTGACTTTAAAGAAACCTGTATTTCTACTTGGAAAACTCAACTGTACTTTCGCAGCTTCAAATCTGTATTCAAAATTTCCCTAAATAATCTGAAAAGTTAGAAGCAGTTAGTATATGGAAAGTAGAACCTCTCTGCAACTGAGGTTATGATTCCTTTAACTCTATTATCTGTCAATCTCTTTAATTTTTTTCACCTGTAAAATATATTTTTGAGTGTCTTCCGGACGCCTACCTGCTAGCTGCAGAACTGAGGTGTCAAGAACGACTCCACGTCTCAAATCTTATAATCATAAAACTCTTGACAAATATTTGGCTCTGTAGGGAGACTCCCATGGACAGAGGAGCCTGGTAGGCTACAGTCTATGGGGTCGCTAAGAGTTAGACACAACTGAGCAACTTCACTTTCACTTTTCACTTTCATGCATTGGAGAGGGAAATGGCAACCNGATTTTCAAATGATACTTTGACAGTCCTTGACTAGCATACCATTTTGAAGATTTCTGATAAATAAGTACAGGTGTTTCTGAAGGTTATAAATAAAAATATGCCATTATTAACAGTTGCCTGATTATGAGCAAACACACTAGAAAATGACTGCTATTTTTTTGTAATTTTGAATTCAAAATTGGTAGTAACTAAAAATAAACCTCATCTCAGTGAGACCTGCTTTACATTATTTGACACTAAAAATCTCTTAGTGTTCATTCCCATCTGAGGTGACAAGTCCCCACAGGAGCTGTAGCCGAGGTTGTTTTCAGGCAGATTCTGTATGGCTCGTGGAGGGACAGGTTATATTTCAGTAACTGTGTAAGAGGCTGGAACTTCTGAAAACAGCTGAACCAAACTTTTAATGTAAAAATAATAATCATGTGGGACAATAATACATATCACTAAGAAGGCAGATTGTGCTTAAGAGTGAAGGAGGGATTTCCTTTGTGGTCCAGAGGTTAAAAACCTGCCTCCCAATGTAGTGGACACGAGTGCAATCTCGCATGCTGCAACTAAGACCTGACGCAGCCAGAATAAATAAATAAACATTATTATTATTATTATTTTAAACAAGAGTGAAAAAGGAGACTATGTATTTGTTTAAACATCCACATATCTCTTGAATCATACTCATGGTTATGATCATGGAAAAGACAAAAGATATCGATGATCAAATTTCCAAATCTCACCTCAGAGTAGTTTAACTTTGTAAGTTTAAACAGCCTGTGAAACCTGGCCAAGTGTGTCAAATGTATTACTTATAAAGACTGAAGCTTCAAAAAGGTCTTTTTCCATTAAAAGCAACAAGGATTTCCCCTCCTAAAATTAGCTAAATAGGCGTCTACACAGTAATGCAGGCCAAGGTTGAAGTGATGACCTCGATGGCTGATTAAAATGGTCATTTTAGTGCTACATGCTACCTCAACTGCTGGCATTTCATGGCATTTGGACCCCTACAGAAGCACAATGAACATTCAAAGAAAACTGACTTTAAAGAAACCTGTATTTCTACTTGGAAAACTCAACTGTACTTTCGCAGCTTCAAATCTGTATTCAAAATTTCCCTAAATAATCTGAAAAGTTAGAAGCAGTTAGTATATGGAAAGTAGAACCTCTCTGCAACTGAGGTTATGATTCCTTTAACTCTATTATCTGTCAATCTCTTTAATTTTTTTCACCTGTAAAATATATTTTTGAGTGTCTTCCGGACGCCTACCTGCTAGCTGCAGAACTGAGGTGTCAAGAACGACTCCACGTCTCAAATCTTATAATCATAAAACTCTTGACAAATATTTGGCTCTGTAGGGAGACTCCCATGGACAGAGGAGCCTGGTAGGCTACAGTCTATGGGGTCGCTAAGAGTTAGACACAACTGAGCAACTTCACTTTCACTTTTCACTTTCATGCATTGGAGAGGGAAATGGCAACCCACTCCAGTGTTCTTGCCTGGAGAATCCCAGGGACAGAGGAGCCTAGTGGCTGCCGTCTATGGGGTCGCATAGAGTCAGACATGACTGAAGTGACTTAGCAGAAGGGGGTAATTAGTGATAATTATATTAACATGAGTTTATGTAGAAGAGAAATAGTTTTAATTTTAATATTCCAGGTCAATTAGTGAATCAAAATATATTTTGAAAATGAATGATTCTCTAAGTGAAAAAGAAACTCTTATTTAGAAGTGAGTCACAAGCTACTGTTTGGTTACAAGCAAGACAAAGTGACTTTTTGCTAGATGTTGTGACATTTTCGCCCAAATCTTTCCAGTGCATCACTGGAAAAAAATAAAGGAGGATGAATGAAGGGGGGCACAAACAAAGGAAAAACAAACAAAAGAAAATAACAGGAAGGAAGTTTAAATACTAGGCAAGGGACAGGAGCTACTACTGTTGAGATCTACCCTTAGTCCAGTTACTTGATAAGCATCTCAGTTTGGCCTTGTGAGAACGTTGTTAAACTGAGATTTTGGAACTTGTTCCATAACACCCCACCCAACCCCAGCACCCCTCGAGTTATGCCACATTTCCTTTGCCCATTGAAATGCCCTTTTCTCTGTGGCTTGACTGTGAGCTTGCTCCATGAGCAGGTATAGCACACAGGTAATTTCCCTGATAGTGCAGCTGGCCAAGAATCTTCTTGCAATGCATGAGACCCCGGTGCAATTCCTGGGTCTGGAAGATCCGCTGGAGAAGGGATAGGCTACCTGCTCTAATATTCTTGGACATCTCTTGTGGCTCAGCTGGTAAAGAATCTGCCTGCAATGTGGGGAGACCTGGGTTTGATCCCTGGGTTGAGAAGATCCTCTGGAGGAGGGAAAGGCTACCCAGAATATCCGGTATTCTGACCTGGAGAATTCGATGGACTGTATTGTCCATGGGGTCACAAAGAGTCGGACACAACTGAGCGACTTTCGCTTTCTAGTAACACACAGAATGTTTATCACATGGCAGGTACTTTTCAGAACAATTTGCCTAGACCACCTCATTTCATCCTCCAAACAGTACTGTTACTAGTCTCATTTACCTAGGCTGAGAATCACTGAGTTAGTATGTGCCAAGTCATGACTCCAACCCGGGAAGCAGAGACTCAGCGCCTAGGTGCCAATCATGGCTTCTGACTGCCCCCTTGTGTGGAGCAAACACGTGACTTGTCTGAGTGCCCACTTTTCTGGTCAAAATGGTCCAGCTGTACGAATATACCAATGTCCAATCTTCCCCCTCTGGGGTGCTGACTGATAACTTGGAGTATCACACAGTTTTCATCATACCTGGTCGCACCCAGCCTGTCTTCCTAGTGGCCTGAGGACCACACCACCTGGGAGTGGACATGAGAACCTAGGTTCCAGAGGCACCAGGGGATGGACGCATGCCCCAGTCAGACGAGATTCTGCCCAGACTGCACGACCCTGCGCTGGGGATGGAAGCAAACAGGACTGGGCAAAGAGATTCTTTTTGCTGAAACTTTAACACTTCAACTGAAATGATAACCCTTTCAATAATAATGCACACACAATTCAGCTGGATAAACTGGGTCCTCTGCTAGGCCACAAAGCTGTTAAGCTTTTGTGGGGATAAGTTGGCCCCATTTGGTTCTTCCTCAAACCTGCACTTCTCTCTGCCAAGCTGAAGGCTGAAGTTTGGATATGTTTCAGAATGTCAAAACGTGCTTAAGTTCAAAGCAGATTTAAGTCCAAGGGGGTTACCATAGGAAAAACTGAGGCCCAGAGGACAGTTTAAGATGAATGAATATTTCTTTCAAGTCTCTCTTTCAGAGAGAAAGACACCACAGAGAATAAACATTTTTCATGAGCTACCCTCACATTTAGCTACCAGTTTGAGAAACCTAGGAAGTAAATTTGCTCTTACTCTTTTTACTTATTTTGACAGAAGTGAAAAAGCCCACCTCTCTCTGCTAAAGGTAGCTCATGCCTATGAAGTTGCTGGGGCCCAAGTACCAGGTCTCATCTGGGAGATGTCCGCAGGTTTTTGAGGCTTAGTGCCAGAGACATCATCTGACTTTATAGGTTTGCATCAATGTTAACTAGGTAATAAGGCCCATAAGTGCTTGCTGGGTGGATAAGGGAACGCACAAACTGGTCAGCGAGCAGGTGTGGGTTCCTGAGCATGGGGTGGGTAACTCAGCTGGAAGGACATGACCTCCAGGGGCTGCCCAGGGGTGGACACAGTGGAGAGTTGTCTCTCCAAGCAGGATTTATCTGTTAGTGGAAAAGAAGATCAGGGGCTTAGCAGATAACAAACACAACTGCTGGAAATAAAAGAACATAGAAGAGATGGGGTCCAAATTTATATCTGAGTGAGGGAGTCCTTACCTTCCTAAAGCAGAAAAGTATCTCTGGAGACAGACAGCACAGACTGGAATCCCACTCCTTCTTTCTAAGCAGAGCAGAGCTCCCAGCTGGGTTGCGTCTGGGGTTGCCACTCACCCAGGCCCTTCTGTTCTGTCTGATCTGTGATGTTGTAAATGGACAATTCTACAATTATTCGCACTTTAACAGAACTGTGCAACCATCATCACAATCTTATTTCAGATCATTTCTATCACATTTGATGGTCTTCACACCCATTCCCACCCCTAGTCCTCAGCAACCACTAACCTACAATCTGTCCTGTTCCCTCTTGAAGCCCTGCGCCTGGGGAAACATTAAGTGCCTGCTGCAGCCATGAAATTAAAAGACGCTTACTCCTTGGAAGGAAAATTATGACCAACCTAGATAGCATATTGAAAAGCAGAGACATTACTTTGCCAGCAAAGGTTCGTCTAGTCAAGGCTATGGTTTTTCCAGTGGTCATGTATGGATGTGAGAGTTGGACTGTGAAGAAAGCTGGGCGCTGAAGAATCGATGCTTTTGAACTGTGGTGTTGGAGAAGACTCTTGAGAGTCCCTTGGACTGCAAGGAGATCCAACCAGTCCATTCTAAAGGAGATCAGTCCTGGGTGTTGTTCATTGGAAGGACTGATGCTGAAGCTGAAACTCCAATACTTTGGCCACCTCATGAGAAGAGTTGACTCATTGGAAAAGACTCTGATGCTGGGAGGGATTGGGGGCAGGAGGTGAAGGGGACAACAGAGGGTGAGATGGCTGGATGGCATCACTGACTTGATGGATGTGAGTCTGAGTGAACACCGAGAGATGGTGATAGACATGGAGGCCTGGCGTGCTGTGATTCATGGGGTCGCAAAGAGCCGGACACGACTGAGCGACTGAACTGAAGTGAACTGAGGAGCTCCATAGGGTCGCAGAGAACTGGACACAACTGAAGCAACATAGCATGCATGCCTGCATGCAGGAGCTCCACAGAAGTTTGTTCAATCAAGGTCCTCTTAACTAGCTAAAGGAGCACTAGGTTCAGGGCACTTTCTAAGGAAATCCAACTGTTCTTCCATACACCAAGTGCTTGAACATGGACTCACACTTCATTAAAACAACTTGGAAAGTGGTCAGCACAGGATATGCTTTCTGAGGATGAAAGACAAATGTAGAGGAATCAGTGCTATGGTCCCACCACTCCTGCAGATGACAAAGCTGTGCCTTTGACTCCACGACTAGTGCTCACTCCATGCCGGACAAAAGAGGTGATAAACTATTGAGAAGATCTGGCTGCTACATAAATATATTTGGGAATTTTACTGAAAAGAAAACTTCCCACTATTTTCCACCTTGAATTTGTTTGAAGTAGTATAACACAAAATATTTTTACCTCAAAATGAGCTTTACAGATGCGAAATAACACAGAGAACTGAAGAAATTACCTAAGGTTTCTAAGAGCACACATTTTCGGGTCATCTGGCTAAGTTCAAGAGTGTGCAACTCTCCCTCACCACCCCTGGACTCTTTGGGTGGCTGGCTGTACAACCTCACCCTTCATTTTGGGTGAGGAGGTACGATTCACACACTTCTACAATCATAGTGACACAAGGGAAAGCATTATTAAAAGGTGTACAAAATAAAAGGAAATTGCTTTTGGTTAAAATATACCTTTTAAACTTGTTCAAAATTATCTTATTTTCCTGCATGTGTATTTTACAAATGTAGGTTTCTATAGCAGAAACAAGTATTCATGTGCTAAGTCACGTCAGTCATAAATGTGAAAGCTGCTCAGGCGTTTCCAACTCTTTGTGGCCCCATGGACTGTAGCCCACCAGGCTCCTCTGTCCACGGGATTCTCCAGTCAACAATACTATAGTGGATTGCCATTCCCTTTTCCAGAGGATCTTCAGGACCCACGGAATGAACCTCGGTCTCCTATGTTACAGGCAGATTCTTTACCCTCTGAGACATCAGGGAAGCCCAGAAACAAACATAACTTCCTTTAAAAGTGGTCTAGTTGGTGCATACCTGTGGAGGTTTGCTGTCTTGTCCCTCAGGGCATATTCTGTTGGTTCAAGTAAAGGCTAACATAGTTTCTTGCCTGAAGTGACCTGGGCTTCAGATGGCAGCTAAATGTTTCCTGGCCTCACAGACTATCTCCCAGGACTTTCAAGTCTTATCGGCCTGAATATCCCATCAAACAAGGGGAGGGTGAACTTCCCTGGACACCCCAACCCATAATTCCCCCTTTATAGAGCATTATAATAAATTACTACAATAAAATTTTACTTTTCTTCTTTAAAATTCCAATTTATCAGTATAATTCATCAATATGAGTAGTTGTTTTTATGAGTTGGCTTATTTTGTGTGTGTTCTCATCTCCTCAGGGATGCTTACAGCCCCAGTAACAGCTACAGTCTTATCCTAATTATGTAAAATGTACAATTGAAAATGTGGAACAGAAACAAGTAATAATAAGACAGAGTCAGAGAATTTGATAGTTGAAAGTCACCAAATCTAAGGATAAGGAACTTAGGGCTGAGAGAGATTAAATAATGTGCAGGAATTAAAGAGGAAAAATGTGAAAGTGTTAGTTGCTTTACAACTCCATGGACTATATAGCCCACCAGGCTCCTCTGTCCATGGAATTCTCTAGGCAACAATACCATAGTGGAGAGCCATTTCCTTCTTCAAGGGATCTTCAAGACCCAGGGATTGAACCCAAGTGTCCTGCACGGCAGGCAGATTCTTTACCATCTGAGCCACCAGGGAAGACCATAGAGAGGCAAGCAGAGGTTTTGAACAAACCTAAACAGCCTCTTGATAAAAGTGAAAGAGGAGAGTGAAAAAGTGAGCTTAAAACTCAACATTCAGAAAACTAAGATCATGGCATCTGGTCCCATCACTTCATGGCAAATAGATGGGGAAACAATTGAAACAGTAAAAGACTTTATTTTGGGGGCTCGAAAATCACTGCAGATGGTGACTACAGCTATGAAATTAAAACTCTCTTGCTCCTTGGATCAATGATCAATGCAAAGAAATAGAGGAAAACAATAGAATGGGAAAGACTAGAGATCTCTTCAAGAAAATTAGAGATACCAAGGGAACATTTCATGCAAAGATGGGCTCAATAAAGGACAGAAATGGTATGGACCTAACAGACACAGAAGATATTAAGAAGAGGTGGCAAAAATACACAGAAGAACTGTACAAAAAAGATCTTCGTGACCCCAATAATCACGGTGGTGTGATCACTCACCTAGAGCCAGACATCCTGGAATGTGAAGTCAAGTGGGCCTTAGGAATCATCACTATAAACAAAGCTAGTGGAGGTGATGGAATTCCAGTTGAGCTATTTCAAATCGCAAAATATGATGCTGTGAAAGTGCTGCACTCAGTGTGCCAGCAAATTTGGAAAACTCAGCAGTGGCTGCAGGACTGGAAAAAGTCAGTTTTCATTTCAATCCCAAAGAAAGACAATGCCAGAGAATGCTCAAACTACCACACAATTGCACTCATCTCACATGCTAGTAAAGTAATGCACAAAATTCTCCAAGCCAGGCTTCAACAATATGTGTAATGTGAACTGTGAACTCTCAGATTTTCAAGCTGGTTTTAGAAAAGGAAGAGGAACCAGAGATCAAATTGCCATCATCCACTGGATCATCAAAAAAGTGAGATAGTTCCAGAAAAACATCGACTTCTGCTTTATTGACTACGCCAAAGTCTTTAACTCTGTGGATCACAACAACTGAAAAATTCTTCAAGAGATGGGAATACCAGACCACCTTATCTGCCTCCTGAGAAATCTGTATCCAGGTTAGGAAGCAACAGTTAGAATTGTACATGGAAAAACAGACTGGTTCCGAATTGGGAAAGGAGTGCATCAAGGTTGTGTATTGTCACCCTGCTTATTTAATTTATATGCAGAGTACAGCATGAGAAACTCTGGGCTGGATGAAACACAAGCTGGAATCAAGATTGCCAAGAGAAATATCAATAACCTCAGATATGCAGATGACACCACNGAGGAGAAGGGGACAACCGAGGATAAGATGGCTGGATGGCATCATGGACTCGATGGATGTGAGTCTGAGTGAACTCCAGGAAATGGTGATGGACAGGGAAGCCTGGCGTGCTGCGATTCATGGGGTCGCAAAGAGTCAGACACGACTGAGCGACTGAACTGAACTGAACTGAACTGAAGTTTATTTCTAAATGCATTTTGGATTTACTCTACTTATACTTTGAATTTGTAGACCAAAACAAAATAGAAGTCATAAAACACATTGATCTCAATTTATCATAATTGTGCTTCTCAACCTAGAAACAATCACCCAATATAACATACAATCATGAGTAATTTTAAGACCACAATTCCCCCTTAGCAATATGTACCAAAAATGTCCACAACATCTAGAACCTTCACATTAGCAAAGCCCAAAAGGGTCTTTGACACATCAATACCTTAAAATGTTAATTTATGGCCATGAATAGCTATCAGGCTCTCAACTATGTAAGTGTGAACCCAGTATGAGACTAGGTGTACAAACAGCCTGCTCACCGTGTCTTAGTTTAATTTTAGTTCAAGAATCCTTCCTTTTAGAAAAACTCACACATACACATATTGAATAAATTATTCTAACACAAAGGAAAATGAAACTTTATGATTATAATAAGAATTATCTGGGGACTTCCCTGGTAGTCCAGTGGCTGACTCCATGCTTCCAAAATTGAGACTCCACAGTGTTTTCTAAATTTTTTAAACCCAATTCATGGTGAGAAATATATTTACATTGTAATCCAGTTCCCAAATATCTATAGCAAAATAACATTCATACACAAACACATATAAATGTATACATAGATACATCCATATATACTAAAACTGCAAACTTCTCATGAGACAGTGTTCACCCTTACAATGTGTGAGAAACTCTTGACATTTTCTATTCTGCTTTTATGTTTCCAGTTTTGAACTAAAATTGACTAGAATCCTTGTATGGGTTTTGACTCAAAGTCTGGAAAACACAGATCAGTGGTATTTTTAAGTCAGTTGCACAACTTGCTAAAGATACAAATTCTTGAGCCCCATCTAAAACTATTGAATTAGAATCCATGGAGGATGGATCCCCGAGCACTGCAATTTAGCAGACTCTCCAGATGATCCTTAACCATATTAAAGTATGAGAACCCTTGAGATCTTTAGGATCTCAACTTGAGATCTATAGGATCATCAGGTGTTATTCAGACAAAGAGAGGTAGAAAAAAATATTATTTCAGAAGCCATAGTAAATGCAAAGACTAAATGGGCAAGGGAGAGCATGATTATGTTTAAGGAGGTTCAGTGGAACAAGGCAAGTTCATAGGGCTCTATGGGAAAACAAGGTGGATGAAAAGGGAGGCATGGTTCATTCTGACATCTACCTCTCCTAGTTAGTTCCATGCCACCTAAAGAATAATATATAAGTATACATTTTTTAAAAGGAAGGAAACTTTTACACATGCTACAACATGGATGAACTTGTAGCTATGAAACTAAATGATGCTTCCTCCTTGGAAGGAAAGCTATGACAAATCTAGATAGCATATTGAAAAGCAAAGACATCACTTTGGAGACAAAAATCCACACAGTCAAAGCTATGGTTTTTCCAGTAGTCATGTATGAATGTGAAAGTTGGACCATAAAGAAGGCTACACGCTGAAGAATTGATGTTTTTGAATTGTGGTGCTGGAGAAGACTCTCAGAAGTCCCTTGGACTGCAAGGAGATCAAACCAGTCAATCCTAAAGGAGATCAGTCCTGAATATTCATTGGAAGGACTGATGCTGAAGCTGAAGCTTCAATAACTTGGCCATCTGATGCAAAGAACTGACTCACTGGAAAAGCCTCTGAATCTGGGAAAGACTGAAGGCAGGAAGAGAACAGGACGAGAGAAGAAGAGATGGTTGGATGGCATCACCGACTCAATGGACATGAATTTGAACGAACTCCAGGTGATAGTGAAGTACAGGGCAGTCTGGTGTGCTGCAGTCCATGGGGTCACAAAGAGTCCGACACGACTTAAGAGACTGAACAGCAACAACATGGATGAACTTTGAGGACATCGCACAAAGTGACATGAGCCAATCACAAAAAGACAAATATTGCATGGTTCCACATACATGACATAACTAGAGTGGTCAAAAATTCAGAGACAGAAAGTGGAACGGTGGCTGCCAGGGCCTTGGGGAGGGAGAACGGTTGTTTAATGGGTATAACGTTTCAGTTTTGCCAGATGAAAAGAGTTCTGTGCAATAGAAGACTGAAGGCACAAGGGTGTAAATGTATTTATTAACACCATTTCATTGTGTGCTTTAAAATGGTTAAGATGGTACTTTTATGAGTATTTTACCACAGTTAAAAAATAATACATGAGACTAAGAGTCCCGAGTTGACACTTGACCTTGACTAGTATTCGACTTTTTTCCCAGGGATACTAACGTCTCCTTATTTCTGGGAGCAGTAGTAACCATTCCCTTATAGGCAAGGAAAACACTCAGATTATAAATGTGTCTTTTTTTTTTTTAAGAAAAAATCTTGTTAAAACTTTCTACATTGGAGAATGAAAGACAGGAAAGAGTCAATTATACCTTAACCTTGTAATGAAGAGCAGAGCTCTGCATAGCCTCAGTGGAAAGGAGATGAAACACCCTGGGTTTTGCCTACAGATCATAAACTGCCTCTGGATGGTAGTACATATTTATCTCTGACAAATACTTTTGTCTAGAAGCTTTTTCTTGTGAAGGGAAATTTTATATAAAATAGTAATCTGCTAGTTAACAAATGTTCTTATTTGGGGGTGGCATAACTCCAATGGTTCCCTGATCGAGCATCAAGCCAAACATCAGAATTCTCTGAGAAGCCTTAAAAAAATACAGATCCTTGGCCCCACTCTAGATTTACTGGAGCAGGTTACCCAGCAGTGAACTTAAGGCCTATGTGTTTTTAAAGCTGCCAAGGATATTTTTACGGGTGGCCTTTTGGGGCAAATCACTCAAAGTAAGGACAGCTATGACAGTGGCCGCTTGGTGTGTGATCTGACCTCTCTCTACCCTCTCAAAACCTCTCTGAAATGACTGAATATAAAAGTAGGAAAATATCCTTAGCAATACTAAAAAACCAGAAAAGTTCCATCAGCAGACCAGAGCACTAAGGAATTTCTGGAAGATATAAAGCAGATGGAATCAGTAAAACCCCAAATTGCTGAAGAGCCTGAAATGAAGAGTATGAAGAGTTAAGTAAATGTTACTGGCAGAACTTCAGAATACTCCCCAGAATCAGAGGGATAAAGTGTGGCCAACAGATGTGGGTCAGCTGTCCAGTAACTACTGGAGGGTTTGGTAGCAATATGCTAACCTCCTATCCTCAAAAAGGCTGACTCCTGAATTGTCCTCAGGTTGAAATTGGTGAAGGAAGAAGGGCTGTGATTTGGGTAAGCGCATCTGGCCCAAGATATAAAAGGAGCTCCCATTCCCAGAAGGCGAGTTTCTTGTGAACATCATAAAACAATGTCCAACTGGTTGGATAGCCTTCCTCCTCCCTCCTACATCCTCCACAGACAGAGATCTTATAACTTGCATTCACAGCGACATTTCTAAACTATGCTAAGGAAACAAATTCATGTAGATCTTCATATATAAACAAGAACAATAAATCATAGAAGAAATGAATGGATGAAAGAAAGTATTTTTGTTTAATTTAAAGAACAAGTATAGGTAATGGAGAAAAATAAATTCTAGAAATTAAAAAAAAAAAACTTTATCTCATTCATAAAACAAGAATAAGCCATTAGAGGGACTTCCCTGGTGGTCCAATGGCTAAGACTCTGTGCTCCCAGTGCAGGGGACCAAGGTTTGATCCTTGATGAAGGAAGTAGATCCCACATCCTGCAACTAAAAAGAATCTGCATGTGGCAATGAAGATCCCACATGCCACAACTAAGACCTAACACAGTCAAATAAATAAATAATTTTTTAAAAAGAATAAGCCATTATAAAAACTGCAGACTACTTAGAAATTAAGATCATGAGAGCCAAGACAAAGAAAACAAATCAAGCAGACAATAGCACCTCAGAAGAGCTGAATAATGGAACGAACACGCCTGAAGAACAAACTAGATACAGCTGATTCTTTTGGTTAGTCACAGAATATTTCCTTCAAGGTGAGCATCACAAAGTGCACTTTTGCAGGTCCCTCCAGCGTTCCACGGGCTGGAGGAAGACCTGGAGCTAGTTAGGAGGAGGTGGTGGTGGGGGCAAGCATCTCACTGCAGGTTCCCAGAGGGTGGACCTAGTGAGTCCACTCTGAGCCTTCTATATCTACTTCGCCTAGGTTGTACCCTTACCTGGAATGTCCAAGGACTATTCACTTTGCTGAAGTCTACTCCACTTAGAGCTCAGCCCAGGGACCATCTCCCTCTGAGAAGTTTTCCTTAACTTCCCTTCTCTACACTGATTTACATTTTCTAGTATATCTGCATATGACCACAGCTAAGTTTAACTCACTGTATTATAATTACCTATTTGTGTTTCTGTCTTCCTCATGCTCTGAGGGATATTTTAACCAAAGGCATCACTTCTATTCAGATACACAGATGTGGATATGGCATTCATTCTCTTAATATATCTTGTATGCCTACTAGAAGAACTAAATGCCTGTTCTAATATCTATGGGAAAACATACAAAAACGGTCCTGTCTACCAAGGCCATAGTCAACCCATCATTAAATATAGGTACCTCTTTACCCCAAGTTGGAGCTGTCTGAATTCAGTTAGGGTACTATCACATTCTGGAACTTTCTGAATTTCCACCAGGTAATAGTTTATGCAAATGGGCCTCTAAGAATCCAACAACTTGGTCAGAATCTAGGAAGCCTTACTACATTAACAGTCAATACATTTTTGTCTCCCCAAAATGGATACACTGTTGGATATTTCATTCGCTGGATGATATGTGAAAGTTATCCAGATAAAGTCCTAAAAGGTACTTTCACCTTTATACTGCTATTTCTACTCTTCTTGTATGTTATTCCTCAACCACTGAATTGAAAACTATGCAACTCTGTCATGCCAGGACTATAGTAGGATATGAAAGGACACCACAATTAACACTACAGATCATCTACCATCCCAGTCAACTGAAATATTTGTGTCTTGAATAAAACTCACGGAAATGTGAGAAGGGCTTGCACTTTCCAATTCCTCCTGTCCCCTGCCCAAGAGCCAGTATATTCTCTGTATCATCTCTTGGATTACATGCATCAACAGAAACAAAGCAGAAAATAGAAAATGTACTTGACCTCAAAAGCAGGTCATCTGGAAATATTAGAGAAAGGTAAAAAGCTAAGCCTTTGCAGAAACACAAAAAAAGCAATCAGTAACAATACAAAAACCCTTCCTTCTATCTCAGTTTCTCAATAAATCCCACTTTTAATAGAAAGTCATAAGTATTAATCCCATTAATCACATATTTATTTTGTTGATTAGGTAAAACTTCTTATCAAGTTGGGAAGAAAATTCCCTAAATACAGACATTTAACATCAACTCCCTATAGAGCTAGGAGTTTAGAAGTTGAGGTATCCTGAGGAAGTGGGCACTTCATAAACCCCATACACCCAAATTTATATCTCTTTTTAAATTACTCCCCATAAACAAGACAAGAGCAAAAGTAATAAGTCCCACCACAGGTTGGGGGAAGCTAAGGGTTTGCTGCACCTTCAGCAGCTAATATTGTAAGACATGAGAAACAACACATTTTAAAAACGAGACACTATCTTCTCAAAATAACTGTTAATGGTCTTTAGGTAGAAACTCCTTAAAGAAAATTAAGTGTTCCTTCCATTGCCATTAAAAATAAATTCTACTCTTCCAACAAGATGGAAGGCAGCTGGAACAGGATTCGACATAAACTGAAGAGAACATTAAAAGTATTTCAGAAACTTAGTATTTCCACACAAAGGAAAAAAAAGGAAATGATTAAGGGTGTTCTCTTTGAAATAATGCCTATATGCAAAATTCACCATCTAGACTTAACCGCTACCTTTTAGAGATATAGTACAGGGATGGGGGCTAACACAGGAAAAAGGCAGAAACAGAAATTGTGCAAAAGCTCAACTGGTTTTTAATAATCAGAAGCATAGACCTAGAACTCAGGAAGAGCTATGTTCTCAACTCTTTTATACTTAGTTCTTATCCTTCTATAAAAGTATATTCAGAGAACAGTCTTGAAGTGAAACTAAAGAACTGAGGAGGAAGGGAGAAGAAAGAGAGAGTCAGGGAAGGGTGGCTAGTCATTCTGCACTGAAAAGTCTGACTGCCTGTCTCAGCTTCAGTTCTGAAATCTTCCACACTGACACTGAATGAGACATCATCACAACAGAAAGGATAATATGTTTCAAATCTTTACAAAACAACATTTATGCATTTATATATTCTAATATACGGTATTTAGCTGCATTAGTTCTCCAAGTAGGGATACCAAGTTAGAAGTTATGGTCTAATTAGCAAGTGGCTTAGTGACAAGTATAACCTGCTATATCAAAATTGCTCAGTAGCTACACAGATTGTAGATGATAATTTAT
Organism: Raphicerus campestris; assembly: GCA_006410735.1. Lineage (NCBI taxonomy): Eukaryota > Metazoa > Chordata > Mammalia > Artiodactyla > Bovidae > Raphicerus > Raphicerus campestris. The sequence continues at coordinate 1,148,874 of SJYW01034430.1, read as the reverse complement.
GAAAGAAATTCTAATTCAACTGATTAGTGCAGTGAGTGTCAAACAAAGGACAGCAGAATATATGTTGACATTTCCACATACATGTTTTACAAAGAAGCAACTCTAAACTCTAACTATAAAGAGCACACACTCTATTAAACCAGTCATCATTTTAGCATCAGAAGCGCTAACAAACACAAGAGCTTTGTTTTTCCACAGAGAACTTTGTCACAGATGGCCCTATCATTTTCCAGTTGAAAATCTTACATGTCATTAGAAATACTCCAAAGTATTTACAATCTTAATTTAAAGCATTAGAACTCACACAATCAAATCATTAATACATGACAAGTTGGGAGTTTCCACTTACGTAGATATATTGTTGAAGCTGAGAAACAGACGTTGGAGGCAGGGCAAATTATCCACATCTCTCTAGAAGGAAACAGAAAGCAAAAATCTATCAGCTGAAAGGAAAAAAATATATATATTATAAAATGTCTTCTTGTTCAGCTGTTGAAAAACATAGTCATTGCTAGTTACTGCAACCTTACTAGACCACTGAGTGCTACTAGGCATTGAGCTCCATTCTCCTCCACTGCAGATTAAATGGGAGGGTTTTAGTACATCCGCAGAACAAGCTGCACCACTCGCAAGGTAAAAAGCACTGAGGAGAATAGAGGGAGATGCTGCTGCTGCTGCTGCTAGCCTCTTCAAGCATGCTTTTGGGAAAGGAGCCAAAACACTACTTCAGCCTTTCAACTGTAGCACAAATACAGCATGATCAAACATTTGTTAAAAATCACTTGGAAAAGAATCTGTTCAAACACTTTAAATTTATGCAATTAGCTTTCCAAACAGTACTGAGAATTTCAGAGCCATTCACCTCACTATTCTCAAAGCCACAGAAATGCACCACTCAGTTGCAGATGAATCAATACACTGACAATGCCCCCATAATGCTCAAAGTAGATCATCATCACTGTCAATGAAGGGTACTGGAAGGGCAGTTTCCAACTGAAGCAAGAATCCAAGGTTCTTATGATTGGAAATCTATGCTGTTCTGTTTAGGTGCCCCTGAGCAAAACACTGCTGTTTAAATACAGTTACCATCAGCAAATATTGAAATGTTTTGGCCCAAATGATTTTTTACTAATTTTATCAAAAGACACAAACCTCCTAAAAAGTCTGACATATTCTGGAATACCAGAATCTTAACAGGAAGCTTAGTAATTACCTAGTCCATAATCTCATTGTTCACATGAGAAAAAGTAAGACAGCTGAGGTTGTGGCAGGGGCAGCATGGGAGAGGGGTGGAAAGGTGACCAGGAAACATACTGTCATACACACAGAAGCCAAAATAGGACAAGATTCCAGTTATCCTGACTTCAGTGCTCTGCTCTTTACAATACTACACACACTGGTACTTCTAATATTAAATATTTTTCACTTTTATTATTTACAATAATTTCTAGTTATATCCAATTGAATGATGCTAACATAAAAATGTACATTTTATATAAATTGTGACCAATATTTAAACCCAATCAAAACTTGTCTTACTCTTTCCATAAGTCATCATCTTTCTTCCTCCCCTCCTTCCCTTCCTCCCTTTTAAAACTACCATTTCCAAGACCAAATAAAAATGTAGGCAAGGCATCAAAATCACAGACAAGTTCAGCTTTTCCGAAAAGCCATTCATTTCTTTTTAAAAACTTGCTATACAAAGAAAATATAAAAGTAATAGAACTGTGGCAGAGCCACGTCTCACTGATTTTTTTAGAGGATATAGGAGCAATGAATCTGGCTGAAGACATTTTCCCATATAGTTTCCAGGGCTGTAATTTCCAAAAGGAAAGGATAGCTTGCTTCCTATCTGGTCTCCGGAAGTTTAGAGTTACAGTCAGATTGAAAGCCTGTCTGAGGAATCTCTTCTCTTAAATTCTTCCTGGAATCTAAGGGAGATATTTCTGGGCATAAGCATTGTTTGCTGACACCTAAGTTGGGAGAAAACTGAGAAGCAGTAGCCTGAATCTCCTTTGAATCGAGGCATCCTTTTTTTTTTTTTTTAAAGTACATTTGTTTTTTTCTGTGCGATCACTCTCACAAACATGGAGAACGTTCCTAAAACCCACTGGGCTTCTCTAAGATGTAGGCAAGTACAAATCCCACAAAGTGGCAGTACAAAAAGGGCAAGGATTCTCTGTATGCCCAAGGAAAGAGGCATTATGACAGGAAGCGGAATGGCTATGGTGGGCATACTAATCCAATTTTCCAGAAAAAGACTAAAACTACAACAGCTTGTACTGGGGCTTGAATGCGTTGAGCCTAACTGCAGTTAAGAGAATGCTGGCTATTATGAGACGCAAGCATTCTGAACTGAGAGGAGATAAGAGGAGGAAGAGCAAGTGATCCAGTTCTAAACTTCATATTTTGTTTTATTATGAGGACAATAAAAATTGGAGATTGTTTGCTTCATTTAGTTGCAATTGGTTTTTGGAAGGGAAATAAACTAGTGCCATCAATTTTTTAAGAAATAGTCTTCTTTTGGGGCCCCAGCCTACCACCATCAAAGACTACAGACACACAGACACACATTTCAAGACAGTTTTTTATCATTAAAATATAAACTCGAAATACATCAGGCTATAAATTGTGAGAAAAGGGTTTTTTAAGTTTATTTGATTATAATGTTTTATATTTATTTTCATTTAAGAAGCAAAATTTTACCAGAAGTTTTTAAATCAAATTTTCAAAATTATTAACTCTCATCTGATAGAGGTATAAAAAGTATTCACAAGTTGAAAAATTAAAACTCATAATTCAACAACATATACCCCAAAATCATTTTAGGAGATAGACTTTCCAGAACTTTAAAAAGCTAATTACCCACAATCATTGTTGTTGTTCCAAACTTCATTCCTATAAGAAAATTATCACTTTAATTTTTCTAGCAACTCTAAGATATACTCTGTAATGAATTTCTAGCATTACAATAGACAAAAAGAAATATTCTATTTATATCAATTATCTATGCATGAGTTATTTACAGAGGGGGAAAAAAAAAAGACTGCTGAAAGTTACCAGAGATGGTTGCTCTAATATGAGAGTGAACCAAAGATGCAGATACATAAGATCCAGGAAGTCGACTCCCTATTGGAGAGAGACAAGAGAAACTCAAGGATGTCACCTCCATAGCAGGCCTAAGGGCAACCAATCTACATTAGAGACAGAGGACAAAGGGCTAGAAAGGGTATCTTTGAAGACAGAAAATGAAACAGACAGATTACTTGAGATCTTTGCCCATATGGAGAAGAATTTTAGAGTTCTGTTGGGGAGTCTGCAGTTAATGGAGAAGTGAGACAGTAATTAATGCCAGAGAAAATAGAAGTTTAGTATCATGGTCCAACATTCACTTTGAAAAGCTCATCTTGTTCTGCCAGACAATCCTAACCTGAAAATCTGAAATCTGTTAGTTGCTCAGTTGTGTCCAATTCTTTGTAACCCCATGGACTGTAGCCCGCCAGGCTTCTCTGTCCTCAGAATTTTCTAGGCAAGAATACTAGAGTGGGTTGCCATTTCCTTTACCAGGGAATCTTCCCGACCCAGGGATTGAACCTGGGTCTCCTGCACTGCATGCAGATTCTTTACCATCTGAGCCACCAGGGGGTAACCTATGATGTCATAAATTCATCAATCTGAAGCCAGTGCACTGAAAGACCCACCTTAAACAAGACCCCCAAGAAATCTCAAAAACACATATTGTGATTTGGTCCTTAAAATAGGACTAAGACTGTGCCAAGAAAATGTGCTCTTCCTGTCAGGAAGTAATAATCTCAACTTTTATCAGCAGGTTGTTCTGGTGTTACATTGGGCAAGCCAGCATTCAACAATCTGCATATAATTATTTTGGAATAATGAGGAAAGCAAAAATAAGGGGTTACAGATAATTTAAGAAAGCTAAATCCTTATAATGTTGAGAAAAAGTCAGCATATTTATTTGACTGTCAAGTATCAAATCCTCCCAGAAATTCTTTTCTGGAGGTAACTATTTCACAGGCACTGAAACGATTCCAAAGAGGCAATAACATACCTAAGACAAGAAAAAGAAGACGAAATATTTACATATAGGGGAATATTTACAGTTCATCTGTTACCCTCTTAATAGCAAACTTATTATAGTTAACAAAACACACTTCTGGGAATCACATTCAAAATATGTTTTGAAGTTAAGACACAAAACCATTTTACAGATATTTTTAATATATTCTTTAAAAATAGACTTTAAAAATTATTTATTATATGGTTATTGAGAAGAATACAATTCTTTATTTTTCAAGAGAATAATGACCTGCCAATTTAGAAGCATGTTTGTCCTACCCAGCTCAGATGCTGTTTTCCGTATTCCTAAACTTCACAAAAGAACTAAATGATTCAGCAATTTGACCCTGTGTAGAACATCTATTACTGGAGCTATTTTTAGAGCAGCCTCCTGCAGGGGAATAAGGAAGAAGGGTGAAGAGACAGAGGCTTTGGCATACAGCAAGGAGAACAAAGATGACTATAATAAAATCACAACAGCTCTCATTTTGTTACCTATTCTGTTACACAAAAAATCAGTGTTAAAATATGTAGGGGTAATTATTTTCATTTTGAGAACTAAAAACAAAGCACTGAATAAGCTTGAAAAAAAACAAAGAAAAAAGTGTTCCTTTTTATAAAAAGGTTTATATATTCTAAAATTACTATAGCCATCACTGTAATACAGACACATATTATATGAGGAATAATATGTGTAAGCCATCATATCAACAACTCAAATCATATTTTTATATACCATGAAAAAAAGTCTGTTACCTGCCTCTATTATCCAAAAGTAGTAAAATCCATATTTACTTTTTATATTTATTTATGACATATTACCTGTCTCTTATACACATCTTCANAATATGTGTAAGCCATCATATCAACAACTCAAATCATATTTTTATATACCATGAAAAAAAGTCTGTTACCTGCCTCTATTATCCAAAAGTAGTAAAATCCATATTTACTTTTTATATTTATTTATGACATATTACCTGGCAATTATCAATCTAGCTGCAAGCTGCTCTTCCAGTCTGATTTATTTCTATACACTGTTGTAATCCCCTGAAAATAAAAAGGACTGAAAACCAGACTAATAAGCAGGAAATGACACTCTGACTACAGAGATTTCCAGTCTTTATAATCTAAGAGAGCTAGATATAACCACTATGAGGAGAAATAGAAAAAGCCTCAATTTCACAATCATAGGCCTTTCTACACTTGAATTTCTAGTTCAAATTTACATCACATGCATGATCTAACAAAAAAGAGTTAGTCACTCAGTTGTGTCTGATTCTTTGTGACCCCATGGACTGTAGCCCACCAGGGTCCTCTGTCCATGGAATTCTCCAGGCAAGAATACTGGAATGGGTAGCCATTAACTTCTCTGGAGATCTTCCAGACAAGGGATCAAATCCAGCCCTCTTGCACTACAGGCAAATTCTTTACCTTTTGAGGCACCAGGGAAACCCAAGACTCCTCATAAAAAATGGTCCCTGCCATTCTTACCCTTACCACTACAGGAAAAACTCACTAGAAAGACATAAACTCAAATCAGACTTTACAGCGTGTGTGTGTACGTGCACACACACGTGCACGCACACATGCGTGTGCATGCTCAGTCGCTCCGTTGCTCAGTTGTGCTTTAGTCTTTGCAGCCCCATGGACTGTAGACTGCCAGGCTCATCAGTCCATGGAATTTTCCAGGCAACAATATTGGAGTGGGTTGTCATGCCCTACTCCAGGTGATCATTCGAATCCAGGGATCAAACCAGTGTCTCCTGCATCTCCTGTATTGGCAGGTGGTTCTTTACCACTAGCACTACCTGGGAAGCCCTTACAGCATTCTGACAATTGCAGATGATTAATGAAAAAAACTGCTATAAGCAAGAGTGACCATAAATTTTAGGCAATAAATGCAGAATTACCAAAAAACTAAGAAAATATAACTTGATAAAGACTATGAAATATCTATGTTTAAAATTATTAGATAAATAAAATGAATCAAAACATGAGAAAAAATATGTTACAAAGATATTTGGGTATTTATTTTTTAAAAATCCATGCAGAACTTCTAGAAAAAAATTATGGTCATTATTAAAAATTCAATGGATGGACTGAAAATCAGATTAGACAAAACTAAAGACAAGGTTAGTGAACTGGAAGAAACATTAAAGAAATAAAAATCATGCACAAATGTAGCAGAGAAAAGTAAGAATGATGGAAATTTTAAGGAACAAAGAACAGAACAAGAAGGCCCATACCATGTCTAGCAGGTGCTGAAGAAGCAGAATAAGAGATTAATACTTGAAATATAAAGCTTCAGAATATTCCTGCTCCCATAATTAGTCAAAGAAATGAATCCACAGATTCATAAAACATAGATATTGGGTATGTTAATAAAATTATCATATTTAATCAAATCTAAGATATCATCTGATGATTATTTTGTGTAACACCTGGTGAAAATAAACTTATGATTAACTAATAAAATATCACTTTGAATTTTTATTTCATTATTACCAAAAGAGTTCTTTTAATTTACTTAACCATAGTTTTTAAAACCAAATATCATTTCTTTACACATAAAAATTAGGCAAAATAAAAATTTTAAATTAATGATCTCCCCAAATATCTCCATGTATAAAGCTAGAATAATTAGACAGTATAGTCTTGGCATAATGGTAGACAAATAGGTGGAACAGAATAGAAAGTTCAGAGAAAGACTCATTTGACTATAACTTAATTTTGAAAAAGAAAGCAGTTTAACTAAATGGTGGAAAACAAGTCCATTTGAATAATGGTGATGGAGAAAACAGACATTTCTATTTGGGAAAAATGAATCATGACCCCCTACATCTCACACCGTGTGTGTGTGTGTGTGTGTGTGTGTGTGTGAGTGTGAGTGTGTGTGTGTGTGTGTGTGTGCGTGTAGTCACTCAGCTGCATCCGACTCTCTGTGACCCCATGGACTATAACCCACCAGGTTCCTCTGTCCATGGGATTTCCCAAGCAAGAATACCTGAGTGGGCTGCCATCTCATACCATACACAAAACTTAATTAAAGGTGGATCACAGACCTAAGATGAAAGGTTAAGAGTATAAGCCTTCTGGGAGCTAACAGAGGAGGACGTATTTTTGATATCTGGATAAGCAAAGACTTCCCAGACAAGACGAAAGAAGACACTAATGATAAAAAGAAAACAAACTGATAAACTGTATGTCACTAAGACTTAAAGTTTCTACAAGTTGAAAACATTGTTAAGAAAGTAAAAAAGGAAGCCATGCAGAAAATGCATTCAATATATAAATGAAATAAAGGGCTGAATCTAGAATGAAGATATACCATACTCACTGATAAAAAGATAATATTTTTTTTTTAACGGGCAAAAGACATGAACTGATACTTCACAAAAGGATACACCAGAAGAGCCAATAGGTACCTATTGTCCATGAGTTATCAATTAGTCACTGAGTAACTGCAAGTAAAACTACCGTGAGAACGTAACACAGCTCTGTCAAATGCAGTTATCTTCCTTTTAAGTATTTGACTGTTAATCAGCAAAATCGTGTGGAGTTAGTCATTTCTCCAATGAAAAGCATATTTCACTAATATTAAATTTGTTTTTGCTATTCTATTTCCATGTTTTTTGGAATAATGTTTGATTTCAATTCCAAATCATGCTATAAAATTTTAAAATACATTTTGCAGAGTAATTAAACTCCACATATGTAATACCAACAACTGAATTGATAATAATATAAACAGTTATCAAAGTCAAATTCCCTGGGTGTTCTCAGGTTGGGAAACCTGTTGTAGACCCTAGAACTTTTGCAAAAGTGTGAGAACTTCTTTGTGTATAATTGTTCTCAAATGTGTGGGTCAGCTGCTCGGCAGCTCTATACTGGAGCTAATGGTGGCCTCCTCAAAGCTAGTGGAGGTGATAGAATCCAGTTGAGCTATTTCAAATCCTAAAAGATGATGCTGTGAAAGTACTGCACTCAATGTGCCAGCAAATTTGGAAAACTCAGCAGTGGCCACAGGACTGGAAAAGGTCAGTTTTCATTCCAATCCCAAAGAAAGGCAATGCCAAAGAATGCTCAAA
>SJYW01034430.1:1102412-1138094 GCA_006410735.1 Raphicerus campestris | reverse complement strand
TGTCTGGGCAGACCTTACAAATAGCTGTGAAAAGAAGAGAAGTGAAAAGCAAAGGAGAAAAGGAAAGATATAAGCATCTGAATGCAGAGTTCCAAAGAATAGCAAGGAGAGATAAGAAAGCCTTCCTCAGTGATCAATGCAAAGAAATAGAGGAAAACAACAGAATGGGAAAGACTAGAGATCTCTTCAAGAAAATTAGAGATACCAAGGGAACATTTCATGCAAAGATGGGCTCAATAAAGGACAGAAATGGTATGGACCTAACAGACACAGAAGATATTAAGAAGAGGTGGCAAAAATACACAGAAGAACTGTACAAAAAAGATCTTCGTGACCCCAATAATCACGGTGGTGTGATCACTCACCTAGAGCCAGACATCCTGGAATGTGAAGTCAAGTGGGCCTTAGGAATCATCACTATAAACAAAGCTAGTGGAGGTGATGGAATTCCAGTTGAGCTATTTCAAATCGCAAAATATGATGCTGTGAAAGTGCTGCACTCAGTGTGCCAGCAAATTTGGAAAACTCAGCAGTGGCTGCAGGACTGGAAAAAGTCAGTTTTCATTTCAATCCCAAAGAAAGACAATGCCAGAGAATGCTCAAACTACCACACAATTGCACTCATCTCACATGCTAGTAAAGTAATGCACAAAATTCTCCAAGCCAGGCTTCAACAATATGTGTAATGTGAACTGTGAACTCTCAGATTTTCAAGCTGGTTTTAGAAAAGGAAGAGGAACCAGAGATCAAATTGCCATCATCCACTGGATCATCAAAAAAGTGAGATAGTTCCAGAAAAACATCGACTTCTGCTTTATTGACTACGCCAAAGTCTTTAACTCTGTGGATCACAACAACTGAAAAATTCTTCAAGAGATGGGAATACCAGACCACCTTATCTGCCTCCTGAGAAATCTGTATCCAGGTTAGGAAGCAACAGTTAGAATTGTACATGGAAAAACAGACTGGTTCCGAATTGGGAAAGGAGTGCATCAAGGTTGTGTATTGTCACCCTGCTTATTTAATTTATATGCAGAGTACAGCATGAGAAACTCTGGGCTGGATGAAACACAAGCTGGAATCAAGATTGCCAAGAGAAATATCAATAACCTCAGATATGCAGATGACACCACCCTTATGGCAGAAAGTGAAGAAGAACTAAGGAGCCTCTTGATGAAAGTGAAAGAGGAGAGTGAAAAAGCTGGCTTAAAACTCAATTTTCAGAAAGCTAAGATCATGGCTTCCAGTCCCATCACTTCATGAAAACAGATGGGGAAACAGTAGAAACAGTGAGAGACTTTATTTTCTTGGGTTCCAAAATAACTGCAGATGGTGACTGCAGCCATGAAATTAAAAGACGCTTGTTTCTCAGAAGAAAAGTTATGACCAGCCTAGATAGCATATTAAAAAGCAGAGACATTATTTTGCCAATGAAGGTCCATCTAATCAAAGCTATGGTTTTTCCAGTAGTCATGTATGGATATGAGTTGGACTATAAAGAAAGCTGAGTGCTGAATAATTGATGCTTTTGAACTATGGTGTTGGAGAAGACTCTTGAGAGTCCCTTGGACAGCAAGAAGAGCCAACCAGTCCATCCTAAAGGAAATCAGTCTTGTATATTCATTTGAAGGGCTGATGCTGAAGCTGAAACTCCAATACTTTGGCCACCTGATGTGAAGAACTGACTCAGTGCAAAAGACACTGATGTTGAGAAAGACTGAAGGTGGGAAGAGAAGGGGATGATAGAGGATGAGATGGTTGGAGGGCATCACTAACTCTATGGACATGAGTTTGAGTAAGCTCCAGGATTTGGTGAAGTACAGAGAAGCCTGGTGGATTGCAGTCCATGGGGCTGCAAAGAGCAACTGAACTGAACTGAGGAATTTGCTACAGAATTTATATTTTAATAATTAAGTAGATTTATTAAATAAAAACATTATAGCTGAATTATATAAATATACTTTATACATTATATTTAATAAAATATAATAAACATTTTCTATGGTTAGAATATCAGTTGTAAGAGACTGAAAAAGTGATACATTTATCAGCTCTAATTTGCATGTAACTCATTTTAATCAAGGCTCCATTTTATGATCCTTTCTTTCATTCTAAGAAAATCTGTCAGATGTATTTTAAAAATTTTATTTATTTTAATTGGAGGCTAATTACTTTACAACATAGTATTGGTTTTACCATACATCAACATGAATCTGCCACGGGTGTACATGTATTCCCCATACTGAACTCCTCTCCCACCTCCCTCCCCTTACCATCTTTCTGGGTCATCCCAGTGCACCAGCCCCAAGCATCCTGTATCACGCATTGAACCTGGACTGGCGATTTGTTTCAAATGTGATATTATGCACATTTCAATGCCATTCTCCCAAATCATCCCACTCTCTCCCTCTCCCACAGAGTCCAAAAGACTGTGTCTCTTTTGCCATCTCGCATACAGGGTTATCATTACCATCTTTCTAATTTTTGAATTAGCTTTATGGTTGAAATACCTAATCTTTCATTCATCCATTCATTTTACAATAAATATGGACTGAGTGCCAGTTATGAAGCAAGCACTGATCTCTACTCTGGGATGAAAACCAGAGTAAGTCAGGTGGGTTTCCTGGCCTTTTGGAGTTTCTATGTTACTGAGGAGGCAAATTGTGCACAATGAATCAGTCAGTGAGATAGAATTCCTTTTAGTGGCATGCACAATGGAAACAACCTAAGCGTCCATTGATAGAAGAATAGATAAAGAAGATGTCGTGCATATATCCAATGGAATATTAGCCATAAAAAAAAAACAAAATAATGTCATTTGCAGCAGCATGGACCTTGAGATTCATAGAAATACAAATAACATGTAATATCAGTTAATAAGTGAAATTCAAAAAATAATCCCAATAATTATGTATATGAAACAGAAACAGACTCACAGATGTAGCGAACAGATTTGTGGTTGCTGAAGGGGTGGATGGTGGAAGAGGAAAGGAGCAGGAGTTTGGGGTTAGTGATGCAAACTGTTATTCAGAGGATGCAGAAACTGTAAGGTCCTACTCTAGAGCACAAGGAGCTATACTCAAGATCCTGGGATCAACAATAATGGAAAAGAATATGAAAAAGACTGTATGTGTAACTGAATCACCTTGCCATACAGCAGAATTAACGCAACATTGTTAATCAATGATACTTTAATTGAGAAAAAAAATAACCCAAGGCAACAAGATGGGAACCAGTAATGGCAGTGGGGGGAGGGGACAAGTGAAAAAGAGAAACAGGCAGATTTGAAATATTTTAGAAGAAGAACTGACAAGATTTACTGATGGACTGGATATGGAACAAGGAAACAGGAAGAATCTCGAATGCATGTTGTAAGGATAAGCAACTGAGTGGAAGATGAGGGCTACTGAGACATGGGTCACTTTCTAGTGATCTAGAGGCATCATCTTTAGGGCATGATATCAAGAGATCTCCTGTGGTTATGCTAAATTTCAGCTGACTGTCAGACAAATAGGGTTTCTCTGATAGCTCAGTTGGTAAAGAATCTGCCTGCAGTGTAGAAGACCCTGGTTTGATTCCTGGGTTGGGAAGATGAGCTGGAGAAGGGATAGGCTATCCCTTCCAGTATTCTTGGGCTTCCCTTGTGTGGCTCAGCTGGTAAAGAATCCACATGCAATGCTGCAGACCTGGGTTCAATCCCTGGGTTGGGAAGATCCCCTGGAGAAGGAAAAGGCTACCCACTCCAGTATTCTTGGGTTTCCCTTGCGGCTCAGTTGGTAAAGAATCCGCCTGCAATGCTGGAGACCTGGGCTCAATGCCTGGGTTGGGAAGATCCCCTGGAGAAGGAAAAGGCCATCCACCCCAGTATTTTGGCCTGGAGAATTTCATGGACTGTATAGTCCATGGGGTAGCAAAGAGTCAGACACCACTGAGCGACTTCAACTTTCACTTTCTTCAGAAAAATAAGTGGAAATGTCAAGGAGTCTTCTAATCATATGAGCCTGAAGATGAGGTAAGAGAGGCAACAGCCACTAAAAGATGGGCACTATCCTCCTAGTGAAGTGAAAGTCACTCGGTCATCAGCGACTCTTTGTGACTATACTGTCCATGGCATTCTCCAGGCCAGAATACTCCAGGCCATCCCTTCCTTCAGGGGATCTTCCCAACCCAGGGATCAAACCCAGGTCTCCCACATTGCAGGCCAATTCTTTACCAGCTGAGACACCAGCTGAGCCTCCTAGAGTTGGGATTTAAAGACAAAGCATCCATGGGAAATTTGAAACTAAAAGAAACCTGATGCTGTGTCCTGGGTCAGTCCTAAGTGTCAGTCAGTTGTATTCACTTGCTCAATCATGTCCAATTCTTTGCAACCCAATGGATTTCAGCACAACAGGCATTCCTGTACTTTACCACCTCCTGGAGCTTGATCAAACTCACATCCATTGAGTCAATGATGCCATCCAACCATCTCATCTTGTCATCCCCTTTTCCTCCTGCCTTCAATGTTTCCCAGCATCAGAGCTTTTTCCAGTTTGCCAGCTCTTTCCATCAAGTGGCCAAAGTACTGGAGCTTCAGCTTCAGCATCAGTCCTTCCAATGAATATTCAGGACTGATTTCCTTTAGGATGGACTGGTTGGACCTCCTTGTAGTCCAAGGGACTCTCAACAGTCTTCTCCAACATTACAGTTCAAAAGCATCAATTCTTTGGTCCTCAGCTTTCTTTATAGTCCAACTCTCACATCCGTACATGACTAATGGAAAAACCACAGCTTTGACTATATAGACCTTTGTTGGCAAAGTAATGTCTTTGCTTTTGAATACTCTATCTAGGTTGGTCATAACTTTCTTCCAAGGAGTAAGCGTCTTTTAATTTCATGGCTGCAGTCACCATCTGCAGTGATTTTGGAGCCCAAGAAAATAAAGTCTCTCACTGTTTACATTGTTTCCCCATCTATTTTCCATGAAGAGATGGGACCAGTTGCCATGATCTTAGTTTTTTAAATGTTTAGTTTTAAGCCAGCCTTTTCACTCTTCTCTTTTACCTTTATCAAGAGGCTCTTTAGTTCCTCTTTGCTTTCTGCCATAAGGGTGGTATCATCTGAATATCTGAGGTTATTGATATTTCTTCTGGCAATCTTGATTCCAGCTTGTGCTTCCTTCAGCCCAGCATGTTTCATGAGGTAATCTGCATAGAAGTTATATAAGCAGGGTGACAATATACAGCCTTGATGTACTCCTTTCCCAATTTGGAACCAGTCTGCTGTTCCATGTCTGGTTCTAACTGTTGCTTCTTGGCCTACATATATGTTTCTCAGGAGACAGATGGTCTGGTATTCCCATCTCTTGAAGAATTTTTCACAGTTTGTTGTGATTCACACAATCAGAGGCTTTAGTGTAGTCAATGAAGCAGATATTTTCTGGAATTCTCTTGTTTTTTATATGATCCAATGTATGTTGGCATTTTGATCTCTGGTTCCTCTGCCTTTTCTAAATCCAGCTTGAATATCTGGAAGTTCTTGGTTCACATACTGTTGAACCCTAGCTTGGAGGATTTTGAGCATGACCTTGCTTGCTAGTATGTGAAATGAGTGTAATTGTGCTGTAGTTTTAACATTATTTGGCATTGCCCTTCTTTGGGATTGGGATGAAAACTGACCTTTTCCTGTCCTGTGGCCACTATTGAGTTTTCCAAATTTGCTGACATATTGAATGTAACACTTTTACAGCATCATCTTCCAGATTTGAAATAGCTCAACTGGAATTCCATCACCTCCACCAGCTTTGTTCATAGTGATGCTTTCTAAGGCCCACTTGAGTTTGCACTCCAGGATGTCTGGCTCTAGGTGAGTGATCAGGTCATTGTGGTTATCTGGGCCATTAAGATCTTTTTTGTATAGTTCTTCTGTTATGGTTGCCACCTCTTAACATTGGCTACTTCTGTTAGGTCCATACCATTTCCCAAGTATAGAAGAAAGTTAGAGAAAAGGAGACACTGAAGAGGCTAAGAAGGGCTCTTCCAACAAGGAAGAGAAAACCAGGAGAGTGTGGCACTTCAGAATGTAGCCAAGGAGGGTTTATAGAAGGCGGCTAGTCATTTGCAGGGGATCCTGCCCTGAGGCGAGTGTGAGGAAAACAGATAGATGCCAGACGACTGAACTGAGAGATGTGAGGCTTTTGAATTTGGAAAAGTGGAGACAAAAGCTCAGTGGCAATGGATTGGAGTGAATGGAGGCTAAGAATATGGAGGCAGCAAGTAGAGATCATTCCTCTGGGGAGTTTTGCTGGGAAAAGGAAGCGAGAAGGAGGAGAAATCTGAGATCTATTTTGCTTTCTTTCTTGTTTTTAACAGGAGATCTGTTGATAAGAGTGTTGCAATAGAAAGGAAACAACTAAACTTGCAAAGGAGACAACTTGATGAAGCTATCCTGAGTGTGGGAAGTAAATTTAGCAGGGCTGTGAGAACCCAGTGAGACAAACGGTCTACCACTTTCACTAACACCAATATCCTCACCGTCCTCACCATCACCACCATCATCATCTTCCTTCTCCTCACCATTATCTTTGTCATCCCCATCATCAGCACCACCATCATCATCCTCACCATGGTCGTCATCATTATCATCCTCAGCATCACCCCCATCATCACTATTTTTATCACTATCTTCACCATTGTCATCGTCATTACCAACATCATTGTCATCACCATCAGCACCACAATTATCATCATCGTCATCTGTGTAGAGGTTGTTATCATTTACTTCGGGCCTCCGTATGGGCTCTACATGGAGTATTCTGTCCCCAGATCTTTGCCCAGAGGTTATCCAGTCTTCATTTCAAATGTTAACTCCGTGGATAATCCCAGTCACTCAAACTAAAAGAGGACCTCCTGACACTCTATTCCTAAACACCCAGCTTTATTCCTTATGGTATTTATGATGATCTGGATTTTTTTTTAATGGGAGATCTATATAATACATTTATTTGTTTATTTTTTGATCAATTTTATTGCCTCTTGGAAGAAAACTTTATATGAAATCAGGCACATTGTCTAAAGATTAGAACAAAGATTTATTTATAGTAAATGAATTCACTCACTTATTTATAGTGAAAGTGAAAGTTGCTAAGTTGGGTAAGATTCTTTGAGACCCCATGGACTGCAGCCTGCCAGGCTCCTCTGTCTGTGGAATTCTTCAGGCCGGAATACTGGAGTGGGTATCTATTCCCATTCTCCAGGGGATCTTCCCAACCCAGGAATGGAACCCGGGTCTCCCACAGTGCAGGCAGATTCTTTACCATCTGAGCCACCAGGGAAGCCCAAGCATGCTGGAGGGGGTAGCCTACCCCTTTTCCAGGGGATCTTCCTGACCCAGGAATTGAACCAGGGTCTCCTACACTGCAGGTGGATTCTTTATCAACTGAGCTATCATCCTTTACTGTTATTTTTATTATTGGCAGGACATTTGTGAGCACAATACAACCAATTTAAAGAAAGAAATAGTTTGTAACACAAACAGAATATAATTGAATACACTGTACTTTTGAAGCATGATTTTTCTATATTTGTTTTTGAGAAAAATCTCAATACTTTAGAGCTATGGAGTAGAAGACAAGTACAGGCCAACTTATTAGACCTGGTTTGAAATAATCAAGTTGAATTAATTACCTGTGACCCAACACAGACAATCATTAGCATGGTCACAGGCAAGGCATGATCTCCAGAAGGATGAGTGTACGGCTGCCACTCCTCTACCCCAAGCTGGGATGCTCACCCTATAAGTTTCATGGACCAGAACCAAAGGCATCCTCTTTGAACAGATGACAGAAGCTCACCTGACTTAGGGATGAAACATTCTTGTCAGGAAAGATTAATCTCACAACTCCCTTTGACTCTCATTTACAGTTTTCATAATACCTCACAAGGTAAACCCTCATCTAATTAAAAAATTTAACTTAAAATCTTAAGATACTTAACATAGTAAATTCTGTCCAGAATTCTTTCCAATGTGAGCATCTGAAGGTGCCTTTCATTTAAAATAGTCCAAAATATGTTGACTCATTAAAATTCAGATTTTTCTCCCTTCTTGCTGCTTTGTTGAGGATATTTATTCTAGAATGGAACTGCATTTGTTTTTTCATGCTCAGATCTGTTTTAAACCAAATTACTGTTTGTGTTTCATATAAATCATAGTCAATTGACATATTCTTAGTTAAGAAAAACAATGTTATACGTAGTTCATGACAATTAAAAAAACATTACCCAGGCATTTTAAAAAGTAGTTTTAGTGTAAAATAAATTACAAAAAACCTACAATGCTAACAAATAAATCATATAGGAAATGAATTCTATGAAGCAATACCAATTTAAAACAAATTTATAAAATTTGTCTTAAATTTTATACCACATATAATTTACATTTAATGTAAGATACAGAAGCATTTTAAGCTATTTGATATGATGTAGCTTGGGGCTTTTCAACATGATAATTGCTAGGGCTACATGGGTCTCAAGATGACAGGCAATCAAGAGGCTATATATGAAAACGAACAATAAAGGACAAAGCCTAGGAATTGGTAAGGAAAGAATAGCAGCTTTCTCTTGCTCTCCTTAATGTCTGTTTTTATGTAAGCATCTATTATAATTTTAAAATTAGGCTTTTTAAAAAAAAGTTTAAGTGATGCTGCATGCAATTAAGAGTCACATGTTTTTCTGCTCCTAAACCAACTGCTTTCAAGTCTGATAAAAAATAATCTATGTAAGATACCTCTTTGCTGCTTCTTGGTTTTTTAGACATTATTTACTAACTCTTATGAGGATGAGGAAGTAGCTCTCTTTCATCTCATTTCCTGGCCCTCTCATCTCTCTCTCTCTCACACACACACACTCCCTTACAACACACACATATCCTCATCACACACACACACACACCATAATCATACAAATACACATCCTCACCACACAAACACACACACCCTCACCACCCCCACACCCTCATCAAACATGTACACACACACACACACACACACACCCTCATCAAACATACATACACTCTCACCACAAACACACATAGGCATACACACCCCTGCGCGCACACACACACACTTCCTGTGCCACAGCTCTCATTCTCATAATAGAGAGAACTGGGACACAGTTTGGTAGATTCATGTTCAGAGTTTCTGTTACGCTCACACAGTCCTGTCTTCAGGGTGGAGCCTCCAGGATGACAGAGCTCCATGATCTGGTTGGCGTCTGTGGGGAATTTCTCCGCCAGCTTGTCACCTCACTGGGGTCAAATCTTCCTTTCCAGGCTATGGACATTCCCCAGGGAAGGCATTTTCAGTACCTGGGATGGAGTACTCTTGGTCAGAGTTTTGGAGTTGGGATGTGTTAACCACAGGCTTCCCAGGCTGTGCTAGTGGTAAAGAACCCACTTGCCAATGCAGGGGGTGCAGATTCAGTCCCCAGATGGGGAAGAGCTCCTGGAGGAGGGTGTGACAGCCAGTTCGGTACTCTTGCCTGGAGAATCCCATGAACAAAGGAACCTGGTGGGCTATAGTCCAGAGAGTTGCAAAGAACCAGACATAACTAAAGCAACTTAGCATGTGTGCAAGCGTGTGTTAACCATCTCCCTGCCTGTTCTCAGTATAGTATTCTTCCCCCTCTCCACCAGGGTGCTGGGACCATACCATAGTCTGCATTTCTCCAGGATTCTTAGGGTGGGGAGGGTCAGCTACCTGCTATGTGGAGTTGAAGGGATGGCTCTGGGATCTAATGGCTTCTTTAACAAACTTATGAGAAGCCTTCTGTCTTAGCCTCTTCCTTTCCATGTCCAGAGGAATGTTTTGTCCGCATCACATTATAATCCCCTCGCTCCGTGGCTCTCGCAGCTGCTTTAGGGTTTCACTTTCTGTTAAATCAGTTACCACTTGTCCATATGCTTTCCAGCCTTGTTTGTGTTCTTTTATTTTTTTTAAATTCCTGTGTCCTAGTGTGTTAAGACCTTTTAAAAACTCTTTACATTCAATTTATTGGGATGTCAGAAAGGGATCAGAGGCAAATGCATGCATTCAATCCACCATCTTGATTCAGACATCCTGAAATCTGATTCTTCACAAAGGTGTTTTAAATTGCATTTAAGAAAAACATAAGTTTTTATATGAGGTATTCTAGTAGGAGGGTATTAGCACAGTATATTAACCAACATGATGCAGATTGTGGGGAACAGACTGATGGAATAAAAAAGTAAAATTTTGCTTTAATTTAAATGTTATTTGGAATCATCTATAGGAATCATCTCCCTGAACACAAACTTTAGTATCCACTTAAAAGTGGACCATGGGAACTATATTCAAAATCTTATAATGGAACAGAATCTGAAAAAGAATGTGTATATGTATATATATAACTGAATCATTTTGCTGCACATCTGAAACTAATATGACATTGTAAATCAACCATACTTCAATTAAAAATGGACCAAATGTAAATGGTACAGCCACTATGGAGAACAGTATGGAGGTTCCTTAAAAAATGAAAAACACAGCTACCATATGATTCAGCAATAACACTCTTGAGCACATATCCAGAGAAAACCATGATTCAAAAAGATTCATGAACCTCGTTCACAATAGCTAAGACATGGACACAAATTAAATGTCCATTGACAGATGAATGGATAAAGAAGATGTGATATATATATATATACAGTGGCATATTACTCAGCCATAAAAATGAAATCATGCCATTTGCAGCAATATGAATGGACCTAGAGCTTATCATACTAAGTGCAGTAAGAAAAAGAGAAAAACAAATATCATATCACTCATATGTGGAATCTAAAAAAGTAATAGAAATGAACTTATTTACAAAACAGAAATAGACTCACAGACATAGAAAACAAACTTACGACTACCAAGGAGGAAAGATGGTGGAGAAGAGGGATAAATCAGGAATCTGGGAGTAACAGATTCATACTACTATATAGAAAACAGATAAACAATAAGAATCTACTATATAGCACAGGGGTCTCTACTAAATATTTTATAATAACTTACTTGGGAAAAGAATCTGAAAACATATATAATGAATCAGTTTGTCATATTCCTGAAACTAACACAACATTGTAAATCAACTATACTTCAATAAAAAATAAAATTTCAAAAGTGGACCATGAAGAACACTGGGCATGATGTAGTTTGTCATTTTTGTATAAGGACCAGGCATAGTCCTGACAGTATGAGAAGCACATATCAATTCTGCCACAGTAAAAGTAAACCGCAGTCAACGATCACCTGACTAACTAGAGAGAGGAAAGACAGCAGGTAAATGTGGAGACTCATGGCTCTGTTACTTAACCAAGTGTGACTAGACAGTGATTACAATTGTGTTAATATGAGCATCACTTTACAAGTATCTTTTCTAACATGTTAAGATATAGGACAGCTTGTGACGGCATTTCATCAAAACAAGTAAACCAATGGTTTACTCATTTATTGCCTTCAATCACTTCCACAGCTGGTATGAACATTTGTTAGGTCACAGATTAACAGAAGCAAAAGTGTGTTGCAGTAATTAACTTATAAAAGCAATCGATGTAAGCAACATATGCATGAACATTCTCACACAGTAGTGCATATGGTTAATTAAAGTTTGACATAAATTAGATCTATTTAACCTTATTTCAAGGACCATTGGCAGCTCTTTGTGAAATGCCCATATGTCTTAACTAAGGTGATTAACTGCAATTTAGTAATGACCTCTGAAAAAAATAGCCAAAGCCTCATGGTTTATTCCTAGCAGCAAACATGGCTCAAATGCTCTGTTTGCTTTCAAGGGGATTAAAAAGGCCAAGACTGACTAAAGCACAAAGAAGCCAACTCAAGGGATCAGTCTCTCTGGAAATAATTCATACATTTTTTATATTTAAAGAAAAATTTTTGTTAATTGCGAAATTATAAAATATACCATAATTGCTTCTCCCAGATGCAATATACTTGAATTGCTTTTAGTAAATTGCTTGGTGTCTTTTTCTCTTTATTTACTTTTTAAATATGATTCCACAGATAAATTGATACTTGATGTGGCCAAGGTATGTCATGCTACTCTACATAGAGACCCCCGTTAACTTTGTGATACGTAGGTTCATATTTTTATTATGAATTTAATATTTTATTTTCCTTATTACGCACAAAAATGATTTAAGACAGCATATAAAAATGGCCACACATCTAATGAGATCTGTGCAGAATCAGGAATCAGATGTAAGAACAGGAGGGCAACATGAATTGTTACTATTCATAGCAGGTATGACTATGCCTCAAGCTTTACACTGAACTTACTAATACTCAAGACAAAATGTTTCCCCAACGAAAACAAAAAAGCAAGTTAAATGACATACATTTCATCTAAGAAAAGAATCAAATGTGGCCCCTACCCTTGGTGCTTCTTGTCATAAGGCTGTGTCTAATATGAACAGCTACCTAGTGTGTTCTTGATGTCCTTCCTTAATAATTTTGTCAACATTTCTACTTCATCAAAACTATATTTAACAAGTTGTGCACACTTTGAATTATGCTAGATAAGATGAAAATTTTTGATGCTCTGGATTTTGCATATTCTTATCCTGAGCCACTCTCCTATGCCCTATTAAATGTCTGTCTTAATCTAATGTAGCCTAGTTACATCCAGCAAAACTCAGGGTTTGCAGTTTAAAGTTTCATGAAATACATGGAGTTGGTTTTGCAATTTCAAAAGGTAAAATTTTTAACTAATATACTTCATATTTGAATAAATAAGAGAACATGCCAGAGACGTCCTGGCGCGCAGACAAGTGAAAGTGCCTTGCGCGGCGGTGGCCTTCTGTGCTCGGAGTGGCTCGTGCACTCACGCTGTGCCTCTGGTCTTACTCCACTGAATATTTATTTTCTCTTCCCTGACGCAGCTTTTATCCCTCCTTCCGCATCCACATCAGTGTGGCAGTTGATCAGTCATCACCCTCAACTCCTTCCTATAAACACAGGAGGGACCTCAGTTTGAGCACCACATTCTACCACTCAAACTTCTCAAGGCATGTGGGAGGAGCAAGGATCTCCTGTTTACGGTTCTACAACTAGACAGCCTCAGTTATGAGTCAACATTTATGAAGTTATGTTTTTAAAATATCACTTCCATAACTGATGGATTATATGATCACAAGGGTCTTCCTAAACTGATATCCATGTGCCCCTCATGGAGCTCTGGACACAGGACTGAGGACTGGGATCGCGCCTCAGGAAGCTCTCTGAGTCTCTGGTGGCAATGATCGAGTCTCATTTATCCTTACATCTCTAATACTAAGTCAAAGTGCCTGACACAGCATGTTCAATGAATGTTGGTTGATTAAGAAATTAATAAATGAAAAACCAAAAGCTTATGGCATCTGCAGAGTAGGAAACTTTGTTGGGAATATTACCAGTTCATCCTAATGTCTAGTTTCCAAGGCAATTAGAATAACTTTTCTGCAGTGATACAGGTTTAGACAGACATCAGGTAGAGTTTACTCTCTATTATCTATCTAGGAATTTCTCTTTTTCTACATTAAGGTTAATTTGAAAATAAAATGAAAGCTTCTCATGCTACCATGTGTCTAAAATATTCCAAGCCTTCTGTTTGTATTCTCTGATGCTAAAACTAACTTCAGTTCAGTTCAGTTCAGTTCACCCGCTCAGTCATGTCCAACTCTTTGTGACCCCTTGAATTGCAGCACGCCAGGCCTCCCTGTCCATCACCAACTTAACAGGTTACAATTCATAGGGTTGCAAACAGCGGGGCACAACTGAGTGAATAACACTTTCAAGGAAATTAAGAAAATTTCCTTCAAGGTGGTTAAAGGATAATAGAAAGTTATTCAATGGTAAGAGTCTTCCTATAGGGAAAATATACTAATAAAAATATAATCCATGGAGTGATTATGAAGCACACACTGTGGAATCTCCAAGGTTCCTCTGGGTCTTTTTGGAATGGGTTCTTTCAACTGTATATAGTCCTCATAACATTGAATGCTTGTGCGTATTTTAGATCATCCTTTCCCTAAATTCCGTGAAGCACCCGATAAAATTTTTGACCAGTCAAACTGGCTAAAAGCAAAGTTGTATTTCTGATTTAGCCAGTTAACTGAGAATATCACAAGCTAAGAACTTTGCAATCTTTTGTGTATCCAAGGAATCGATTCATGTTAGAAAGATTAACGTAAAAGCTTTGGTTTCTTCTCAAGTAAACTTATCTATCTGCATTCCCTTGTTTTACTGGGATAAGATTGACATAAATCAGTGCATTATTTTAAGCTGTACGACATAATGATTTCACACACATACACACACACATATTGTAAAATGATCCCCACAATAAGTTTAGTTAACATGCATAGTTACAAAGTTTTTCTTATAATGAGAACTTTTAAGATCTGTTTCTTAGTAACTTTCAAATGTATATTTGAAGCAATTTCATTGCTTAAGGAGTTCAAAGCAATATATATGTTTTAACATTCAATTTTTAGATGCTTTCTCCTTTTCATGTATTTATTTCCTGGACTAAATCTTTCAAGGTCATCCTTTTCTTCCTTTGATCCTTTGAAGTTCTCAGGTATAGGAATGGGAACAAGGTTTATTGAATAGCTGTTGTGACCAGGAATCGCACCTGCCTAGAGGGCTGTGAGTTCAGAGTCACCAGCGCAAAAACAGGTGGAAAAACACACCTGCATTGTTCACTTACGAATGACTGTAACTTAATATCAATATATTCAATTAAAATAAGACAAGTTCACTGGGTCCCGGTTCAAGATGGCAGTGTAGGGAGATCCTGAGCTCCTTTCTTCTCATGGATGCACTGAGTCTACAGCTGTGCATGGAATGGTTTCCTTTTTAAAAGAACTGAAGTCCGGCTGAGTGATGACTCCACACAGAGCGACAGAGAAGAAACCCACATGGAGGCTGGGCCTCCTCTTGCCATAAACCCTGCCTCTCGCCCACTGACGGGTGCTCCTCCCTGAGGAGCAGAGGTTTCGAGCCTCAAATGGGGCACTTTGACTTTTAGGACCTGTGTGAGCCCCTTAAACATCTAACTTTGAGAACCAATGAGGCTTCTGTCCTGGGCGCAAACAACAAACAGCTCTTAAAGGGCTTGTGTGCTGAGCGCAGCTGCCCCAGGGCCCAGCTTAAAGGCAGCTGATCACACCCAGCTCAAAGTGAAGTAGGCTCAGCTGCTGTAGTCAAGAAGGCCCTGAGCTGGCGTCTGACTCCACTCTGCACACCCTCGCAGCCTGCTGGCTCCTCCTGGGTGGAGACAGGTGGGCGCCACCCACATGCTGTCTCCTTGCTGTTTCGGGGGGGAGCACCCACATGTCTGGTTCCCTGACATCCGTGGTCACCACCAGGCGACACCGCTCACTGCCTTGCTGTGGAGGTCAAGGGCGCTTGCATTCCTGGTCCCATGAGACTCCCCACAAGGAGTCCATCCTCCTGTCTGGTCCCCTGCTATTTGCTGCTGCCTAGGGACACCCCTATGTTGCCTGACTCTGGTGGCCAGCAGGGTACTGTAGGACCACAGCCAGCGGAGAAAGGTTTTTTAAACAGCTGTCTCCACCAGAATACAGCAGGAGGCAACGGACCCAGGAGGCTGGTCTTTCAGTGAAGAAGGCTGATTTGCTAATCCTCACGGCTGTGGTCCAAGGGGTAGGCTTCTGACTATTCACACATCTGGGGCTGACTGTAATCCTTTTCAGAGACCTCGGAAGGTGGGTCATATCTTCACCCTCTCCCTCTGCTGGGCCCCAGGGAAGTGTCTCCTGGTGGGGAGCTGTATATGTGACTTGGGCCCAGGTTTTTAACCCGTGGTGCCCCAGTTTTTGTGGCTGGCTCTGGTGGCTGGTTGGTCGGGGGGATTTGCATTCCTGGGCCCCGTAGGACTCTCCTTCAGAGAAATGTTTCTCAAGAGGCTCCCACCCCCAGGGCACTGTGTAGCTAGCAAACTGAAACCCCACCCACCTACCCAGGCCAAGTCTTTCTGTGAAGGAGGCCTCTCTGCCATGCTGGAACTTCAGGTTTGCCACATATGTCTAGTGATGACAGAGTGGATCTCAGGAACACAGGCTCTGGATGCTGCCTTGATGCCCTCCCTCTCTCTTGCTCCAGACTACTGGTGTTTATCAGAAAAGAGCTTTTATATTCCTCTGGAGCCCCAAGTTTTTGCAACTGCCACCCAGGGTCACCTCCATATCTCCTCGCTTGGGTGGCCAGTGGGACTTACACTAATGGTCCAACAGGACTGCATATATTTTAAATACATACTTAAAAAAAAGTTGTTGCCTGCCTGAGGCTCTGTCTTCCAATCAGCCTGAATGAAGTGCTGAGATCTTCTCATTAGGGACACTATCAGGCCTTGGGTTAAGGTTAAGGGATTAAGGGTTAGTTGCTCAATCGTGCCTGACTCTTTGCGACCCCATGGACTGCAGCCCACCAGGCTTCTCTGTTCCTGGGATTCTCCATTTAAGAATGCTGGAGTGGGCTGCCATTTCCTTCTCCAGGGGAACTTCCTGACCCAGGGATTGAACCCAGGTCTCTTGCACTGCAGGCAGATTCTTTACCGACGGAGCTACAAGGGAAGCTATCAGGTCTTGGCATACCCTCAACTACTATGAACCATTGAAAATGTAACAGGCTCTTGGAAAATCACAAAGATTTGAGAGAAAAGAAAGAGCTGAGGCAGGATTGAGTGACAAGGTTCATCTCCTACATGAGGCCACTCCTTCAAGGCTGGAAGGGGTTGCTGTTTAACTACTGTAGAAGCCAAGACGGAGTCAAGTACAATGAAGAAACAGAGGAATATTTTCCAAATGAAAGAATAATATAAAACCTTCGGAGAATACTTTAATGAAAGTGAGATCATTTATCCAAAAAAAGAGTTCTAAGTAATGGTCATAAAGGCGCTCACCAACCTTGGGAGAAGAATGGATGAACTTCAATAAAGAGATGGAAAACATAAGAAAGCACCAAATGGAAGCCACAGAGCTTAACAATGCACTAATTGAACCATAAACTACACCAGAAAGACTTAACAGCAGACTAGATGAAGCCATGAAATTAAAAGACACTTGCTCTTTGGGAGAAAAGTTATGACCAACTTAGACAGCATATTAAAAAGCAGAGACATTACTTTGCCAACAAAGGTCCATCTAGTCAAAGCTATGGTTTTTCCAGTAGTCACATATGGATGTGAGAGCTGGATTATAAAGAAAGCGGAGCACCAAAAAATTGATGCTTTTGAACTGTGGTGTTGGAGAAGACTCTTGAGAGTCCCATGGACTGCAAGGAGATCCAACCAGTTCATTCTAAAGGAAATTAGTCCTGACTATTCATTGGAAGGACTGCTGCTGAAGCTGAAACTCCAGTACTTTGGCTACCTGATGCAAAGAACTGACTCACTAGAAAAGACCCTGATGCTGGAAAAGATTGAAGGCAGGAGGAGAAGGAGTCGGCAGAGGATAAGATGGTTGGATGACATCATGGACAGGATGTCCATGGACATCCTGTCCAATGGACATAAGTTTGAGTAAACTCTGGGAGTTGGCAATGGACAGGGAGGCCTGGTGTCCATGGTGTCACAAACAATTGGACACGATTGAGCAACTGAACTGAGCTGAACTGAACTGAGATGAAGCAGAAGAAAGGATAAGTCAATAGAAGACAAGACAATGTAACTCATCTAATTGGGGCAGTAAAAAGAATGAAAAAAAAAGTGAATATGGCTTAAGAGATTAATGGGACAATGTCAAACAGATATTCATATCATGGAGCTCCCAGAAGAATAGATGGAGAAAGGAAAATAAATTTTATTTGAGGAAATAATGCTAAAATCCTCCTTAACTTGGGAGTAGGAAACAGACATTTAGATCCAGGAAACCTAGAGAGTTCCAAATAAGATGCACCCAAAGAGACCCATATACCAAGACACTTTATAATCCAAAAATTAAAAAGCTAAAGATGAGAAAATATTAAAATCAATAAGAGAAAAACTACTTGTCATGTATGAGAGAACTCTCATGACTATCAGCAGATTTTCAGCAGAAACTTTGCAGCCCCAAAGAGAGTGGCATGACATATTCAATGCATATATATGGAATTTATAAAGATGGTAACAATAACCCTGTATGAGAGACAGCAAAAGAGACACAGATGTATAGAACAGTCTTTTGGACTCTGTGGGAGAGGGTCAGAGTGGGATGATTTTGGAGAATGGCATTGAAACATGTATAATATCATATGTGAAATGAATCGCCAGTCCAGGTTTGATGGAGGATACAGGATGCTTGGGGCTAGTGCACTGGGATGACCCAGAGGGATGGTATAGGGAGGGAGGTGGGAGGGGAGTTCAGGATGGGGAACACATGTACACCTGTGGTGGATTCATGTTGATATATGGCAAAACCAATACAATATTATAAAGTAATTAGACTCCAATTAAAATAAATAAATTTATATTTAAAAAATAAAATAAATAAAATAAAAATTTTTTTAAA
Source organism: Raphicerus campestris (assembly GCA_006410735.1). Lineage (NCBI taxonomy): Eukaryota > Metazoa > Chordata > Mammalia > Artiodactyla > Bovidae > Raphicerus > Raphicerus campestris. Next base: position 1,119,545 of record SJYW01034430.1, on the reverse strand, counting down.
GTGCTGAAAGAAAATAAAACCTTCCAACCAAGAATACTCTATTCAGCAAAGTTATCATCCAGAATTGGATGAGAGAGAGTTTTCTAGGCAAGCAAAAGCTAAAGGATTCATTACCACCAAATTAGCCTTACAAGAAATAATAAAGGGACTTCTTTTAGGCAAAAGGCAAGGGTGCTATTTAGTAATAAAAAACACTGGAAAAGTAAATATATAGTAATAAAATAGTAATCACTTATAAAGCTAGTATGAATATTCATAGACAAATTAATAAAAATAACTAGGAGTATAGTAATTAGTTAAGGAATGCTGCTGCTGCTGCTGCTGCTAAGTTGCTTCAGTCGTGTCTGACTCTGTGCAACCCCATAGACGGCAGCCCACCAGGCTCTCCCGTCCCTGGGATTCTCCAGGCAAGAACACTGGAGTGGGTTGCCATTCCCTTCTCCAGTGCATGAAAGGAAAAGTGAAAGGGAAGTCGCTCAGTCTTGTCCGATTCTTAGCGATCCCATGGAACTGCAGTATACCAGGCTCCTCTGTCCATGGGGTTTTCCAGGCGAGAGTACTGGAGAGGTTGCCATTGCCTTCTCCAAGTTAAGGAATACATGAGACAAAAAGGTGTGAATAAAATGTTGAACTGTAAGTAATAAATTCATAAATGTAGTACAATCTTAGATAAAAAAAAAATTAATGAGAACAATAAAGTTGCAATGTTAATGAAAGGTACAGGATATGGTTATGTTGGCATTCGACTATTTGCATCATGGTCTCTAAATATCTTCTTCTTCTCTCTCTCTCTCTCTTTTTTTTTTTTTCCCTTTGCCATACCGCAAGGCATGTGGAAATCTTAGTTCCCTGACCAAGGATCAAACTCACAGCCTCTGCAGTGAAGCCCTGAGTCTTAACCATTGGATCACCAGGGAAGTCTCATTTTATTTTCTAATAGGGACAAATTAGTCAGATTCTCATCCCTTCCTCCCAACTTATCATTCATTTTATCTAGATGAAATGATTATATATTTTGAGACACTGAATTTATTTGAAATGCTTACTGTCTTAGTCCCATTGTCACCTATTTGGGTTAAAATTCTTTGTAGAAATCTCTAAGCTCTCCAGAGTCAAAGGAGGCCACATGAAAAAAAACAAATCATAAAATAAGAGATCACTTGCTTCTTTGATTTGTAGTATACACAAAAGTTTTTCAAAGTGAGATATAAACAAGTTATATTTCCTAAAAAAAAAACCTTAAACTTGTTATACTTGACATATCTGAGGATCTCAGCAGAACTTAGTCCAGGGACATTTGCTACATATTAAAACTACAGAATTCTGACTTATAAACATTTTAGCATTTCCACATGGCTAATAAAGAACCACAAAGTACTACTGAAACTGCTATAAAATTTCCTGCTGTGAGACCAAAGTTAGCTAGTTTGTAGAACTCAATTCCTTGTGTCAATGTTTTCTGAGGCTTAGTTTTTTGTTTTGTTTTTTTTTTTTTAATGAAATCTCCGAGTCTTGACTGTCTTACCATTTACCAAGTGGCTATGGTCTTGGAAACTTGCTGCAGCATATCATTTGACCCTAAACATTTTCAATAAAAACATTTCAATAAAACATTTTCCTTAAAATGCTATATNGGAAAAGTGAAAGGGAAGTCGCTCAGTCTTGTCCGATTCTTAGCGATCCCATGGAACTGCAGTATACCAGGCTCCTCTGTCCATGGGGTTTTCCAGGCGAGAGTACTGGAGAGGTTGCCATTGCCTTCTCCAAGTTAAGGAATACATGAGACAAAAAGGTGTGAATAAAATGTTGAACTGTAAGTAATAAATTCATAAATGTAGTACAATCTTAGATAAAAAAAAATTAATGAGAACAATAAAGTTGCAATGTTAATGAAAGGTACAGGATATGGTTATGTTGGCATTCGACTATTTGCATCATGGTCTCTAAATATCTTCTTCTTCTCTCTCTCTCTCTCTTTTTTTTTTTTTCCTTTGCCATACCACAAGGCATGTGGAAATCTTAGTTCCCTGACCAAGGATCAAACTCACAGCCTCTGCAGTGAAGCCCTGAGTCTTAACCATTGGATCACCAGGGAAGTCTCATTTTATTTTCTAATAGGGACAAATTAGTCAGATTCTCATCCCTTCCTCCCAACTTATCATTCATTTTATCTAGATGAAATGATTATATATTTTGAGACACTGAATTTATTTGAAATGCTTACTGTCTTAGTCCCATTGTCACCTATTTGGGTTAAAATTCTTTGTAGAAATCTCTAAGCTCTCCAGAGTCAAAGGAGGCCACATGAAAAAAAACAAATCATAAAATAAGAGATCACTTGCTTCTTTGATTTGTAGTATACACAAAAGTTTTTCAAAGTGAGATATAAACAAGTTATATTTCCTAAAAAAAAAACCTTAAACTTGTTATACTTGACATATCTGAGGATCTCAGCAGAACTTAGTCCAGGGACATTTGCTACATATTAAAACTACAGAATTCTGACTTATAAACATTTTAGCATTTCCACATGGCTAATAAAGAACCACAAAGTACTACTGAAACTGCTATAAAATTTCCTGCTGTGAGACCAAAGTTAGCTAGTTTGTAGAACTCAATTCCTTGTGTCAATGTTTTCTGAGGCTTAGTTTTTTGTTTTGTTTTTTTTTTTTTAATGAAATCTCCGAGTCTTGACTGTCTTACCATTTACCAAGTGGCTATGGTCTTGGAAACTTGCTGCAGCATATCATTTGACCCTAAACATTTTCAATAAAAACATTTCAATAAAACATTTTCCTTAAAATGCTATATAGAAAAGATTTTGAATTTTCACAATTAGAAATATACCCCCCCCAAAGAATTAAAAGGATGATTCTAAGGAACATTAGGGCTGTTGGCACCTCTTATATATTTCTCATTGTCTTTTAACATAGTTTGGGGCTTAGGAAACCATTTGGTACCACTGCTTACATAACTACATATATGACCAGAAGTAATAATTTTAGTTAAAAATATCTGATTTCCAGAAACCAGAATACAATGTAAAAAGAGAAAGAAGAGAAAGAAAAAGTGCCTCAGAAGACACGGTGGACAGATGCTTCTCATAAACAATGTGAGCAGATTGGTTTTTAATATACAGTGTAGCTTTTCATGAGCTGGTAATTTCTTGCAGCAGTAATATTAATTAATCTTTTTCTATGCAGTGCTGGGTCCCAAACCAATACAACCTGTGGGGCAGAGCAGTTTATCATCTTCCCAGCAGTTAGAGAAATGAATGAAGGTGGATCCCTGAAGGCAAAAGAGAGAGCCCACAGACACGCCATCTCTACTCTTAGCAGTGTCCTTTCTGTAGCGGACACTGTAGGACCGCGCCTGGGTCAGCCACGTGGCTGAGATGCAGCTTCTTTTCACTTTCTGCCATTTCTCTCGCCTTTCCATGTCTGTTTTTGCCAGGAGAGATGGAGTAATCTTTACCCACCATCCACAGAATCACACATCTAAGCATCGAGGTGTCAAATCTTTTGCGGACTTCTGACTACATTTCAGGGCTTCCCTAGTAGCTCAGATGGTGAAGCATCTGCCTGCAGTGCAGGAGACCTGGGTTCGATCCCTGGGTCAGGAAGATCCATTGAAGAAGGAAATGGCAACCCACTCCAGTATTCTTGCCTGGAGAATTCCATTGAAGATGAGCCTGGAGGGGTGTAGTCCATGGGGTCACACATGAGTCGGACAAGACTGAGCGACTAACACACACACACACACACACACACACACACACACACACACACACACACACACACAGTACATGTCATGAAATACAAGCCTCCGTCTCAGCTCACAAGGCTCTCTGCTATAGAGGGCTGTCCCCTGCAGCAGTACCTTGCCTTAGTCTGCAAGGCTCCAGCTGAAACCTTTCCCCTGGGTTCCCTGAACCACTGAGCAAGCTCCTCCCTCCCACAAGCTGTTCTCTACCCCAAATCCTCCTTCCTCCCCACCTGGATGACACCACCTTCAAATTTCAATAAAGCCACCTGGCTTTTTCTCCCTGCTGTGGTTCTGTTTATTTTCCTTTAAAGCTCATATCATGAGTTCTAATTGCATGTGTACATTTGGGTATTTGTTTTTTGTTTGTTTGTTTTATAATCCTAGTGTCATATAAACTCCATGAGGCCACGCACCGAGGCTGTTTTGGCTGGAACATGCCAGAAGAGCAACTGGCACACAGTAGGCACTCTGTTAAGGAATGGTTGGATACTTAAGGAGATGATTATTTGTAGATCTAGTCTCTTTTAAAAAATTAATTAAATTATTTGACTGCTTTGGGTCTTAGTTACAGCATGTGGGATCTGGTTTCCTGGCCAGGGGCCCTTGCATTGGGAGCATGGAGTCTTAGGCACTGGGCTACCAGGGAATTCCCTTGTAGATCTGTTCTGATGATGTTGGTCTCTTAGGAATATATTTGGCTGGCCAGGAAGATCGTTTGGTTTTTAAAGTAAAAATAAAACATACATGTTTCATTTTCACCAAGAATTTTTTTGAGACAACATATTCACCATTTTGTTCCAATACTTTCTGCCATTTTTCAGGTGACTTCATAATTCCATTTTCCCCCAAATTTTTAATCTTTTTTGAGCAAAGAGCAATTCCAGGTACCCTTTACAGTCTTCCAGGGGATAAATTTTCTTTTCCATTAAGAGAATTTTATGAAGATCAAAATAAATCAAAATCCATAGGCATAATGTTTGGTGAATACAGTGGATGAATCCAAACTTCCCAGCTAAGCTGTAACAGTTTTTTTGCCTGGTCATCAAAGAAACATGCGGTCTTGTGTTATCCTGATGGAAGATTATATATTTTCTGTTGACTAATTGTGTACACTTTTCATTGAGTACTGCTTTCAGTTGGTCTAACTGGGAGCAGTACCTGTTGGAATTAATTCTTTGGCTTTCCAGAAGGAGCTCATAATAGAGTACTCCCTTCCAATTCCACCATATACACAACATCGCTTTCTTTGGATGAAGACCAGGCTTTGGTGTGGTTGGTAATGGTTCACTTCGCTTGTCCCATGATCTTTTGTGTTCCACATTATTGTACAGTATCCATTTTTCATTGTTCATCACAATGTGCTTTAAAAATAGAATGTTTTCACTGTTTTTAAGTGAGAAATTGCATGTGGAAATATGGTCAAGGAGGTTTTTTCACTTAACTTATGTGGAACCCAAACATCAAAGTAATTAACATAACCAAGTTGGTGCAAATGATTTTCAGCACTTGATTTGGATATTCTGAGTATGTTGGCTACCTCCCTTGTGGTATAATGTTGTTTGTTCTCAATATCTTGATTTGATCTCTATCAACTTCAACTGGCCTATCAGACTGGAGTATCATCCAGAGAGAAATTTCCAGCATGAAACTTCCAAAACCACTTGAGACACATTCAGTCAGTCACAGCACCTTCTCCATACACCGCACAAATCTTTTTTGTATTTCAGTTGCATTTTTATCTTTCTTGAAATAATAAAGCATAATATGCGCCAAAAATGTTGCTTTTTTCTTCCACCTTCAGTTCTCAAATGGCTACACAAAAATTCACCAATTTTGATGTTTTTTTTTTTTTAATGCACACTGAAATGACAGCTGTCACAATACAGTCTAGTGGCTCAGATGGTAAAGAATCAGCCTGCAATGCAAGAGACCTGGGTTCAATCCCTGGGTTTGGAAGTTCACCTGGAGAAGGAAACAGCCACCCACTCTAGTATTCATACATGGAGAATTCCATGGACAGAGAAGCCTGGTGGGCTATAGTCCATGGGGTCGCAAAGAGTCAGACATGACTGAGTGATTAACACACACACACACATACACACAAAGGCTACTAGAATCATAGAAAGAAATGAATGAAATCCACCACCCCCCTCCCTCAGCCAATGTACTACAAGGACCGTATACCCCTTAGCCTGTCATTCATTCTTATCCATGATCATCCACTCTTCATCAAACCCAGCAGAACAGCACACAGGTCTGTTTTTTTCTTTCTTTTTTTTTTTTTTTTTTTGTCTTCATTTCCATATGAAGGGTCTCAGGTCCTGTGAAATTTATATTAAAGCAGTTTGTGTGCTTTTTTTCCCCCTGTTAATCTTTGTTAGTTTATTTTTCAGACCTAGTCAGGGACACTAGAAAGGTTGGTGAAACCTTTTCCCTCCCCTCCAGGACCCCCCAGATAGTCACTTTATCTCATTCTGAAGAGCTTACTAAGCAGTTTTGACCTTTATATAATTACTGACTCCATAGTAACACGACATTAATTTCAGCTCAGAAACAATTGCTAATTACGCTTTATGGTTTCAAAAAAAACCTGTCATGAATTCATATCTCAGGTACATTGGAAGTTGTTTAAAAAGAAAAGAAAATGCTAGTAAGTCTCAGATAAGCAAGTTATAATTAGAACATGAACTACAAGAAAAAGACAAAGATGAACTTCAGTATAAATAGTCAGTATAAACAGTATAAATATTTCTAAAATGAGTGTTTTTGATATTACCTGTGAAGTATTAAAAACTGTTCTAATTTAGTAACCTGTGATTGAATTATTTTAGTACATTTTTCCAAACTCATCTTGACCTGAAAAGGAAATCTCTGTGTTCAAAATCAAACCCACAGACAAAAACTGTGTTTCTCGGTCTCTTTTATTTGAAGATCATGTAAGGAAGTAAAGTAGCATATAGTAGGTAACTAAAGCACAGGTGGAGAGTGTGCTGTTCTACTAAGTAACCCATTAGAAATGATGGCCTTCACTGTATGCTTACAGTCCTTAGGAGGCTTATACATAATAAGACCACCAGTATGAAGTCCGTCATAATACAGAACTGGGGCTGGGTCCTCTGATACTTTCTGAGTGAACTATTAAACCATTGCCATTGTCTAGTAAGCTGTCAGTAGATGGATTTTTCTGGCATTTTTTTCCCTGCAAATTGCCCCCACCCCGGACCCTTTTGGAGGGACATACTTTGAAAGTATCAACAGATTTCAGCTGAAGGATCCATGTGTCTTAAAATTTTCTTTACATCCTTAACTGACAAAGTTACTACCCCTATCATGATCACAAAACCAATTTAGGTTCAGTGATTCAATGAGTTTTGAATTCTTGATTCCCAGTTTTGATTTGCTCCACTTGGAAACTGACTGTCAAGGATGTTCAATTCAAGGTTCCCTAGGATGAAAGATTAGCTAACAGATTTTGAGTACTTAGTAATAAGTACTTACTAAGATTCCCTGGTGGCTCAGATGGTAAAGTGTCTGCCTGCAATGCAGGAGNATACACACAAAGGCTACTAGAATCATAGAAAGAAATGAATGAAATCCACCACCCCCCTCCCTCAGCCAATGTACTACAAGGACCGTATACCCCTTAGCCTGTCATTCATTCTTATCCATGATCATCCACTCTTCATCAAACCCAGAAGAACAGCACACAGGTCTGTTCTTTTCTTTTTTTTTTTGAGTCTTAATTTCCATATGAAGGGTCTCAGGTCCTGTGAAATTTATATTAAAGCAGTTTGTGTGCTTTTTTTCCCCCTGTTAATCTTTGTTAGTTTATTTTTCAGACCTAGTCAGGGACACTAGAAAGGTTGGTGAAACCTTTTCCCTCCCCTCCAGGACCCCCCAGATAGTCACTTTATCTCATTCTGAAGAGCTTACTAAGCAGTTTTGACCTTTATATAATTACTGACTCCATAGTAACATGACATTAATTTCAGCTCAGAAACAATTGCTAATTACGCTTTATGGTTTCAAAAAAAACCTGTCATGAATTCATATCTCAGGTACATTGGAAGTTGTTTAAAAAGAAAAGAAAATGCTAGTAAGTCTCAGATAAGCAAGTTATAATTAGAACATGAACTACAAGAAAAAGACAAAGATGAACTTCAGTATAAATAGTCAGTATAAACAGTATAAATATTTCTAAAATGAGTGTTTTTGATATTACCTGTGAAGTATTAAAAACTGTCCTAATTTAGTAACCTGTGATTGAATTATTTTAGTACATTTTTCCAAACTCATCTTGACCTGAAAAGGAAATCTCTGTGTTCAAAATCAAACCCACAGAAAAAAACTGTGTTTCTTGGTCTCTTTTATTTGAAGATCATGTAAGGAAGTAAAGTAGCATATACTAGGTAACTAAAACACAGGTGGAGAGTGTGCTGTTCTACTAAGTAACCCATTAGAAATGATGGCCTTCACTGTATGCTTACAGTCCTTAGGAGGCTTATACATAATAAGACCACCAGTATGAAGTCCGTCATAATACAGAACTGGGGCTGGGTCCTCTGATACTTTCTGAGTGAACTATTAAACCATTGCCATTGTCTAGTAAGCTGTCAGTAGATGGATTTTTCTGGCATTTTTTTCCCTGCAAATTGCCCCACCCCGGACCCTTTTGGAGGGACATACTTTGAAAGTATCAACAGATTTCAGCTGAAGGATCCATGTGTCTTAAAATTTTCTTTACATCCTTAACTGACAAAGTTACTACCCCTATCATGATCACAAAACCAATTTAGGTTCAGTGATTCAATGAGTTTTGAATTCTTGATTCCCAGTTTTGATTTGCTCCACTTGGAAACTGACTGTCAAGGATGTTCAATTCAAGGTTCCCTAGGATGAAAGATTAGCTAACAGATTTTGAGTACTTAGTAATAAGTACTTACTAAGATTCCCTGGTGGCTCAGATGGTAAAGTGTCTGCCTGCAATGCAGGAGTCCCAGGTTCAATCCCTGGGTTGGGAAGATCCCCTGGAGAAGGCAACGCACTTCAGTACCCTTGCCTGGAAAATCCCATGCACAAGGGAGCCTGGTAGGCTACAGTTCATGGGGTCGCAACGGACATGACTAAGCAACGTCACTCACTTCACTTCACTTACTAAGCATTATATTTATTAAGAATTTAATGTGGTTGATTTAGCTCATGCAATTCTTAGTACAGCCTAGAGTAAGACAGTCTCTTATGTTTCCTCTCTGCAGATGCACAGATGGAAGCACACACAGAGATCCTCACGTTCCAGCAAGATCCTAAGTTCCGTAACAAGCAGAGCTGACCTCAACCACAGTTCCCGGCTCCACTGTCCTGGTTCCTTGCCAGCCACTGACCCCCTGGGGCTCCAGAAATGCCCCGGACTTCTGTTTCTTGCTGGTCTCCCATTGTCCCCAAACATAACGTGCTGTCCATCCCAACCCCTCGGACTTTCTAAACGTGCCACGCATGCACCTTTGTTCTCACCTTTGACCCCTGGTTAAAGGAAATGGTTGATCCAAATATTCATGTGTAGCAGAACCACTATGCTTTAAAAAAAATCAGACTAAACATAAATATAAAAAGTATTGGCTAAGATTTAGTAAGAAAAATATTTCTAAAAGACAGACTGGAATTGGGGGATGACTTGCAAGAATATTGGAGCAGGTTGCTGCGCCCTCCTGAAGGGGATCTTTCTGAACCAGGGATCGAACTCTTCGTCACTTATATCTACCTGCATTGGCAAGAGGGTTGTTTACCACTAGGGCCACCTGGGAAGCCCCTATATTCCATGTATATGGTGTTACTATATGATATTTGTTTTTCTCTTTCTGACTTACTTCACTCTATATAATAGGCTCTAGGTTCATCCATCTCATTAGCACTGACTCAAATTGTTCCTTTTTATGGCTGAGTAATATTCCCTTGTGTATATGTACCACAGCTTCCTTATCCATTCATCTGTTGATGGACATCTAGGTTATTTCCATGTCGTAGCTATTGAGAATTGTGCAACAATGAACACTGGGATACGTGTGCCTTTTTCAATTATGGTTTTCTCAAGGTACATGCCCAGTAGTGGGACTGTTGGTTCATATGATATTTTTACTTTTAGTTTTTAAAGGAATCTTCACATGGTCTTCCATAGTGGCTGTATCAATTTACACTCCTACTGACAGTGCAAGAGGGTTCCCATTTCTCCACATCCTCTTCAGCATTATTGTTTGTAGATTTTTGGATGATGGCCATTCTGACTGGTGTGAGGTCACTGGTCTGACCACCTCCTATAGTAATGGAAATAAAAATCAAAAATAAACAAATGGGGCCTAGTTATACTTAAAANGTTCATATGATATTTTTACTTTTAGTTTTTAAAGGAATCTTCACACTGTCTTCCATAGTGGCTGTATCAATTTACATTCCTACTGACAGTGCAAGAGGGTTCCCATTTCTCCACATCCTCTTCAGCATTTATTGTTTGTAGATTTTTGGATGATGGCCATTCTGACTGGTGTGAGGTCACTGGCCTGACCACCTCCTATAGTAATGGAAATAAAAATCAAAAATAAACAAATGGGGCCTAGTTAAACTTAAAAGCTTTTGCACAGCAAATGAAACTATAAACAAGGAGAAAAAACAACCCTCAGAATGGGAGAAAATAGCAAAGGAAACAACTGTCAAAGGATTAATTTCCAAAATATACAAGTGGCTCATTCAACTCAATATCAGAAAAACAAACAGCCCAATCAAAAAGTGGGCAAAAGGCCTACACAGACATTTCTCCAAAGATACACAGATGGCTAACAAACATGTGAAAAGATGCTCAGCATTGTTTATTGCTGCTGCTGCTGCTNATTTTTGGTATTTTTGATTATTATTGGTACTGCTCAACCCTCATGTTGATCCAATGCCCTTGATTCAAGTTCAGGTCCGAATTTCTGTAATTTTACTGCAGGGAATGCATTGAGAATTTTCCAAACTTGTCAGGTATCAGTACCACCACTGATTAAGATCTAACTGGCATCTACTGGTGAGGAGAAAAAAGAAAGTGGAAAAACACACCTGGAATTTCCAAGTGCTGCTAATATCCCAAATATTCCCATTAGCATTTTATCTAAATTAAATTAAGCTTGAAGATTAGATCATGAATGAAGAATGAAGAACCATGCATCATGTTCAGAAAAGTTAGACAACTGGTACTTGAATTTATATATGAATTAGTGTAACCATCAAGCCTGAGCATTTTGCAACACATGAGGCTACAAACTTCTCCGATAAATTCAGCATAAAGAAAACACTTGTGGCCATTTCTGGGAAATCACAAACAGTTCTGAAACTAAGCAAGAGGGATCCTGGATTAACAAGGAGGAGGTATGTTGTATTTTCAAGTGAAGTATCTATAAACTTAGTAAATAGATCTAATCCATTCATGGTCATTAGGAAAAAGTTATGCATTAATATACTCGTCAACTCTTTTTCATTTGCCTTCTATGTGCATAACTGGGTGTTGACAGCAACGTGTAATTCCCTCCAGTCATTATTTTCAGTGATGATGAGTATTTTGGCTCCTATCCAAGCTTAATCTGTCAACATTTTAGGATGAGAATGCCATTGATTAATAAAAACGCTCTGCAACAACTCACCAGGTGCGCATCTGCTTACTCTCATGTTTGCTCTCCAGCCTCTTCCTCTCCTAGATGTTAATTATTAGAAATCTTACGTGTTTGGACCTTGCTGTGAAGAAAGAAAGAAAAATGTGCCCTGGCAAACGGGGAAGAGTAAAATGCACGGGCAAGCCTTCCAAAGCACAGAAGCCATCAGCAAAACTGCCAGCTCAGANAAAGAAAGCTGAGCACCAAAGAATTGATGCTTTTGAACTGTGGTATTGGAGAAGACTCTTGAGAGTCCCTTGGACTGCAAGGAGATCAAACCATTCAATCCTAAAGGAGATTAGTCCTGAATGTTCATTGGAAGGACTGATGCTGAAGCTGAAACTCTAATACTCTGGCCACCTGATGTGAAGAAGTGGAAATAGATCTGCCTTATGACCCAGCAACCCCACTACTGGGTATACACACCAAGGAAACTAGAATTGAAAGAGATATGTGTACCCCAATGTTCATTGCAGCACTGTTTATAATAGCCAGGACATGGAAGCAACCTAGATGTCCATCAGCAGATGAATGGATAAGAAAGCTGTGGTAAATATACACAATGGAGTACTACTCAGCCATCAAAAAGAATACGTTTGAATCAGTTCTAATGAGGTGGATGAAACTGGAGCCGATTATACAGAGTGAAGTAAGCCAGAAGGAAAAACACCAATACAGTATACTAACACATATGTAGGGAATTTAGAAAAATGGTAATGATAACCCTGTATGTGAGACAACAAAAGAGACGCAGATGTACAGAATAGAATTTTTGATTCTGTGGGAGAGGGAGAGGGTAAGATGATTTGGGAGAATGGCATTGAAACATGTATAATATCATATAAGAAATGAATCGCCAGTCTAGGTTCGATGCAAGATACAGGATGCTTGGGGCTGGTACACTGGGATAATCCAGAGGGTTGGTATGGGGAGGAAGCTGGGAGGAGGGTTTCAGGAGTGGGAACTTATGTATACCCATGGCAGATTCATGTTGATGTATGGTAAAACCAATACAGTATTGTAAAGAAAAAAAAATAAAAAAAGAACCGACTCATTGGAAAAGACCATGATGCTGGGAAAGATTGGAGGCGGGAGGAGAAGGGGCCAACAGAGAATGAGATGGCTGGATGGCATCACTGACTTGATGGACATGAGTTTGAGTGAGCTCCAGGAGTTGGTGATGGACAGGGAGGCCTGGCGTGCTGCAGTCCACAGGGTCGCAGAGAGTCGGACACGACTGAGCGACTGAACTGACTGCTATAATCTGTGTGTGTACTGGCAGATGGTTTCCTTTTCTATCTCTGTTATTGCTGAACAATAAGAGTAGACTTAACTTTAAAGGTTTTATTTCCCCAATTGTAAGATGAGAGGGTAAAAGAGATGAACTTTAATCTCACATCCAACTCTGGATTCAGCACTTATATTGGCACTTTCTTAGAAATGTGTAAGGAATAAAACCATAATGATACTTGTGCTTAGCATCATAAGCAATCAACAGATTAGCTTATGGTTAAATACTATTCCTGCAATTCAGGTTTATTACCATTATGTAGCAGTGATGTGCCATATCATGCAATTCAAGTAAAAAAAGTGATTTCTATTTGGTAAAGAGATTTACACATTTTCTTACAGTTTATTATTAAAGATATAACTCGGCATCAAGAAAATTCAGTAGGGTTTAACACTAAAAGAATAATCTGGAATTGTGCTCACTGACGATCACCTTTTACTGTAGCCACTGAATATGATCTTGCCATCGGGAGCTCTGACGGGATGTCCTAGACATGTCCTAGACCTCTGATCTTACCAAATGGAAACTGTCTGTGATGATCAGTTCGGAACTGTTTGCTTTCTGTATTGGCCACAGTAAGTCTACTTGAAGTGCCCAGACATTCTTTTAGATATCTTTGCTTTACATAGTCTGTCTTCCATATTGAGGAAGCTAAGAAATATCCAAGTAGGTGCACAGTGTCTTTCACATAGGAGTACTGGCTCTCACCGCAGTCCTAAGGACACTGCTCTGGACTAGTCACAATGCAGGCTGGCTGTCTATGCATCTAAGGTGACTTAGCCTCCATTCATGAAAACAGTTTGCTGTTGGCCAAATATCATCATTCTCACTTTGGAAAAATTTACATGTAGTGCTTTAATGTTCCATCAGATTGATCAAGGAAAAAGCTTGGCAACTCTTACATACTATCCTCTGATTTGATCTTTTCTTTAATTTTGCTCTTTCTCTTCTGTTTTATTTCTAAAACCTCATTCAGTATCACACCTCATTTCTCCTCTGTCTGCACCAAAGCCATTTTCTCTAGAGAACACAATCAGTTTTTGCTTGATATTTCTCACAACCATTAAATCTTATTATCTGTAACTTTCTTCCTTACACATACATTTTTCTTTCGAGAGATTTAAAATCTGGCTATGCCTCAATAACTTAACCCTGTTTCAGAAACCTCCCCCTTGAAATATTACAGCATTAATTTTAACACATGCAAGATTTAAAACATCACAAGGATGTGTAGGATTTTTCTATTTTATGTACCAATTTCATAAGAATATTAAATTATATGTATATATATTTTAATTACAGGCAATGAGGAATATGTGTGAAATTCGATGTGTTTTTCTCAACTTACATAAAGAATGTTGAACAGGAGAGTAAAGCACAGGTGGTGTGTTCAAACTAGCCAATCTCTTTCATTTTAAAAAGGAAGATAGAAAGGTTTGTAAGAATTTCTTCACTCATTGATTCTTGTCCATGTCCTGAAAGTAAGTAACCTTTAATATCATCGTATATCAACAGAGTTTTGGTTCTGCAACATGAATTTTTTCCCCCACTCCTTTGATCTCCTGTTGTTGAATAATTCACTACAGCTTGTTGCATTCAGTGCTACTCAAAACCCTCTCCAAGTTCCAAAAAGCTTTTCTTAATTTGAGAAAGTCCATATGCTTAGCTTCTGTTGATAAATGCTTTCTGGAGACATAGTCAAATGGAAATGGGTATGGAAAATCTGCTGTGGATAAATTATATTCTTCCACATAGTTTTAAATGGCTAGAGGAAAATAAAGAATCCAAATTCTGGGTGATAGAAATGTTGAACAAATGCACATACTAGGTAAAGCACTTGTGGAAGAAAATGTCTTTGTCATCATATTTCTATTAAAGAAATGTTACTGGCTCAGACAGGGCTATGTGGTCCTTTCATTTTCCAGTACAAGCAAATGCACGTATCTCTCCTGAATGAGGATGAGGAGGTACTATAACTCTGTCTCTAGGGGCCAAGGGATCCATAACATGGGAAGGGATGAAGGCTGTAAGGCACCACGATTAACGGCATTCAGGAGATGCGGAATCAAGCTTAGCTTTGCCACTGGTGGCTTCATCTGCCTGATCCAGTCCCTGGTGGGGATTCTTCATCCTTACTCACCCTCCTTCAATAAGATGTCAGCCTGGCTCTCAGGCAGCTTTAGAACCAATCCGAGGATGAACAATGCTCAGGATATGTGTTATTGAAAAGATTACATAGAAAGCAATTTAGGAGACTTGTCTAAAAATAATACTGCGACAATGTTCCCATATATTAAAATTTCAAAGGTCACGATAATTACTTGTCATGGTTCACTGTATGCACTAATCACTTAGGAAAAGAAAAGCCTCCTTCTCCACTGGTGTCACGATGTGGAAGGTGCTTAGAAGTAACTACAGGGGAAAGACATCAATTCTCTAACGATGTGGGTTTCAAGGACTATGTCTTCTAAGCCACCTCCTTCTAAAACTCACCTTTTACGAAAAAATTTTACTTGATTGTTTAGAACTCTGAAATATCTATTTTGTGCAAAAAGGTTTTAGTTCAGAACCTCTATTTCAAGTGAAACAGAATAAACTGACTTGTCATAAACTGTTCAGAAAGTTCACATTTTTATCAAAATATAAAGTAGAAGATGGTCTGCAATGTCATTAGAGTATATAAACGTATCACAGAAGTAAAAGAGATAGTTGGGAATGAAACATACACAAAAGTCATTTTACTTACAATGAAGGAAATGTCACAGTTAGTGGAGAAGGGAAAGATTAATAAATTACAGGATGGTGGCTGTTTATGAAGCAAAAATAATGTTAAATCTCTGACCACATAGTTCACCAACAAAAAGAAATTCAACAGATATTGGGGCTAGTTATAAATAACCCAAAACATTCTAAAAAATATAAATTGTTAATATAGAAAATCAATAGGAGGGTGCATTTTTAAAAGCATGTACAAAATAACACAGTAGAGTGCCATCATCAAAAAGTCTACAAATAATAAATGCTGGAGAGGGTGTGGAGAAAAAGAAACCCTTCCACACTGTTAGTGAGAATGCAAATTGGTACTGCCATTATAGAGAATAGTATGGAGATTCTTCAAATAACTAAAAATAGAGTTACAATGTGATTCTATAATCCCACTCCTGGTCACATATCTGGAAAAATCCCTAACTCAAAATGATACATGCATCCTAATGTTCATAGTAGCATTATTTACAATAACCAAGACATGGCAGCAACTTATCCATCCATCAATATATGAAAGTATAAACAAGATGCTTTATACACACACACTCACAATCGAATACAACTCAGTCATAAAAATGGAATAATGCCATTTGCAGCAACATGGATGGACCTAGAGATTCTCATACCAAGTGAAATAAGTCAGATAGAGAAAGAGAAATATCATATGATATCGTTTATATGTGGAATCTAAAAATAGGGTACAAATGACAAGATAGAAATAGAATTACAGATGCAGAAAATGAGCTTATGTTTACTAGGAGGAAAAGGGTAAATTTAAGAGATTGGGATTGACATATACACACTAATATATATATGAAATAGCTAATAAGGACCTGCTGCTGCTGCTGCTGCTGCTGCTGCTGCGTTGCTTCAGTCATGTCCAACTCTGTGCGACCACATAGACAGCAGCCCACCAGGCTCCCCCTTCCCTGGGATTCTCCAGGCAAGAACACTGGAGTGTGTTGCCATTTCCTTCTCCAATGCATGAAAGTGAAAAGTGAAAGTGAAGTTGCTCAGTCGTGTCTGACNCCTTCTTCTTCTTTTCTCAACTTCTTCTTAACCTCTTCATCCTCTCTCCTTTTGCTTGTTCTTCCTCTTCTTTTTCTTTTTTTCCTATTCTTCTCACCTTCTTCTTCTTCTCACCTTCTTCTTCTTCTTCTACTTTTTCATCTCACCTTCTTCTTCTTCTTCTCACGTTCTTCTTTTTCTTCTTCTCATCTTCTTCTTCTTCTTCTTCTTTTTCTTCGTCGTCTTCTCACCTTCTTCTTCTTCTTCTCAACTTCTTTTTATTCTTCTCACATTATTCTTGTTCTTCCTTTTCTTGTTATTCTTCTTCTTCTCTTCTCATCGTCTTCTTTTAATTCTCACCTTCTTCTTCTTCTTCTTCTCAACTTCTTCTTCTTTTTCTTACCTTTTTCTTCTTCTAACTTTCTTCTTCTCATCTTCTTCCTCTTTTTGTTTTTTTACTTCTCACCTTCTTCTTCTTCTTCTTCTTCTCAGCTTCTTCTTCTTCTTCTCAACTTCTTTTTCTTCTTCTCATCTTCATCTTCTTCTTCTACTTCATTTTCTTCTTGCCAACTTCTTCTTGTTCTTGTTCTTGTTCTTCTTCTTCTTCTCACCTTCTACTTCTTCTTC
>SJYW01034430.1:1077679-1093161 GCA_006410735.1 Raphicerus campestris | reverse complement strand
AGAGTCGGACACGACTGAGCGACTGAACTGACTGCTATAATCTGTGTGTGTACTGGCAGATGGTTTCCTTTTCTATCTCTGTTATTGCTGAACAATAAGAGTAGACTTAACTTTAAAGGTTTTATTTCCCCAATTGTAAGATGAGAGGGTAAAAGAGATGAACTTTAATCTCACATCCAACTCTGGATTCAGCACTTATATTGGCACTTTCTTAGAAATGTGTAAGGAATAAAACCATAATGATACTTGTGCTTAGCATCATAAGCAATCAACAGATTAGCTTATGGTTAAATACTATTCCTGCAATTCAGGTTTATTACCATTATGTAGCAGTGATGTGCCATATCATGCAATTCAAGTAAAAAAAGTGATTTCTATTTGGTAAAGAGATTTACACATTTTCTTACAGTTTATTATTAAAGATATAACTCGGCATCAAGAAAATTCAGTAGGGTTTAACACTAAAAGAATAATCTGGAATTGTGCTCACTGACGATCACCTTTTACTGTAGCCACTGAATATGATCTTGCCATCGGGAGCTCTGACGGGATGTCCTAGACATGTCCTAGACCTCTGATCTTACCAAATGGAAACTGTCTGTGATGATCAGTTCGGAACTGTTTGCTTTCTGTATTGGCCACAGTAAGTCTACTTGAAGTGCCCAGACATTCTTTTAGATATCTTTGCTTTACATAGTCTGTCTTCCATATTGAGGAAGCTAAGAAATATCCAAGTAGGTGCACAGTGTCTTTCACATAGGAGTACTGGCTCTCACCGCAGTCCTAAGGACACTGCTCTGGACTAGTCACAATGCAGGCTGGCTGTCTATGCATCTAAGGTGACTTAGCCTCCATTCATGAAAACAGTTTGCTGTTGGCCAAATATCATCATTCTCACTTTGGAAAAATTTACATGTAGTTCTTTAATGTTCCATCAGATTGATCAAGGAAAAAGCTTGGCAACTCTTACATACTATCCTCTGATTTGATCTTTTCTTTAATTTTGCTCTTTCTCTTCTGTTTTATTTCTAAAACCTCATTCAGTATCACACCTCATTTCTCCTCTGTCTGCACCAAAGCCATTTTCTCTAGAGAACACAATCAGCTTTTGCTTGATATTTCTCACAACCATTAAATCTTATTATCTGTAACTTTCTTCCTTACACATACATTTTTCTTTCGAGAGATTTAAAATCTGGCTATGCCTCAATAACTTAACCCTGTTTCAGAAACCTCCCCCTTGAAATATTACAGCATTAATTTTAACACATGCAAGATTTAAAACATCACAAGGATGTGTAGGATTTTTCTATTTTATGTACCAATTTCATAAGAATATTAAATTATATGTATATATATTTTAATTACAGGCAATGAGGAATATGTGTGAAATTCGATGTGTTTTTCTCAACTTACATAAAGAATGTTGAACAGGAGAGTAAAGCACAGGTGGTGTGTTCAAACTAGCCAATCTCTTTCATTTTAAAAAGGAAGATAGAAAGGTTTGTAAGAATTTCTTCACTCATTGATTCTTGTCCATGTCCTGAAAGTAAGTAACCTTTAATATCATCGTATATCAACAGAGTTTTGGTTCTGCAACATGAGTTTTTTCCCCCACTCCTTTGATCTCCTGTTGTTGAATAATTCACTACAGCTTGTTGCATTCAGTGCTACTCAAAACCCTCTCCAAGTTCCAAAAAGCTTTTCTTAATTTGAGAAAGTCCATATGCTTAGCTTCTGTTGATAAATGCTTTCTGGAGACATAGTCAAATGGAAATGGGTATGGAAAATCTGCTGTGGATAAATTATATTCTTCCACATAGTTTTAAATGGCTAGAGGAAAATAAAGAATCCAAATTCTGGGTGATAGAAATGTTGAACAAATGCACAAACTAGGTAAAGCACTTGTGGAAGAAAATGTCTTTGTCATCATATTTCTATTAAAGAAACGTTACTGGCTCAGACAGGGCTATGTGGTCCTTTCATTTTCCAGTACAAGCAAATGCACGTATCTCTCCTGAATGAGGATGAGGAGGTACTATAACTCTGTCTCTAGGGGCCAAGGGATCCATAACATGGGAAGGGATGAAGGCTGTAAGGCACCACGATTAATGGCATTCAGGAGATGCGGAATCAAGCTTAGCTTTGCCACTGGTGGCTTCATCTGCCTGATCCAGTCCCTGGTGGGGATTCTTCATCCTTACTCACCCTCCTTCAATAAGATGTCAGCCTGGCTCTCAGGCAGCTTTAGAACCAATCCGAGGACGAACAATGCTCAGGATATGCGTTATTGAAAAGATTACATAGAAAGCAATTTAGGAGACTTGTCTAAAAATAATACTGCGACAATGTTCCCATATATTAAAATTTCAAAGGTCACGATAATTACTTGTCATGGTTCACTGTATGCACTAATCACTTAGGAAAAGAAAAGCCTCCTTCTCCACTGGTGTCACGATGTGGAAGGTGCTTAGAAGTAACTACAGGGGAAAGACATCAATTCTCTAACGATGTGGGATTCAAGGACTATGTCTTCTAAGCCACCTCCTTCTAAAACTCAACTTTTACGAAAAAATTTTACTTGATTGTTTAGAACTCTGAAATATCTATTTTGTGCAAAAAGGTTTTAGTTCAGAACCTCTATTTCAAGTGAAACAGAATAAACTGACTTGTCATAAACTGTTCAGAAAGTTCACATTTTTATCAAAATATAAAGTAGAAGATGGTCTGCAATGTCATTAGAGTATATAAACGTATCACAGAAGTAAAAGAGATAGTTGGGAATGAAACATACACAAAAGTCATTTTACTTACAATGAAGGAAATGTCACAGTTAGTGGAGAAGGGAAAGATTAATAAATTACAGGATGGTGGCTGTTTATGAAGCAAAAATAATGTTAAATCTCTGACCACATAGTTCACCAACAAAAAGAAATTCAACAGATATTGGGGCTAGTTATAAATAACCCAAAACATTCTAAAAAATATAAATTGTTAATATAGAAAATCAATAGGAGGGTGCATTTTTAAAAGCATGTACAAAATAACACAGTAGAGTGCCATCATCAAAAAGTCTACAAATAATAAATGCTGGAGAGGGTGTGGAGAAAAAGAAACCCTTCCACACTGTTAGTGAGAATGCAAATTGGTACTGCCATTATAGAGAATAGTATGGAGATTCTTCAAATAACTAAAAATAGAGTTACAATGTGATTCTATAATCCCACTCCTGGTCACATATCTGGAAAAATCCCTAACTCAAAATGATACATGCATCCTAATGTTCATAGTAGCATTATTTACAATAACCAAGACATGGCAGCAACTTATCCATCCATCAATATATGAAAGTATAAACAAGATGCTTTATACACACACACTCACAATCGAATACAACTCAGTCATAAAAATGGAATAATGCCATTTGCAGCAACATGGATGGACCTAGAGATTCTCATACCAAGTGAAATAAGTCAGATAGAGAAAGAGAAACATCATATGATATCGTTTATATGTGGAATCTAAAAATAGGGTACAAATGACAAGATAGAAATAGAATTACAGATGCAGAAAATGAGCTTATGGTTACTAGGAGGAAAAGGGTAAATTTAAGAGATTGGGATTGACATATACACACTAATATATATAAAATAGCTAATAAGGACCTGCTGCTGCTGCTGCTGCTGCTGCTGCTGCTGCGTTGCTTCAGTCATGTCCAACTCTGTGCGACCACATAGACAGCAGCCCACCAGGCTCCCCCTTCCCTGGGATTCTCCAGGCAAGAACACTGGAGTGTGTTGCCATTTCCTTCTCCAATGCATGAAAGTGAAAAGTGAAAGTGAAGTTGCTCAGTCGTGTCTGACTCCTAGCGACCCCAGGGATTGCAGCCTACCAGGCTCTTCCATCCATGGGATTTTCCAGGCAAGAGTGCTGGAGTGGGGTGCCATTGCCTTCTCCAATAAGGACCTACTGTACAGTAAAGGAAGTCTGTAATGGCTTATATGGGAAAAGAATATAAAAAAAGAGTATATATATATATATATATATATTTACATATAACTGATTTACTTTACTGTACACTTGAAACTAATACAACACTGTAAATCAAATACACTCCAGTAAAATTTAAAAAGATAATAATGCAAATGAATCTATATAAAAATTAGAAATAGACTCACAAACCTAGGAAACAAATTTATGGTTTCCAAAAGGGAAAGGGTAGGGAAGGGACAAATTAGCATTATACAATAAACAAATACAAACCACTCTACATAAAATAGATAAAGCAACAAGGATTCACTGCATGGCATAGGGAATTATACCCAATGTCTTATAATAGCCTCTAATAGAATATAATCTGCAAAAAGCAAAATCACTATGCTGTACACTTGAAACTAAAACAATACTGTAAATCAAATACACTTCAATAAAAGAATTCAGATTTCTGTGTGACCCAAAAGAATATACTGAAATCAAAAAGGCAGATCTCAATCTGGTTTGAAAATATATAGTGCTGTTAACAATTTGTGACAGGCACAGACTACAAACTCCTTCAAATGTTTAAGACAAACATTGTGGTCCCAATTAATCAAAAGGCTGTAAGACAATAGCAACCTTACAAAGGAGGAAAAAAGACAGGCGAATGGGTTTGACTTGCCTAGTAATCAAAGTGATGTAAATTAAGAAAAATAATGTATTTTGTTATCAAAATAAGAAAACATGATAATAAATTATATACACTACTGCTGAATATATGTAAAGAGTACAAGTCTGTTTTCAAAGTAATTTGGAAATACGTATCATGTGCCTCAAAAATACTCATGCTGTTTCATGTAAGAGTTAACTATTATGAATATATCTTGATAAATAATTTGAATAAGGAAAGCCTTATGCATAGTGATATTCATTTCAATATTATGTGTAAGACAAAAATAATCTTAAGTGTCTCAAGGAAGAAGGATAGTTGCTGAGAAATTTCAGTACAGGTTAAGTTGAAACAGTACATAGTTATTAAACATAACTTTTGAGAAAGACATGAAGTATCAGGAGAAAATGTTGCTGGAATGTAAGTGAAAAATCAGGACACAAAATTATTTGCTCAATAACACACACATAAGAAAACAGACGTTCCCTCTCATTGCCATTATTCATTAATAAACAAAAACATACTTTGCACACACTTAAAGTTAAATAGCAAATTGTTAGTACTTTATCATTGAGGAAGAACAAAATATTCCAGGAAAATAGTCCTACCTTGCACTCTACAGGTAGTATGGTCAGGAGAGACAAGGTTTTTGATGTGTAGACAGGACAGAGAGAGCCTCGACTTCTAAATAAAGCCATTATCAGGTAAGAGCACGCCCTGTGTGCTGTGCTGTGCTTAGCTGTCAGCTGTGTCTGACTCTTTGCGACCCTATAGACTGTGGCCAGCCAGGCTCCTCTGTCCATGAGATTCTCCAGGCGAGAATACTGCAGTGGGTTGGCATGCCCTCCTCCGGGGGATCTTCCCAACCCAGGGATCGAAACCAGGTCTCCTGCATTGCAGGTAGATTCTTTACCATCTGAGCTACCAGGGAAGCCCCCTAAGGAATTTCATTTAATCTTTAAGTTAATATTAGAAAAATTTCCACTCATCCTCTGCCTCCCCGCCAGGAGTCATGAACTTTGGCCATGACCCTGGGTCTCCTCACATTGCAGGGTCTCTCCTGGTGCAGCCTCCTTGTCTCATAAACATTTTGTGCTTTGTTTCTTCTTTTTTTCCTGTTCTTTTTCTTTTTTTTGAAATCTCTTCCCTTGGTTCTATTTTTGTTAACTCCCGTAACTCTCAAAATGGTCCCCAGCCTTTGCTGTTTGGGGTTAAGGTTTACGTAATCTTGTAGTTGACTAAGAAAGAAGAAACCAACATCAGTTTCAGCTCTGACAGGCCTTCATCTTCTTACAAAAATCTTCAATAACTCCCATGACAGGTACAGTGAAATTCTGATTCTTTTTTAAAAATTTAATTTATTTATTGTAATTAATATATTTTAATTGGAAGCTAATTACATGAATTAACCATGTGTGTACGTGTGTTCCCCATCAAAAGAACATTTGAACGCTGAGTAAATTCCATAAAACAACTTCTAAGTGCCGGCAGAGGACATCAGGCACCCAGAAAAGCAGCCCATTGTTTTCAAAAGGAGGTAGGAAAAAATATAAAAGTCAGGAAATTCTGGTTCTTTTCTCCCACATCTTGGGCACCAAAGTGAACCAATCTGACACACTCACCCTCTTTTACACCTGGAATAATATGCATTTCTCACTAGGTTCTGCTTTCTGCATTGAGTGTCTTATTCTTCTTTCCATTTTTCTTGGAATGACCTCCTAAGCTGACTGTCATTCCAGAACATGGGTTTAAGAACTTACAGGGGGAAAAAAAAAGATGCAATATTCCTCAGTGACAGAATTCTAAAGGCGATTTCCTTGACAGTGACTTCTACAGTACTTCTGAAATACTACAACACTTCCTGTACATTTCTGAGAGGTTGCTTGGTGACCAGGACATAGCTGAGGTGCCAGTGAATACTGGAGGAGGGTGTGCCTAAGAATTCCAGCAGCATCATTTTTACCTCTTGGGAGAGGTTAGGGAATTTCAGGCACTCTAAACTTTAGCTGACCACAATTTAGCATTCAAACTAGCACACTAAGAGTAGAAGTTAGTGTTATAAAAATTTATACCAGTAAAACAAGTGAGAAACCAAACAGTCTTGGACAAATTGTTATTGCTTCTCACTGTGTATCTGTTAAAAATACAGGCTTCTGGATTTCTGAGTTTCTGAGTATGAGTCCCAGAGTCTGCACTTAAAAAAAGGCTCTTTAGCTTCTTATCAATTGAAATTTGAAAACCCCTACTTGGAAGGGTGTTTTTTTTTTTTTACCTAACACCTAGGTATTTCTTTGTGATTCTCTATAAGAATATTCCTCTAATACATAATGGAGATCAGCATCAACACATTTTTAAAAATATTCTAAACAGGGTGCTTTTTGGGTACAGAATGCATACAGACTTGAAACTTGCTCTCTGGCTGACATTTCCAGCAAAGCTTTTATACCCACTATAGGTATTCAATTTAAAACCTTGATAAATACTGTAATTTAGAAGCATTGTTTTTTATTACTTTTCAGGGCAATTATATAACATTTCAATTACAACGTGATCATCTTTACCAATTCTTATTGGATACATTATTGTAACTTACAAATAACATTGTTTCAATTTAATAGACTCCCTAATAAATGAACTATCAGAACTCAAAGCACCTCTACATTGAGACCCTTACGTTTTGTAACTCAAGCACATTGTTTTAAAATAAATGAAAATTTTCTGCAGTGTCTGACCCTTTAGAGTTTGGAATTTGTCCAACTCACCTAGTAAAGATCTTACTGAATTTTCTAGTAAGTAAGTAGTTTTCTAAAGTAGATACAAAAACTTTGAGTTGTTAAGCTTTATAAATCCTTTGAGAATTAACAGACTGCTTTGGATATAAGATAAAAGCCTCGAAAGTCCTTTATCCATTCTTGAAAAAGACTAACAATTTCAATATATGAATACATAGTTATACAGTAAATAAATGCATCAGACCTATTACAAGTAGATTATAAATAGATTATAAAGTTTGTGTTCCTTTCTAGAAGCTTCATAACTGCATGCTGTCCTTTTATTCTTCTAAAGATCCTGCTCTCTCTCTCTGCCCACTACTTAAAAAAATAAATCAAGCTCTCAATATCATATGTGTGAATTGCTCATGAGAAGCACGAGCAGAATTCCCGTCCTTTGTAGCTCAGCTCAAGTTTAACTAGCATATTCTGTGTTGGTGCAGCCACTATGGGGAATAGTGTGGAGGAGTGTTTTGTTGTGTATGCGTTTTCAGTTGCTAAGTCATGTCTGACTCTTTGTGACCCCATGGATTGCACACATCAGGCTTCTCCGTCCTTCAGTCTCCAGGAATTTGCTCAAATTCATGTCTGTTTAGTTAGTGATGCTATCTAACTGTCACATCCTCTGCCACCCCCTTCTCCTTTTGCCTTCAATCTTTTCCACCTCCAGAGTCTTTTCCAAGCAGTTGGCTCTTTGCATCAGGTGGCCAAAGAATTGGAGCTTCAGCATTAGTCCCTCCAATGAAGGATTGGTTTTCTTTAGGAGTGACTGGTTTAGTCTCCATGCAGTACAAGGGACTCTCAAGAGTCTTCCTCAGCATCACAACGAACTAAAAATAGAGCTACCATATGATCCGGCAATCCCACTCATGGTCATATATCCAGAGGAAACTAATTTAAAAAGACACATTCATCCCAATGTTAATAGCAGCACTATTCATACCAGCCAAGACATGGGCACATCAGCAGAAGAATGGGTAAAGGAGATGTGGCACCTATTTACAATGAAACATTTCATGGCCATAAAAATAATGAAATTAAGCCATTTGCAGCAACATGGATGGACCTAGAAATGATCATACTAAGTGAAGTAAGTCAGACAGAGAAGGAAAAATATCATATGATATTGCTTACCTGTGGTATCTTAAAAAAATATAACTTATTTACAAAACAGAAATAGTCCCACAGACACAGAAAACAAACTTATGGTTCCCAAAGGGGAGGGATAAATCAGGAGTTTGAAATTAAAATATATATACGACTATATAAAAAAATAGACAAACAACAAAGACCTACTGCACAGCACAGGGATTTATCCTCAATATATTATAATAACTTATAGTGGAAAGAAATCTAAAAACTGTATATGTGTGTATAACAGAACCACTTTGCTGTATACCTAAAACTAACACACATTGTGAATCAACCATACTTCAGTTGAAAAACAAAAAAATAAGCTCTGAACCCCACGCTCAACCTCCCGAGTCTACATGCGTGTTCTCCTGGGGACTGCAGGTGACAAGCAGCGCCTGCCCTTCCTCATTAAGGAGGAGGCCGCTGATGGCAGGTGGCATGGCTTAGCTGACAGTGTCTGATTGCTTAGACTTTAGGTTTTAGTTTCCGGGGGAAGATCCAACTCAAATCCCTGTCTGAACGCAAGTGAGTTGTGTGACCATGGTATTTACTTTCTGAGTTTAATTGGTACTCTGAGGATATCATACCAAATTCAAAATGTTAAGTTTTTGGTACTCAATATAAGACAATCAACCTAAAATACCTGAATTTCCTTCAGCGTAAAACAAACTTTCTCCTTTAGCCTCTAAAAGGAATGATTTTATGTGAGTGAAATTCTGCACACAATATCCTTATGCTTGTTTTCACTTCATCTTACAGCCTCCATGAAAAATAAAAGCAATCAACCTTATCCCACAAGAATTGTCAACCAAGACAAAGAGGGAAATTCATTTCATCTCAGGACTTTCTTTATAAAGAAATTTGCTTTTGGTCTTTTCTCACCTTCAGAATAAAAACTTCAGTCAACCTCTTAGAAACAATTTGCATACGGTTTCTAACAAAGATGTTAGGATAACCTCTCAAAGCTCAGTGCCACGCAGGCTGCTGAGCAGGACACAGATCCCCAGAGGTAAGGGTGATAGCTGTTGGGTTGAATGCTAGCCAAGAAGCAGGAAAACATCAAGGCACTGGGTAACTGATGTCCTCAGGAGTGTTTTCTAACTCTCTTCCTCTTTAAATGTGATATGTTAATCCCATGAGAGGGAGAGCCATGTGTACAATACGTGATTTCTAGGACACATCAAGGGCAAAATTTTCAAGTGTCAGAATAATTGCTTTGACTCATTGGGGTCAAGAGAAGACAGACATTCAAGGGACCTTGCTTCTGTCCGGAACACTCTTCCTTCTGATATTTACACAGCTTATTTTCTCACTGCCTTTTCATGTCTTAGTTGAGATGACTAAGTCCTTTTTAGCAAGACTGTTCACTGTGATCACCTACTTAATCCCTGTTTGCTTAGGGACTTTCCAACTCTCTACCCTTTTAAAATGTTTCCACAGTACTTAGCACTTTCTAATGTCCTTAAGTTGCTTATGTATTCTGTTCACTGTTTTCTCCTACACACACGCAGAATACACACGGAATGTGTGCTCCACGCAGGCAGGGATTTTTCTTCTTTTGCTCACTGCCGTATTTCTGATGCCTACAAAAGGGTGTCTGGCTTTAGTTGGTTGCTAAATATCGAATGAAGGGCATAGATGGGTGACTGAAGGAGCCTTTAAGAATGCAAGCTGACAGGAAAGCAGGGCACACCTTAGATGGCCAAGCAAGGAACATCACCAAGGGTAGGGCAACCAGGAGATGGTTACCATCTGGGAGAACTGAGGCTCACACTACGTGGACTAACAGTGATTTCGGGGTTGCATCATTATGTCAGCGTTCCCCTGATCCCGAGACCAGATGCACTTATGGGTCATCACAGCCCCATTCTGGGCCGCCATGCTGAGGCCACCAGAAGAATTCAAACAGAAATCTGGTCACGACACTCATCTGCTTAACATCCTTCACTGGTCTCAGTCGTTTTAGGGTAAAGTCTAACAAAGTGCGTGAAACTCCTACTTGTGGTCCTCTACTTTCTCTTCAACACTGCCTGCCTCCTGAGCACTGAGTTGTACCCAGATTCTCATTGGAAAGAACTCTGATGTTGGGAGGGATTGGAGGCAGGAGGAGAAGGGGACGATGGAGGATGAGATGGCTGGATGGCATCACTGACTCGATGGACGTGAGTCTGAGTGAACTCCGGGAGTTGGTGATGGACAGCGAGGCCTGGCATGCTGTGATTCATGGGGTCCCAAAGAGCTGGACACAATTGAGCGACTGAAATGAACCGACTCATGGTTTTTCAAAAAATGATGTGTTGGGGCTGTTGCTTTCTGTTATCTGTTTTACCCTGTTTATCTGGCCAGCGCCTGGGATCCCTCAATCCTAGCACTAGAATCAGCTTCCTTCTGTAATGCCTTCTGGGAATTGCTGAGGATGCCTGGCTACCCTTGACTTTTAGCATGCTGGATATGTCCATTTCTTTTTGCAGTTCTGCCAGTTTTCAAAGTTTTATTTTGTGCATCAACCCTCTTTCTCTCTCAAAATGTTTTTTCTTTCAAAGTTAATTTTGTCTCACTTTAATATACTTATACCAACTTCCTTTTGGTCAGTTTTCTCGGTATATATTTTCTCATAATAATTTTCTTTTCAGTATTACTGTGCTATATTTTTAAGTGGGTTTCCTATAGGGAGTTTTTAAAAAATCTGTCTATATTTGTCTTTAAAGTAGAATATTTGGCCTATTTTATTAGGTTAGCAACCTAGCTGCTATGTCATTGTTACTTTCTAATGTTACTTTCAGTCTTGTAGAATTAGTTCTTCTGTCTACTAGTTTTTGAATCATACTCTTGAATTCTATTATTTCAGTGCTTACTCTAACTTTTAATTTGCATATTTAACTTAAAGTTTAAATTGAGTCAGTATATTCACCCTCCTTTGGAATAATACCAGGGCCTTTGAGCACTTCACCTCTGATCACCACCCCCAGTAAGAACAACTGATGTGTCTGTTGCCCAGGTTTTAAGTTACTTTATTTAATGTCCAAATTAATGCTGCTTTTAATTATTTGCAGCCAAAGATTGCTTAGATTTACCTATGTGTTTATGCTTTGCTCACCATTCTTTCTTACATCCCAAATCTTCCCTTGAAGAAAACTGTCCTTCCTTTTTGAAACAACTTTATTCTGATAATTCCCTCAAAATGTATTTGCTATTGTTTTTTGGTAGTTTTTAATACTATGAATTTAGCTTCCCTCCCTCCCCACCCCTGTCTCTTATACACATCTTTCCTATAGGGAGTTTTTAAAAAATCTGTCTATATTTGTCTTTAAAGTAGAATATTTGGCCTATTTTATTAGGTTAGCAACCTAGCTGCTATGTCATTGTTACTGTCTAATGTTACTTTCAGTCTTGTAGAATTAGTTCTTCTGTCTACTAGTTTTTGAATCATACTCTTGAATTCTATTATTTCAGTGCTTACTCTAACTTTTAATTTGCATATTTAACTTAAAGTTTAAATTGAGTCAGTATATTCACCCTCCTTTGGAATAATACCAGGGCCTTTGAGCACTTCACCTCTGATCACCACCCCCAGTAAGAACAACTGATGTGTCTGTTGCCCAGGTTTTAAGTTACTTTATTTAATGTCCAAATTAATGCTGCTTTTAATTATTTGCAGCCAAAGATTGCTTAGATTTACCTATGTGTTTATGCTTTGCTCACCATTCTTTCTTACATCCCAAATCTTCCCTTGAAGAAAACTGTCCTTCCTTTTTGAAACAACTTTATTCTGATAATTCCCTCAAAATGTATTTGCTATTGTTTTTTGGTAGTTTTTAATACTATGAATTTAGCTTCCCTCCCTCCCCACCCTATTGCTTATCTCTACCTAATTATGCTTACCATTCTTCCCTTTTATTTTTAGGCAAGATATCTCTTCTGGGATAATTTACCTTTTTATTTAAGTATATCTTTCCAAAAATACATATGTGAGAGTGTCTTGGTAAGAAATTCTTTTGTTTTAGCTTTTTGCATTTATTTTTTGGAATGAATAATAATGAAATTGTTTTGCCTTTGTTCTTGAAAGATATATTAGTCCAATTATACTTGTCAGTAATTTGTCCCTCAGAATTTTAAAATCATTATTCCATTGTCTTCTCTGTTGCATTATTGTTGTTGAGAAATTTGTTATAGTCTAAATGTCATTCCTTCTTAGGTTATTTACTGTGCTCTTGATTTGGGCTCCTTATAAGAATCTTTTCTCTTGTATAGTTTGTCTATAGTGTGTATGGATTTCTCTGTTTTATTCATTTTGGGATAACATGGCTACTTAAATCAGAAAGTTGGCATCTTTCTCCAATTACAGAAATTTCTTAACAATAATGTTCTGGAATATTTCCTCTTTGCTACATTCCTTATTTTTTCTGGAATTCTGATGAAATGTACCTCAACCCTTCTTTCTAAATTGTTCATATTTTTCCCCTAGTATTACATTTCTTTGTATTTATATTCTACTTCACTAATTCATAAGCTGTGTCTAAAATCCTATCTCATGGTTATTACACACACAACACACACACTCACATGAAGATATTCCATACACATCCTGAAGTTCTATTCATTCTTCATTCAAATAAAATGCCTGGCTATGTTTAATCTTCCTTAGTCATATTTGTGGAATCCTCTTATTTTTTTAAACAGATTTACATGCCTATTTTATATTTTGAAACAGTAAAAATACAATATCTGGAACTTTCGAGGGTCTGATTCTGGCATTTGTTTTTTCTGTTTACTCTCATGTGCACTCACACTCACTCAGGATATAATGAGAAAATTCCTGGAGTCCTGGAGGGTTTGCTTTTTCTTTTGTCAGGTAAGAACTTAAATTTGGAAGAACACACTCACACACACACGCTTCCTATAAAAGCTGGCTTGTCATTCTGAGTAGAGACTTTTTTATTCCTTGAGTGAGAGCCATTGCTGTAACTAATTTCTTTAGTCTTGGACTTTGCAGAGTGCCTGTCCCTCCCCATTTTACTGTTTCTTCATGGCAGCCGTCCTTACAGAGTTCGTTCTTTGCCTGGGACACTCCCACCAGCTCCCTAGGACTTGCTTCCTTTCCCTGTGTAATTGGGCTCTTGGCCACTAAGCATTGGCAGAAGCATATGGCTGATGTCAACTACCTTCTCTGTGGACTTATGATTTCACCTTACTTTTGGTTTTTGAGGAGCTCCTTGACTTTCTTAACAGTTCAGTTATAGACTTCTCCAAGTGACATTTTAGGAAGGATTTTCAGGGTACCTGTTCTATCATTATTGTTAGAAAGTAAGTCCCTCTTTCAGTACTTTGAATTATTCATTTGATAGCTTTTTTTTTCTTTTGTAAACGGCAATTAACTTTTTTATCTATCCAAGTTGATCATGCTCATCCTGGCAGCAGGAACTGATTCATACCATGTACTAATTTATTCAGTCAGGAAATATTATTCACTCTATTATTAACTCTGCACTGATGTGTTATTAATTGTATACAAAGGTGGTCTAAATTGAAGTTGTCTAACAATATAAAATAAAAAATGCTAATGTTTATTGATTCATCTCTAGTTCAACAAATGGCCTATTGTTCTGATAAGTGCTTTAGTTTATTATATGATATTAATCTTCACAATTACCCAGTGAGTTTGCCATTATTGCTATTTCCTTCCAAAGACAGTAGCACTGAAGCTGAGAAGACTCATATGTGTTGAGAAAAGACAGTGCTGATTTATGATAAGCTGGTCATGATGCAGTTTTAAAATTTTTAAATAATCTCTTACTATTGAATTCTTTCAGTGATTGCCTGCTGCTGGAGACTCACCATTATACACAGGTTTCAGAGATTCACTTGAACATAATTGAAGGAAAGTGGGGAAGTATCCTTGAGGATGGACCCAGCCACAGGTGCTAGATTATATCCTGTATCAAAGAGTAAGTAATCCCAGGCAAGAACACCATTCCAACCATAGTATAAAACATTTTGCTAAAATAATTCAAACTTCTGTTCCTTTACATGTATCAGAATTTTTAACTGAGTCATATCTTCAAATACCTACTTCATGTGGCAGAGATTTATCTCATCATATAACTTTTGAGAAAATGAAGAAGATATATTGGATGTGCTTTTAATGGTATGGGTTCTTCATTTACAACACACAATGACAGTAAATTCTATGCACTATGCAGCTGCATGTGATTTTTAGCAGGCTTGTAGTTTGTTCAGCAATACATGAACCATGAACTTCCTGATGTTCAAGCTGGTTTTAGAAAAGGCAGAGGAACCAGAGATCAAATTGCCAACATCCACTGGATCATGGAAAAAGCAAGAGAGTTCCAGAAAAACATTTATTTCTGCTTTCTTGACTATGCCAAAGCCTTTGACTGTGTGGATCACAAGAAACTGTGGAAAATTCTAAAAGAGATGGGAATACCAGGCCACCTGATCTGCCTCTTAAGAAATCTGTATGCAGGTCAGGAAGCAACGGTTAGAACTGGACATGGAACAACAGACTGGTTCCAAATAGGAAAAGGAGTACGTCAAGGCTGTATATTGTCACCCTGCTTATTTAAATTCTATGCAGAGTATATCATGAGAAATTCTGGACTGGAAGAAGCACAAGCTGGAATCAAGATTGCCGGGAGAAATATCAATCACCTCAGATATGCAGATGACACCACCCTTATGGCAGAAAGTGATGAGGAACTAAAAAGCCTCTTAGTGAAAGTGAAAGTGGAGAGTGAAAAAGTTGGCTTAAACTCAGCATTCAGAAAATGAAGATCATGGCATCCGTCCCATCACTTCATGGGAAATAGATGGGGAAACAGTGCCAGACTTTATTTTTGGGGGCTCCCAAATCACTGCAGATGGTGAATGCAGCCATGAAATTAAAAGACGCTTACTCCTTGGAAGGAAAGTTA
>SJYW01034430.1:1064810-1075614 GCA_006410735.1 Raphicerus campestris | reverse complement strand
ACCAACTTAGATAGTATATTCAAAAGCAGAGACATCACTTTGCCGACTAAGGTCCATCTAGTCAAGGTTATGGTTTTTGCAATGGTCATGTATGGATGTGAGAGTTGGACTGTGAAGAAGGCTGAGCACTGAAGAATTGATGCTTTTGAACTGTGGTGTTGGAGAAGACTCTTGAGAGTCCCTTGGACTGCAAGGAGATCCAACCAGTCCATTCTGAAGGAGATCAGCCCTGGATTTCTTTGGAAGGAATGATGCTAAAGCTGAAACTCCAGTACTTTGGCCACCTCATGCAAAGAGTTGACTCATTGGAAAACACTCTGAGGCTGGGAAGGATTGAGGACAAGAGGGGATGACAGATGATGAGATGGCTGGATGGCGTCACTGACTCGATGGACATGAGTCTGAGTGAATTCCGGGAGTTGGTGATGGACAGGGAGGCCTGGCGTGCTGTGATTCATGGGGTCATGAAGAGTAGGACACGACTGAGCGACTGAACTGAACTGTAGTTCGTTTAATCTCACTTGTAGTTTACATTTAAAGACCCACTCCTGTTACTATGCCTTTTTCTAGATTCTCATCCCTTGTATCCTTTGTTCTCTACACTTCCTTATCTTTCTCTTGTTCTCACTCACTGCTTGCTGTGTGATGAGCTGTACCATGAGAACTTCCTGCAGGTAGCAATGGGAGCTTTCTGTTCCACCTTCCTGCAACCCTGCCTCTATGCACAAGCAATGCTCTCTTTCTGACATTATCTTGCCCTGTTGCTTGCAAATGCTGTATTCTGAGGGCATTTCCCCCCCAGTCAGCTCTATCCCAAGTGTATTTGTTTCATATTGGATTCTTTTTGTCTTTTTATTTTTTCACTAAACCTTTAAAAATTTTAGCTCTGAATTTTCAAAAGGAGTTTGTACAACTCAACAATGGATGCTTCTGTGGTTTTTAGTAGAGCATGAGTTCAGCAGGAAAAGTAGTCTAAGCGGGATTTTTGATGTTATAGTTTTTCACTTTGTTTTACACAGATGGTATGCCAGAAAAACAAAACAAAACAAAACACATTGTTCATTTGCAAAAGGAGCCATCAGTTGTCCTAGAAGGAAATTGTGGTATAAGTAAATACAGTAAAAGAGTGTCAGAAAAAAAACAGTCACCTTGTGGAACATTTTGAGGAGTGCAGAGAGGACAGGTGCTGTTCTTACTTTCATCAGATCTAATCAGACCTGGAGGGCAAAGGAGGAAGATTGGTGAGTCCAAAGCTCACCACTGCTTGAAATCCCATGGAAGAGTAGGTTTTGGATGAATTTTAGACTTGTGATTAATTTCAGACCAAGAACTGCATGAGTCATAACTTGTTAGTCATATTAAAACTCTAAGTCAAATTGAAAATATAGATTTTTTTTCCCACATGAAAAAGTAAAAATGGTTTCTAACATTAACGAGCATACAGCTCCTACGATGATGCATAGATTGCTGTCACGCTTCCTTCAATTCTTTAGAGAAACATCTCACAATCAACATAAACCCAACAGAATTCAAGAGAAATGAATTAAACCACCCCTAGAATATTATAGTATGTGCTGTGGAGAGAAGAAAAGAATAATAGGAATATGCCCAATATATATGATTATTCAAACAGTCTCATAGTGAATTTTAAAAGTACTGATTTTTAGAAAAATGAATATCTGAAAGTTCAAGACAAGCCAAGTAAAAGTATCAACCTTTCTGAGTATTTAACACTATACAATATTACAATATTAATGCCTTTTGCTTTCCTTGAAGATGTTAACACTTGATGGATTCTCTCATTTCTCTCTACAACATATGATAGAATTTTTCTTTATTTTTATGACATCTTATGTATCCAGAATGGCAACCCACTCCAGTATTCTTGCTTGGGAAAATCCCATGGACAGAGGAGCTTGGTGGGCTACGGTCCGTGGGGTCACGAAGAGTCAGACACGACTGAGCGACTAAGCACAAACAGACATGTATCCAGAAGTTTACCCAAGTCAACCCAGGGGGACAGGGTAGAGAGGGAGGTGGAAGGGGAGTCAGGATGGGGTGCACATGTATACATGTAGCTGATTTATGTTGATGGTCGGCAAAAACCATCACAGTATGGTAAAGTAATTATCCTCCAATTAAATTAATTTTTAAAAAAGAGAAAAAAAGATTTGCTTGAGGAAATTCAGATTTTTTAAAAAAGAATATGTCTTAGTTGCTGACTGTGCCCTGTTCAGCACTACTAATAATTATGCAAATGAACCTTAGTACCACCCACATCCACTTGTAACATGAACCTCTCTCTGTACAGCAGGACAAAAATTCAGAGATTAAATATGTCTGAAGTAGTGCTGGACTTTTAATATTTAAATTTGGATGTTTTGGCTTTTGAAGTGGCAATCATATATTTTTATACAATTATTGCTTAGGAATATGGATATATTTTTAGTTTTCTATTCTATTCATTAAAAATATTAAGTGCATGGCCAAGCCTCCATAGAAATTCATCTGTCTCTATTCTTCTACCTCTTTTATCAGTGACCACATAATCAAAAAACTAAACAGTAAAGAATGAATTGCAGAATCACCAGCTGGAAAGTGTATTAATCTAATTTATTCCTGGATTTTATCCCAAGTATCATTTTGCTTACAGTTTTATTTGTAACACTTCTCTTATTCTGCCTGAAATTACAGTTAATCTCATGCTCATTTATCTGTTTCATTATACTGAAATCTCATTGAGGAAATTGTGTCTTTAGGTATTTTTTGAATGGCTCCTCATGCTCAGCACATAATTGGTGCTCAAGAATTATTTGTTAAGTGAAATCTAAGGAATATGGGTTTCTATCCTGTTTTTTAAAAAATCTCCAGAGAAGATAATCAGAGATATAGCCAAGAAGGAAGAGAAAATGAGTTTAAAATGATGTATCTTGGAGATAAAGTTCATTACCTCTATTCCTGTTCTTCACAGAACAAAAGGAATTTGCTGATGGCCTAGTGTTGAGGATTCTAAGGGAGAAAGCTTGAATTTGTATCCTGTAGCCAGCAATCCCTAGCTGTATCACCATGAGTAAGTGACTACATTTCTGTAGAACCCATTTTCTTATCGCTAAGATGGTGCTAGTAGCAGTTACCTTCCTCACATGATTTGCCTAATGACTGAATGTGATATAGATACAAAATATTTAGTGCAGTTCCTTAGATGCAGTAATACTCTTTTATTGAATGTTGGCTATCATCATTACTGTGGGCTTCCCTGGTGGCTCAGATGGTAAAGAATCTGTCCGCAATGCAGGAGAGCTGGGTTCAATCCTTGGATGGGAAGATCCCTTGAAAAGAAAATGNATGTTGGCTATCATCATTACTGTGGGCTTCCCTGGTGGCTCAGATGGTAAAGAATCTGTCCGCAATGCAGGAGAGCTGGGTTCAATCCTTGGATGGGAAGATCCCTTGAAAAGAAAATGGCAACCCACTCTAGGATTCTTGCCTAAAGAATCCCATGAAGAGAGGAGCCTGGTAGGCTACAGTCCATGGGGTTGCAGAGAGTCAGACATGACTGAGAGACTAACACATACATCTCATCATCATCATCATCATTACTGCCATCATCATCACCATCCAATTGGATTACCACAATCAATACTTTAAAATATATTTAGTTTAGTTCATTAATTCCTTTCTGTTCCATCAAACTTGATTCAAGACTGTCTTTTTCTCCCCTTTGCCCCTTAAATGCTATCAATCCTACCATTTAAAATTGTACTAGAAATGCTAGCCAAAGCAATAAGGCAAGGAACTGAGCTGGAAAGTTAGAGAAGAAAAGATGACATGGCCATTATATTTGATCACCAATAAACAAAGCAAGATTAAAAGATTCTTGTTCCTTGGAAGAAAAGCTACCACAATCTACACAGCATACTAAAAAGCAGAGACACTACTTTACTGACAAAGATCTGTATAGTCAAAATTATGGTTACTCCAGTAGTCATATATGGATGTGAGAGCTGGACCATGAAGAAAGCTGAGCACTGAAGAATTGATGCTTTTGAGTTGTGGTGTTGGAGAAGACTCTTGAGAGTCCCTTGGACTGCAAGATCAAACCAGTCAATCCTAAAGGAAATCAGTCCAGAATACTCATTGAAAGGGCTGATGTTGAGGCTGAAGCTCCAATATTTGGCCACCTGTTGCATGCAAAGAATTGACTCATTGGAAAAGACCCTGATACTGGGAAAGATTGAGGGCAAGAGGAGAAGGGGATGACAGAGAATGAGGTGCNACTCATTGAAAGGGCTGATGTTGAGGCTGAAGCTCCAATATTTGGCCACCTGTTGCATGCAAAGAATTGACTCATTGGAAAAGACCCTGATACTGGGAAAGATTGAGGGCAAGAGGAGAAGGGGATGACAGAGAATGAGGTGCTAGGATGGCATCACCAACTCGATGGACATGAGTTTGAGTAAGCTCCAGGAGTTGGTGATGGACAGGGAAGCCTGGAATACTGCAGTCCATGGGGCTGCAAGGAATCAGACATGACTGAATGACTTAACTGAACTGAAATAAAATAAAACCAAGATAATATAAAACTGTCTACTAAAATTAGGTAGGCAATTCAGTAAAGTNACTAACACATATATATGGAATTTAGAAAGATGGAAATGATAACCCTGTATGCAAGACAGCAAAAGAGACACAGATGTATAGAAAAGTGTTTTGGACTCTGTGGGAGAGGGAGAGGGTGGGATGATTTGGGAGAATGGCATTGAAACATGTATAATATCATATATGAAACGAGTCGCCAGCCCAGGTTCAGTGCATGATACTGGATGCTTGGGGCTGGTGCACTGAGACAACCCAGAGGGATGGTACAGGGAGGGAGGAGGGAAGGGGGTTCAGGATGGGAAACACGTGTATCCCTGTGGTGGATACATGTTGATGTATGGCAAAACCAATACAATATTGTAAAGTAATTAACTTCCAATTAAAATAAATAAATTTATATTAAAAATGATGATAAATGAGTCTAATAATGAATGATGGCTTTAAATATTTGGATGCATTTTAAGAAAGATGAGGAATTTATTATATTTTATTAGCAAGGAATAGCAGGCTTTTCCTGATGTCACGGTGGTCACAACAGAAACCAGGTTATCTGACTCAATGATGTAATAATTATATCAGGATTCAAAATTTTAACATTAAAAAAATAGTCTAAGAAAATTATAAGCAAAATGCCAGCAATTCAGAAATAGTTGTACTTTCCAGAAGAAGCACGTGCAGGTGAAAGTTTGATGTGACCAATTTGACACTGTGGACTTTTCAAGGCAGCAGTTTTGGCAAGGGAACATTTTGATATGCCCTAACTATTCAATTCTCAGCTTCTTAGAATGCCAGGTTCTTTGCACAGAAAAGATCCCCAATCTTTCCTGAGCCTCGACACACTCCTCCTGCATTAACTGTCTAGGCACGTGGAGCTCATGTCTAGCCTTTGCTACCCTATGAGGGTACCTTAAAGGAGCACATGTCTTATGTACTTGAAACTCCACCCCCTCCAAATTTTTGTTTTTAATCTTATATGTTGAAATGATGGAATGTCAAAAAGACTGTCAAAATCTTCTGTCTTCAGAAGTGTCATGCTGGTCAGAGATGAGTGAGGAAAACTGAGGAATATAAAGCCCTTCTGAATTTATCTCAAGTACATGCAAAAATGGAAAGATGCAGTGCAGAACAGTCCACATACTACTACATAATCAGAGGTCTTCAGGATCAGGAAATACCTGGAGAGCCTGCAGTGTAGACAGGAATCCTGCACTCAGGTTATGCACACACAGCTGGTCCCTGCTCCCCTAGGCTGCTCTCTCTCCTGCTAAGAGTCACCAACCCTCCCCCTCACAAGTCCTGTTGCACCTGAGCACAACCACTAACTGGGTATTTTCCTACATCTGAGACTAAATCCTGGCCAGAAACTGGTTCCTGACACTTGTGCTTGAATCTCTGTCTTCATTATCTTCTTGTGACATGGGGGCTGTCCCCTCTCCAGTGGCACCTCAGAACACATTAGTACATTTTTTAACTAAAATTGATTTTTATATTTTACATTTTTATTTTGTTAGTTAACTCATCCTTCAGTTCACACAGTGCCCTTGCTGCTGTTGCTGTCATGGTGAAAATATTTAGGATTTACTCTCTCAGGGACTTGCAAGTACAGCGCACTGTTGCACATTAAATCCCAGAATTTCATCCTCTCACAGCTGGGAGCTTGTGCCATTGGAACAACACGACCTTGATCCTCCAGCCCCCAGCCCCTAGCAGTCACAGTTCAGCCTTTTACAAGTTCCCACATACAAGTGATAGCATGTGGTACTTGTTGTTCTCTGGCTCATTTCTCTTAGCATAATACCCTTAAAGTCCATCCATACTGTTGCAGATGGCAGAATTTCCTTCCTTGCATGGCTGAGTAACATTTCATTATATTCATTTCCCAAATTTGCTCTATCCATTCACCTGTCGACAGACACTTAGGTTGTTTTTGTGTTCTGGTGATTGTGAATAACGCTGCCGTGAATGTGCGAGTACAGATATGGCTTCAAGATCCTGCTTTCACTTACTCTGGATACACGCCCAGGAGTGGTATTGCTGGCTCTTACAGGAGTTCAATTTCTTGAGGGTCCTCCATACTGCTTTGCATCGTGGCTGTACCAATTTTCATTCCCATCAACAGTATATGAGGGCTCCCTTTCCTCCACACCCTCCCTCGCATTGAAGACCACCTTCTATGGGAGTCCT
Organism: Raphicerus campestris; assembly: GCA_006410735.1. Lineage (NCBI taxonomy): Eukaryota > Metazoa > Chordata > Mammalia > Artiodactyla > Bovidae > Raphicerus > Raphicerus campestris. Next base: position 1,068,831 of record SJYW01034430.1, on the reverse strand, counting down.
GCCAGCTTCAGACATTATGTTTCTGATGTTGATGTACAACTGTTCAGCTATGGACTTGGAGCTTCCTGGCTCCTGTCTCCTCCATGACCATGCTCCAGCTATGTGCAGACCTGTGCCGGGCAGACCACCCATCACACTGCTCTCTGCAGGCAGCATGACATCTACCAGAATCTGTTTGCTCTGGTGTAGAGAGGCCCACTTTTAACAGCCACTGCCAGAGTCAGGGGGAGGGTCAGGTCCTGCCTTCCCAGACGACCTTGGGGAACACACCAAGGGCTCCGCATCGCGACTAGAACATCATTTCCATTAAGTGCTCATCTAACTGCGGGAGTCTGAGGGGTCCAAGGACCCACACATTTTTGAGGAAGTACATTTTATCTTATGAACACCAATAACTAACAGAAATGGACACATAAATGGCAACCCACTCCAGTATTCTTGCCTGGAGAATTCCATGGACAGAAGAGCCTGGAGGGCTAAGTCCATGGGTCGCAAAGAGTCAGACACGATTGAGCGACTATCACTCACTCACTCAGCTAACAGAAATGGCTGTTTCATACAAGAATTCTCCAATTATTGGGTAACTGCTATTCTCTTCTGTCTGCAATTTCTTTTCTTTGGGTTAAACATCTCTACTTCCTTCTGTTATTCCTCTTCACAAATGTTTCAGGTCCCTTCACCTCCCTATTGGCTTTTGAACNTGATGATAAATGAGTCTAATAATGAATGATGGCTTTAAATATTTGGATGCATTTTAAGAAAGATGAGGAATTTATTATATTTTATTAGCAAGGAATAGCAGGCTTTTCCTGATGTCACGGTGGTCACAACAGAAACCAGGTTATCTGACTCAATGATGTAATAATTATATCAGGATTCAAAATTTTAACATTAAAAAAATAGTCTAAGAAAATTATAAGCAAAATGCCAGCAATTCAGAAATAGTTGTACTTTCCAGAAGAAGCACGTGCAGGTGAAAGTTTGATGTGACCAATTTGACACTGTGGACTTTTCAAGGCAGCAGTTTTGGCAAGGGAACATTTTGATATGCCCTAACTATTCAATTCTCAGCTTCTTAGAATGCCAGGTTCTTTGCACAGAAAAGATCCCCAATCTTTCCTGAGCCTCGACACACTCCTCCTGCATTAACTGTCTAGGCACGTGGAGCTCATGTCTAGCCTTTGCTACCCTATGAGGGTACCTTAAAGGAGCACATGTCTTATGTACTTGAAACTCCACCCCCTCCAAATTTTTGTTTTTAATCTTATATGTTGAAATGATGGAATGTCAAAAAGACTGTCAAAATCTTCTGTCTTCAGAAGTGTCATGCTGGTCAGAGATGAGTGAGGAAAACTGAGGAATATAAAGCCCTTCTGAATTTATCTCAAGTACATGCAAAAATGGAAAGATGCAGTGCAGAACAGTCCACATACTACTACATAATCAGAGGTCTTCAGGATCAGGAAATACCTGGAGAGCCTGCAGTGTAGACAGGAATCCTGCACTCAGGTTATGCACACACAGCTGGTCCCTGCTCCCCTAGGCTGCTCTCTCTCCTGCTAAGAGTCACCAACCCTCCCCCTCACAAGTCCTGTTGCACCTGAGCACAACCACTAACTGGGTATTTTCCTACATCTGAGACTAAATCCTGGCCAGAAACTGGTTCCTGACACTTGTGCTTGAATCTCTGTCTTCATTATCTTCTTGTGACATGGGGGCTGTCCCCTCTCCAGTGGCACCTCAGAACACATTAGTACATTTTTTAACTAAAATTGATTTTTATATTTTACATTTTTATTTTGTTAGTTAACTCATCCTTCAGTTCACACAGTGCCCTTGCTGCTGTTGCTGTCATGGTGAAAATATTTAGGATTTACTCTCTCAGGGACTTGCAAGTACAGCGCACTGTTGCACATTAAATCCCAGAATTTCATCCTCTCACAGCTGGGAGCTTGTGCCATTGGAACAACACGACCTTGATCCTCCAGCCCCCAGCCCCTAGCAGTCACAGTTCAGCCTTTTACAAGTTCCCACATACAAGTGATAGCATGTGGTACTTGTTGTTCTCTGGCTCATTTCTCTTAGCATAATACCCTTAAAGTCCATCCATACTGTTGCAGATGGCAGAATTTCCTTCCTTGCATGGCTGAGTAACATTCCATTATATTCATTTCCCAAATTTGCTCTATCCATTCACCTGTCGACAGACACTTAGGTTGTTTTTGTGTTCTGGTGATTGTGAATAACGCTGCCGTGAATGTGCGAGTACAGATATGGCTTCAAGATCCTGCTTTCACTTACTCTGGATACACGCCCAGGAGTGGTATTGCTGGCTCTTACAGGAGTTCAATTTCTTGAGGGTCCTCCATACTGCTTTGCATCGTGGCTGTACCAATTTTCATTCCCATCAACAGTATATGAGGGCTCCCTTTCCTCCACACCCTCCCTCGCATTGAAGACCACCTTCTATGGGAGTCCTGCCAGCTTCAGACATTATGTTTCTGATGTTGATGTACAACTGTTCAGCTATGGACTTGGAGCTTCCTGGCTCCTGTCTCCTCCATGACCATGCTCCAGCTATGTGCAGACCTGTGCCGGGCAGACCACCCATCACACTGCTCTCTGCAGGCAGCATGACATCTACCAGAATCTGTTTGCTCTGGTGTAGAGAGGCCCACTTTTAACAGCCACTGCCAGAGTCAGGGGGAGGGTCAGGTCCTGCCTTCCCAGACGACCTTGGGGAACACACCAAGGGCTCCGCATCGCGACTAGAACATCATTTCCATTAAGTGCTCATCTAACTGCGGGAGTCTGAGGGGTCCAAGGACCCACACATTTTTGAGGAAGTACATTTTATCTTATGAACACCAATAACTAACAGAAATGGACACATAAATGGCAACCCACTCCAGTATTCTTGCCTGGAGAATTCCATGGACAGAAGAGCCTGGAGGGCTAAGTCCATGGGTCGCAAAGAGTCAGACACGATTGAGCGACTATCACTCACTCACTCAGCTAACAGAAATGGCTGTTTCATACAAGAATTCTCCAATTATTGGGTAACTGCTATTCTCTTCTGTCTGCAATTTCTTTTCTTTGGGTTAAACATCTCTACTTCCTTCTGTTATTCCTCTTCACAAATGTTTCAGGTCCCTTCACCTCCCTATTGGCTTTTGAACATGCTTCCATTTATCTGTATTTTTCTCAAGTGCACTACGAACCAAGCACACGCTGCAGGTTGGTTTCACCAAAGTGGAGTGAATGGAGTTCTAATTCCTCTTGTTCTGCAATGTTGTGGCTTCTTTGAAATCAGTCACAGATGGCAGTGAATTGAAAGAAGTTGGCAAGAAAGAGCCTGAGCTTTATTTTTTTTTCATATAATTTTTTTAAGATTTAATACTTTATTCTATTTTACAATAGAATATTGGTTTTGCCATACATTGACATGAATCAGCCACAGGTGTACATGATCTCCCAATGCTGAAGCCCCCTCCCACCTCCCTCCCCACACCATCTCCCAGGATCATCCCGTACACCAGCCCCAAGCATCCTGTATCCTGTATTGAACATAGACTGGCGCTTCATTTCTTATATGATAGTATACATGTTTCAGTGCCATTCTCCCAAATCATCCCACCCTCTCCCTCTCCCTCAGAAGCCAAAAGTCCGTTCTGTACCTTTGTGTCTCTTATATTGTTTCACTTACAGGGTCATCATTACTATCTTTCTAAATTCCATATATATGTGTCAGAAAAGGGAACCCTCTTACACTGTTGGTGGGAATGCAAACTAATACAGCCATTATGGAAAACAGTGTGGAGATTCCTTAAAAAACTGCAAATAGAACTGCCTTATGACCCAGCAATCCCACTGCTGGGCATACACACTGAGGAAACCAGAACTGAAAGAGACACATGTACCGCAATGTTCATTGCAGCATTGTTTATAATTGCCAGGACACGGAAGCAACCTAGATGTCCATCAGCAGATGAATGGATAAGAAAGCTGTGGTACATATACA
>SJYW01034430.1:1029834-1059449 GCA_006410735.1 Raphicerus campestris | reverse complement strand
CCTGCGCCAGTGTGTGTGAGTTCCCAGGACATCTACTTGGAAACTAGAAAACTTCTTTTCAGAAGTATAGCTCACAGATGGTTAAAACAAGAAAGGGAAAATTAACACAAGAGAAAGTTAGAGCAGCAAGAAATAATCATCATCCTCTTCTGTTGAGTATTTGACTTTAAGAAATCTGCCCGTTATTTATAGACTAAATCATCGTCATTATGAGGATACATGCAACAAATGTGCATTACTGGATTATTTGTGCAAGGTATAATTGTTCCCCTGGGTATAAACTTTTGACCTGGTTACATAAAAGGGCATTCAAAGAAATAATACAGTATTTTCAGGACAATAAAATGATGATAAAATGTCCACTGCTGGGCATACACACCGAGGAAACCAGAATTGAAAGAGACACGTGTACCTCTATGTTCATTGCAGCACTGTTTATAATAGCCAGGGTATGGAAGCAACCTAGATGTCCATCAGCAGATGAATGGATACGAAAGCTGTGGTACATATACACAATGGAGTATTACTCAGCCATTAAAAAGAATACATTTGAATCAGTTCTAATCAGGTGGATGAAACTGGAGCCTATTATACAGACTGAAGTAAGCCAGAAAGAAAAACACCGATTCAGTATACTAACACATATATATGGAATTTAGAAAGATGGAAATGATAACCCTGTATGCAAGACAGCAAAAGAGACACAGATGTATAGAAAAGTGTTTTGGACTCTGTGGGAGAGGGAGAGGGTGGGATGATTTGGGACAATGGCATTGAAACATGTATAATATCATATATGAAACGAGTCGCCAGCCCAGGTTCAGTGCATGATACTGGATGCTTGGGGCTGGTGCACTGAGACAACCCAGAGGGATGGTACAGGGAGGGAGGAGGGAAGGGGGTTCAGGATGGGAAACACGTGTATCCCTGTGGTGGATACATGTTGATGTATGGCAAAACCAATACAATATTGTAAAGTAATTAACTTCCAATTAAAATAAATAAATTTATATTAAAAATGATGATAAATGAGTCTAATAATGAATGATGGCTTTAAATATTTGGATGCATTTTAAGAAAGATGAGGAATTTATTATATTTTATTAGCAAGGAATAGCAGGCTTTTCCTGATGTCACGGTGGTCACAACAGAAACCAGGTTATCTGACTCAATGATGTAATAATTATATCAGGATTCAAAATTTTAACATTAAAAAAATAGTCTAAGAAAATTATAAGCAAAATGCCAGCAATTCAGAAATAGTTGTACTTTCCAGAAGAAGCACGTGCAGGTGAAAGTTTGATGTGACCAATTTGACACTGTGGACTTTTCAAGGCAGCAGTTTTGGCAAGGGAACATTTTGATATGCCCTAACTATTCAATTCTCAGCTTCTTAGAATGCCAGGTTCTTTGCACAGAAAAGATCCCCAATCTTTCCTGAGCCTCGACACACTCCTCCTGCATTAACTGTCTAGGCACGTGGAGCTCATGTCTAGCCTTTGCTACCCTATGAGGGTACCTTAAAGGAGCACATGTCTTATGTACTTGAAACTCCACCCCCTCCAAATTTTTGTTTTTAATCTTATATGTTGAAATGATGGAATGTCAAAAAGACTGTCAAAATCTTCTGTCTTCAGAAGTGTCATGCTGGTCAGAGATGAGTGAGGAAAACTGAGGAATATAAAGCCCTTCTGAATTTATCTCAAGTACATGCAAAAATGGAAAGATGCAGTGCAGAACAGTCCACATACTACTACATAATCAGAGGTCTTCAGGATCAGGAAATACCTGGAGAGCCTGCAGTGTAGACAGGAATCCTGCACTCAGGTTATGCACACACAGCTGGTCCCTGCTCCCCTAGGCTGCTCTCTCTCCTGCTAAGAGTCACCAACCCTCCCCCTCACAAGTCCTGTTGCACCTGAGCACAACCACTAACTGGGTATTTTCCTACATCTGAGACTAAATCCTGGCCAGAAACTGGTTCCTGACACTTGTGCTTGAATCTCTGTCTTCATTATCTTCTTGGGACATGGGGGCTGTCCCCTGTCCAGTGGCACCTCAGAACACATTAGTACATTTTTTAACTAAAATTGATTTTTATATTTTACATTTTTATTTTGTTAGTTAACTCATCCTTCAGTTCACACAGTGCCCTTGCTGCTGTTGCTGTCATGGTGAAAATATTTAGGATTTACTCTCTCAGGGACTTGCAAGTACAGCGCACTGTTGCACATTAAATCCCAGAATTTCATCCTCTCACAGCTGGGAGCTTGTGCCATTGGAACAACACGACCTTGATCCTCCAGCCCCCAGCCCCTAGCAGTCACAGTTCAGCCTTTTACAAGTTCCCACATACAAGTGATAGCATGTGGTACTTGTTGTTCTCTGGCTCATTTCTCTTAGCATAATACCCTTAAAGTCCATCCATACTGTTGCAGATGGCAGAATTTCCTTCCTTGCATGGCTGAGTAACATTCCATTATATTCATTTCCCAAATTTGCTCTATCCATTCACCTGTCGACAGACACTTAGGTTGTTTTTGTGTTCTGGTGATTGTGAATAACGCTGCCGTGAATGTGCGAGTACAGATATGGCTTCAAGATCCTGCTTTCACTTACTCTGGATACACGCCCAGGAGTGGTATTGCTGGCTCTTACAGGAGTTCAATTTCTTGAGGGTCCTCCATACTGCTTTGCATCGTGGCTGTACCAATTTTCATTCCCATCAACAGTATATGAGGGCTCCCTTTCCTCCACACCCTCCCTCGCATTGAAGACCACCTTCTATGGGAGTCCTGCCAGCTTCAGACATTATGTTTCTGATGTTGATGTACAACTGTTCAGCTATGGACTTGGAGCTTCCTGGCTCCTGTCTCCTCCATGACCATGCTCCAGCTATGTGCAGACCTGTGCCGGGCAGACCACCCATCACACTGCTCTCTGCAGGCAGCATGACATCTACCAGAATCTGTTTGCTCTGGTGTAGAGAGGCCCACTTTTAACAGCCACTGCCAGAGTCAGGGGGAGGGTCAGGTCCTGCCTTCCCAGACGACCTTGGGGAACACACCAAGGGCTCCGCATCGCGACTAGAACATCATTTCCATTAAGTGCTCATCTAACTGCGGGAGTCTGAGGGGTCCAAGGACCCACACATTTTTGAGGAAGTACATTTTATCTTATGAACACCAATAACTAACAGAAATGGACACATAAATGGCAACCCACTCCAGTATTCTTGCCTGGAGAATTCCATGGACAGAAGAGCCTGGAGGGCTAAGTCCATGGGTCGCAAAGAGTCAGACACGATTGAGCGACTATCACTCACTCACTCAGCTAACAGAAATGGCTGTTTCATACAAGAATTCTCCAATTATTGGGTAACTGCTATTCTCTTCTGTCTGCAATTTCTTTTCTTTGGGTTAAACATCTCTACTTCCTTCTGTTATTCCTCTTCACAAATGTTTCAGGTCCCTTCACCTCCCTATTGGCTTTTGAACATGCTTCCATTTATCTGTATTTTTCTCAAGTGCACTACGAACCAAGCACACGCTGCAGGTTGGTTTCACCAAAGTGGAGTGAATGGAGTTCTAATTCCTCTTGTTCTGCAATGTTGTGGCTTCTTTGAAATCAGTCACAGATGGCAGTGAATTGAAAGAAGTTGGCAAGAAAGAGCCTGAGCTTTATTTTTTTTTCATATAATTTTTTTAAGATTTAATACTTTATTCTATTTTACAATAGAATATTGGTTTTGCCATACATTGACATGAATCAGCCACAGGTGTACATGATCTCCCAATGCTGAAGCCCCCTCCCACCTCCCTCCCCACACCATCTCCCAGGATCATCCCGTACACCAGCCCCAAGCATCCTGTATCCTGTATTGAACATAGACTGGCGCTTCATTTCTTATATGATAGTATACATGTTTCAGTGCCATTCTCCCAAATCATCCCACCCTCTCCCTCTCCCTCAGAAGCCAAAAGTCCGTTCTGTACCTTTGTGTCTCTTATATTGTTTCACTTACAGGGTCATCATTACTATCTTTCTAAATTCCATATATATGTGTCAGAAAAGGGAACCCTCTTACACTGTTGGTGGGAATGCAAACTAATACAGCCATTATGGAAAACAGTGTGGAGATTCCTTAAAAAACTGCAAATAGAACTGCCTTATGACCCAGCAATCCCACTGCTGGGCATACACACTGAGGAAACCAGAACTGAAAGAGACACATGTACCGCAATGTTCATTGCAGCATTGTTTATAATTGCCAGGACACGGAAGCAACCTAGATGTCCATCAGCAGATGAATGGATAAGAAAGCTGTGGTACATATACACAATGGAGCCTGAGCTTTAAATACCAAGTACTCTAAGGTAAATAACTACCAAACAGAACAAAACCAAAGTTATGATTTCTTAAGATCATTTCTTAAAAAGGAGTGTAAAGAAAGTTGTCAGTTACTCTGAGAAAGAGCTAAGCTAGTTTTGTGGAATAAATCTGAGTAGATTAAGGTTTACTAGCTCTGTCGTTGTCGTTTAGTTGCTAAGTCATGTCCAACTCTTTTGTGACGCCATGGACTGTAGCCCGCTAGGCTGCTCTGTCCATGGGATTCTCCAGGCAAGAATACTAGAGTGAGTTGCCAATTCCACCTCCAGGGACTTCCCTCCATAAAGTAAATGCTGACTGAGTATGTATTTTCAAGCTATCTTCCTTCAAGTTCCATATATACACATAAATTCAATTATTAAAATAATACATCATCTGAATTCTGAAACTGTTCTCCTGCTTTTAAAGTGATGGACTGATGACTGGATGTGTGGCAAGGACTAATTAAACTGTCTGACCAAAGTGTGGTTTGGAGGCAGACTTATGCGTCCAATTATTAACACAAACATTGGTATCGTTTTTTGTGCTTTTAAGGTAGATTAGACTAAGATCCTCATAGAAGAAGCCCAAAAGGAAGATGAATGAAATAAAGAAGGTTTTGGGAAGGAAATGGGCATGATGGGGAGATTCCAAGGTAGCATAACAAAGCTGGAAACATGTTTACAGTCCTGACTGTCATTTTACACTGCTTGACACCTGGCCTCATTACCTAATTCATCTGAGTCCCAGTATTGTTATTTATGAAACAGGGTTAATAAAAGTTTTTGTTATATATATAATGAAAAGCTCCCAGGATATAGTAATATCTTCAATATACTAACTCACTAATATATTCAGTAAAATGTTTATTATTATTTGTGTCCCAGGAAAGTTGACACAGGCAATATGGTGCCTGGAAATATCTACAAGAGTGGGTTTAGATCTTTAATTAATAAGTTTTGTTTGATTCCAATGCTGGTTAGAAACTCTAGCTTTCTTTCTTTTTTTTTCACTTTAATGTGATGTGCTGTACAGTTTCTGTCAGCACACACAGGAGAGCTGTGTACAGCAGTCCTTCTCTGAAGAAAACCAGTACTTCCCTCTTTTTTTGTCCTTTGTTCTTTTATTAAAAAAATTTTTTTAAATATAAATTTATTTATTTTTTAATTGCAGGTTAATTACTTTACAATATTGTGTTGGTTTTGCCATACATCAACATGTATCCCCCAACATCCCTCATTACAGATTCTGGGGACCTAGACACTAACCCCCACCCTCACCCCATCCCACACACACACAGTCAGAATTAAATGACTGCTATTGACTGATCTGATGACCTGGAATCTTCCTGGATGAAGGTCCACACTCATAGGAGATATTATGAGTGATCTCCAGTTGTCAGTTGTGAAGAGTGTAGCCAGGAACTAAGTAAATGATATGTCCTAATTTCAACACACTGTTGGCTTTGGAATCCGGGCCAAGTTTTCATGACAAGTCTCCATCTGGCATCCCAGTCGTGCTGGTTTTCTGGATGGGAAAACATCCTGTCCAGGATCCCTTATGATCAAAAGAACTCAGCATGGGGATTAGCCTGTCAAAGAGATAATGCACTGAATCCTACAGGGCATAGGGTTGTGACAGGGCCATTGTGTGAGTCTGAGACAGGTTCAGTATTTTGCAGTGAATCTACTAATTCCACTTGATTCCTTTAATTATGATGGATGAGGGGGATTATAACTATGAGATAGTTTGCCCATTAATGCTTTGCATTTTGGCCAAGACTGTCTATCAAATACTTTTTCATGAGGACTTTTAGAAATATTTGCTCTTGAATGAAAACACAGAAAGGAGAGTGGGAACACAATGGCATGAGAGAACTTGGAGTCAGACGCAGAGGATATGGAGTTCAGATCAGGTTTGCACAGACAGCTTGTAGGTTTCAAGGTAAAGTTACTTCCCCTCCTTTAGCCTCCAGTTTTCTCATCTACAGAAAAAGGGGTTACAGTATCCACCTCCAAAGATGTTGTAAGTGTCTCATGAAGAAATGTTAAGTAATGTAATAGAGACCCAAAAGGTAGAAGGTTCTCAACAAGTATTTCCTAGATCAAAGGCATGAAATGTTTCTCACTGGTGGTTTATCAAATAGCAGTAACTTTGAAAATGAAAGTGTTAGTTGATTAGTTGTATCTGACTCTTTGCGATCCCATGGACTGTAACCCACCAGACTCCTCTGTCCATGGGATTCTCCAGACAAGAATACTGAAGCAGGTAGCCACTCCATCTCCAGGAGATCTTCCTGACCCAGGGATCAAACTTGGGTCTCCTGCATGGAGGACAGATTCTTTACTGTCTGAGCCACCACCAAAACCCCAGCAACAACTTCATGAGCCACTAATGGAAACAATGCTCAAATATCAGTTCAGATAGGAAAAGCTCTGTATAACTCTTAGGATTCTAGTCTTCCCATTTACATGGAATATATATCAAATCCTCTGACTGAAGGTGTCAAGCATCTGAAACAAACAAGATCAAAACTAGAATTTTGTAATTCAAAATTTATAGAAATATATAAATGAAAAAGAAACATAATTAAACTTTCAAATGATGCTTTCTGTAACTGTACAGGATTTATATTTCTACACTATAAGTTAAGTTTAAAACTTCATGAAGATGTTTGGGACGCTGTGTGTATATGTGTGAAACTAAGTTATGTATAGTTGTTATTACTGATAGAAAGTAGTATTTTAAGATAATTCAGCTTGGCTTTGTAAAGTCAAATTCATTCAAGCTTGGGCTACTGCTAACATTTCAATGTTTAATAACTGTTACCTTGTGAGGCTATCAGATTATTTTGCAAACAACCAGGCTAACATCTCAGGGGAAAAAAGAAAGACAAACAGATAAAAGAAAGACAAGCAGCTTAACTAAGGTCAGGTGCTGATCCAGATTTTCTTAGTGAGTAGACACTGCTTCTGGGGAGAGACTTTGGTAGTTTGGAATTGGCATTAGGTTATAAAGGATAATACTAGGATAGCCATTTATAACTTTATTTAAAATTTATTTATTTATTTTAAATTTATTTTACAAATAAATTTGCATGTACTGCACCTCAAGCAGATGTTAAGTACAAGAGAAGGGACATAGTAATGAGGAATCTATAAGTCAAGCATATGAGGTGAGAATGATAGTTGAGATTGAGATACAAGCATTTATGTTTGTGGGCAGCTGGGTGTGGACCTATCTTTGATATCTGAGTGAGCCACTCTACAGTGGATGCAGACACAGTCTGTCTCCTGTTAGGAGAAAGTGGTGATCAAAAGAAAGTTCACACTAATAAATGATACTTGTTTTTCTGTTTCTGACTTACTTCACTCTATATGACAACAGTTTGTGAGCCGTGAACTTTCAGATGTTCAAGCTGGTTTTATTTATTTATTTTCTAAAATAAATTTATTTATTTTAACTGGAGGTTAATTACTTTACATTCTTGTATTGGTTTTGCCATACATCAACATGTATCCACCACATGGATACACGTGTTCTCCATCCTGAACCCCCCTCCATCCTCCCTCTCCATACCAGGAAAGGCAGAGAAACCAGAGATCAAATTGCCAACATCTGCTGGATCATCAAAAAAGCAAGAGAGTTCCAGAAAAACATCTACTTTTGCTTTATTGACTATGCCAAAGCCTTTGACTATATGGATCACAAGAAATTGTGGAAAATTCTTCATACCAAAACACCTGACCTGCCTCCTGAGCAATCTGTATGAAGGTCAAGAAGCAAGTTAGAACTGGACATGGAACAATAGACTGGTTCCAAATCAGGAAAGGAGTAAGTCAAGGTTGTATACTGTCACCCTGCTTATTTAACTTATATGCAGAGTACCTCATGTGAAATTCTGGGCTGGATAAAGCACAAGCTGGAATCAAAATTGCTGTGAGAAATAGAAATAACTTCAGATATGCAGATGACACCACCCTATGGCAGAAAGGGAAGAAAAACTTTAGTTCTTTAGAGCCTCTGTTTAGAGCCTCTTGATGAAAGTGAAAGAGGAGAGTTAAAAAGTGGGCTTAAAACTCAACATTCAGAAAACTAAGATAATGGCATCTGGTCCCATCACTTCACGGCAAGTAGATGGGGAAACAATGGAAACAGTGACAGACTTTATTTGTTGGAGCTCCAAAATCACTGCAGATGGTGATTGCAGCCATGAAATTAAAAGATGCTTGCTTCTTAGAAGGAAAGCCATGACCAACCTAGACAGCATAGTAAAAAGCAGAGACATTATTTTACCATCAAAGGTCCATCTAGTCAAAGCTATGGTTTTTCCAGTAGTCATGTGTGGATGTCAGAGTTGGAGTAGAAAGAAAGCTGAGCACTGAAGAATTGATGGTTTTGAACTGTGGTGTTGGAGAAGACTCTTGAGAGTCCCTTGGACTGCAAGGAGATCAAACCAGTCCATCCTAAAGGAAATCAGTCCTGAATATTCATTGGTAGGACTGGCCCTCAAGTTTAAACTCCAATACTTTGGCCACCAGATGCGAAGAGTGGACTTATTGGAAGAAACCCTGATGTTGAGAAAGATTGAAGGTGGGAGGAGAAGGGGACGACAGAGGATGAGATGGTTGGATGGCATCACCAACTCAATGGACATGGGTTTGTGTGGACTCCGGGAGTTGGTGATGGACAGGGAGGCCTGGTGTGNAGTTAGAACTGGACATGGAACAATAGACTGGTTCCAGATCAGGAAAGGAGTAAGTCAAGGTTGTATACTGTCACCCTGCTTATTTAACTTATATGCAGAGTACCTCATGTGAAATTCTGGGCTGGATAAAGCACAAGCTGGAATCAAAATTGCTGTGAGAAATAGAAATAACTTCAGATATGCAGATGACACCACCCTATGGCAGAAAGGGAAGAAAAACTTTAGTTCTTTAGAGCCTCTGTTTAGAGCCTCTTGATGAAAGTGAAAGAGGAGAGTTAAAAAGTGGGCTTAAAACTCAACATTCAGAAAACTAAGATAATGGCATCTGGTCCCATCACTTCACGGCAAGTAGATGGGGAAACAATGGAAACAGTGACAGACTTTATTTGTTGGAGCTCCAAAATCACTGCAGATGGTGATTGCAGCCATGAAATTAAAAGATGCTTGCTCCTTGGAAGAAAAGCTGTGACCAACATAGACAGCATATTAAAAAGCAGAGACATCACTTTNACAATGGAAACAGTGACAGACTTTATTTGTTGGAGCCCCAAAATCACTGCAGATGGTGATTGCAGCCATGAAATTAAAAGATGCTTGCTCCTTAGAAGAAAAGCCATGACCAACCTAGACAGCATATTAAAAAGCAGAGACATTATTTTACCATCAAAGGTCCATCTAGTCAAAGCTATGGTTTTTCCAGTAGTCATGTGTGGATGTCAGAGTTGGAGTAGAAAGAAAGCTGAGCACAGAAGAATTGATGGTTTTGAACTGTGGTGTTGGAGAAGACTCTTGAGAGTCCCTTGGACTGCAAGGAGATCAAACCGGTCCATCCTAAAGGAAATTAGTCCTGAATATTCATTGGTAGGACTGGCCCTCAAGTTTAAACTCCAATACTTTGGCCACCAGATGCGAAGAGTGGACTTATTGGAAGAAACCCTGATGTTGAGAAAGATTGAAGGTGGGAGGAGAAGGGGACGACAGAGGATGAGATGGTTGGATGGCATCACCAACTCAATGGACATGGGTTTGTGTGGACTCCAGGAGCTGGTGATGGACAGGGAGGCCTGGTGTGCTGTGGTTGATGGGGTCACAAAGAGTTAGATACAACTGAGTGACTGAATTGAACTTAACTTACAACACAGAATACTTGTTTTTGTGTAATATGAATTTGAATGTTTGATGTTTTGAGATGTAATATTTTGCTACCATATTTATCCATAGATTTAAAGAAGTTTATTTTTTTAACTAGACACCCTAACAAAATTAAAAAATAAACCTTAAAGAAGTATTTGCTACATAAATAATTATACCTATATCTGGAAGAAACTGATGGCCTACTTTGTTGTCCAGATGGAATTTAATAAGTCTTCTTTGGGTCCAGTCCACCTATTCCCGCTTATCTAACATTGAGCTATTTTCAAACATTAGTTTTAATTAGTTCCTAGAATTGTTGTGTAGCTGGCTCCCTTAGCAGGTAAATTTGCCTTTCCCTAAGTCTTTTAGAGTCTTTTCAATAAAGTGCATAGGGTTTAATGAGAAAAAAATTGTGCAATCATATGCAAAAACAGGAATTCTAAAAATGTGAATTTTAGGAATGCAACACTGAGAAAAGACAATGGGATCCAGGAAACATTTCCCTGGGTTGGGAAGATCCCCTGGAGAAGGAAAAGCTATCTACTCCAGTATTCTGGCCTAGAGAATTCCATGGACTGTACATTTCATGGGGTCTGAAAGAGTCGGACACAACTAAGCGACTTTCACTTTCAAAGAAGGTATGATTTGTGGTGTTAGGCTGACACATCTCGCCTTCTGAGGACAGGCTTGTTGGATCCTGTTTGTGTTGAGTTCTCTGGTTACTTCTCTGAAGGATTAATATGTCTAAAAAGGTCTGGAAAAGCTGCAGTCTCTCTGTGGGTGTTCAATANCCTGGAGAAGGAAAAGCTACCTACTCCAGTATTCTGGCCTAGAGAATTCCATGGACTGTACATTCCATGGGGTCTGAAAGAGTCGGACACAACTAAGCGACTTTCACTTTCAAAGAAGGTATGATTTGTGGTGTTAGGCTGACATATCTCACCTTCTGAGGACAGGCTTGTTGGATCCTGTTTGTGTTGAGTTCTCTGGTTACTTCTCTGAAGGATTAATATATCTAAAAAGGTCTGGAAAAGCTGCAGTCTCTCTGTGGGTGTTCAATACAGAGATACAAAGATACCAGGAAGACTGATTTTTCTAGAAGTCTGGGGTCATGTTTGACCTCTGTTCCCATCTGCTACCTTTAAGACATGCCTGCTTGCTGAGAAATGCACTCTTTGCACATCGTAGAGTGTGTTCAAACACAAAAAATCATGTGAGTCAATCAGCTGCCATGAGCCGCTTGCAGTTTCTAGCCTGCATTCTCCAGAAAATAACACCACTTCTCTTTTTTTGGCTATGAGCTTATGAATAACAGCGCAAAGGTATTTAGCTGAGAGGGGAAAGAAAAAAAAAAAGTGTGACTATCTTTAGATATGAAGAGACATTGGTTGGGTTTTCCCCTAGCCTAACAGAGTTGCTGGAAGGCTGCTGACACACTGGCGTGAGCTCACGAAACACTGCAAATTAGCACCAATGTGTTTTGGAAGATATTTGCTGAGCATTTCTAAAGTTATTAAATATCTAAACAGAAAGACTTCAGGAAAGCAGACAGAAAGCCAGCCATGCACTATTGCATTCCCTGGTCCAGAGATCAATGCATCTTGAGTAGATTACAAACACTGGGTCAGCTTCCCTTTTCGATCCAGTAGATGTGACATTACCGCCCAGTCACTGGCACCTCCTTGGAGAGGCTGCTTTTCCTCCTCCAGGACAGACCCCCTGGCCCAGAACAGTCCTGCACCCCCCATAACCCAGGGCAGGCCTCCCTCACCCAGGAGAGGCCCCCAGCTGATGGGATTCTGGTGATCTGGGGCTAGATTGTCAGCGCCTGCCTGGAACTGAGTGTCAGGATAACGGGAGTCAGTTATTTGCCTGCATGGGTTTGGTTTGAGAGCTCATGAAGAGTCGGAGCCAAACTCAGCACCACTGCAGCCCACAGGCCAGGTAAGCCCAGGATCTCAGGGTGGGTGGGGAGGCATGGGCAGGCAGGACAGCGGGGCAGAGGGAGGAATAAGGGTGGGCACGGAACAAAGGCCCCACCAGAGAGAGCTCCTTGAGCTGGTTGAACTGAGTTTCTTGATCTGAAAACAGCAGGTGCATCCACATTTTGTGGGACCTGAAACATAAACCATCTGGGGGTCCTCTGTTCAGAAGAAGCCTTCACAATCAGGCTATGAAACTCGGCCCAGGCCTGAAGCTCAGCGACTCCACCTGCACCTCGGCTCACAATCGAGGGGCTTCTGACAGAGGCGGTCAAAACCACACCGGGGGCTCAGAGGGCGTCAGGGCTGAGTCTCAGGGAATCTCTCTTAGAGACCCTGAATTTAGGACAGTCTGGCACGTCCTCCTGGCCACTGAACTCTGGAATCCTGGGGAGCTCCAGGCATTCAAGGGTGACACCCACCAATTCATCTCACTCTCCCCATGCCCTCTCTGGTTCTCCGACTTTTTCAATTTTGCTGCTGGCCCTCTGAGAATTTACTTGTGTTTCAAATTATCCTTTAAAGGGATCTCTGATGTTTATTTTCTGTTTTGGGAATTTTGCTGGTTGGTCTGCCTAGTTAAAACCATCTGCTTTCTTCTGGGTCATTATTAATAAAAAGGGAAATTTATGAGGCGTGTACTGTGTTCCTGTTTGGCTGCTTCTCCACTTGGGCCCTTCCAAGAAAGATTTCCAATGATTTCATGGCCACCCTTTACTTAGGATTACTCATAATCCGATGAGCCTGGGGATACCTTAGGAGACTGAGTAGCAATACTTATGCTACTGTCTGAAAAGGGGAGCTCTTTACCCCAATCTGCTTCACACGAAGCTGCTAGTATTGTGCACGTCAATACAAATCTCCAGGAAATGAACAGAAAATACAGCCAAAGGAGAAACCACTGCAGGTGGAGTCTGATCCCTCTTCCCTGTCTCTGTGCCTCAAAATACACACAGACACACAGACACAGACACAGAAAGGAAGACAGACACACAGACTACAGGGCCCTGAGGGCAGCACTGAGCCAGAAATACATGACTACTAACACAAAACAGAATGAAAGATCACAGGAATTGAATTCATATCCCAATGTATGAAACACGATAATGTTTTGAAGGAAGAATTCTACCTGGAAAGCATGGATTTTACAGGGAATGTGCATACTGTTTAACATTCTGAGTGGAAAATAAATAAATGGGCTCTGTAAAAGTCACTAATCCTGAAAAAATTTTTAGAAAGAGCATAATAATATGCACAGGGATGCATATTAATTAATTTTTAGTTTTGCATTAAACACTTTCCACAGACTGTTTCACAGAATCCTCAGAACTGCGTATTATTATCCCCATTATGTGGCATATGAGGAAATTGAAGCTTCGAAAAGATAAGTAAGTAACAAAGTAAGTCAAATTCACTCACTGAGCAAGAGTGACTCTAAGACTCGATTGCCTGGATGTCAGGGCTTTTAAAAACCATTTTTGCCCAAGGAAGGCCATGCACTTTCCAAAGATCTTGTCAAAATGATCAGTTGGAACTGAAGTTTAAAGCAGACTGGAGCTCAAGCATTTGCAACATTCTGCTACCTTGCAGGTGGCACTTCTGAGGAAGGCAGGAGAGAACAGAAAAGGCAGTGAGGCTGCGGAAGGGTCACCAGGCGTATGACACTTAGCGTTGTAAACCTCAGATCATTTTGTCTGAGGACTTGTCTTTCTTACTCCCTTGGACCTTGGCTTTTCAGAAGAGGGCATCATCTTGCCTCTGTGTCCTAGCCAGTATCCGACACAGAGAAGGTCAATAATCACTGAAGGCAGAGACACAAGAGGAAAAAAAGATTTTTTTTGATCCATAAGAATCCAAAATGGTAAAAACACAGTAGAAGAGGCAGACAAACAGGTTTTTCAAAATAAGCGAGGGAGGCAGGCACAAAGATACACAAATGAGCACAGAGTTTAGACGTTTTAGGAGAAGCAGAGATAAATTCACCTTGGAAGGAGCAATGAATGATGAAGTAAATGTGAAAGAAAAATTGAAAAATGTGGGTAAAACAATTAAAAATTATTTGTCAGTGGTTTCTACATACAAAAATTAGAAAACTTTTGGTATCCATGTTTTTAAAAACCCAATATTATTTCTACCGTAAGACTCTTTAAGTGCCAATGATGGGAATTTTTTCTTACAACATTATGTAGAAGGCTGGAAGGCCATATGTGATTAAAGGGGCTTCCCTGGTGGCTCAGACAGTAAAGAATCTGCCTGCAATGTGGGAGATCCCTGGGTCGGGAAGATCCCCTGGAGAAGGAAATGGCAATCCACTCCAGTATTCTTGCCTGGAGAATCCCATGGACAGAGGAACCTGGCAAGCTACAGTCCATGGGGTCGCAGAGTCAGGCAAGACTAAGCGACTAACACTTTCACTTTCATGTGGTTAAAAGGACACTTTGTGATTACTATCGGACTCTAATGTAATAAACTTTATTATCATAAGAGAGTCTTGAAAAATTTTAATGAGGAAGTTTATGCACTGAGTATATAAGCCTCAAATTTATAAGGCATAAATGTGCTTAATCTGAAGAAAGATGGGAATGACAAAACACCTTAATTTTTTTCTTTAATTTTGAAATAAATATAGACTTACAGAAGTTGCAAAAGTAGTATTGAGGGGTTCTGTGAACACTTCACTAAGCTTCCCCCAATGACAGTCTTAAGTAACTACAATACTTTATCAAAATCAAATTGACACTGGCAAAATACAATTAATTAAACTGTAGACACAACACAGACTTCACCAGTTTTCATGCTGTCCTGAATGTTTGTATATGTAAAAATCACATTTTGAAGGTTACTACTTTCAGAAGACCTGGGAAATATAAATACACATTGTGTCCAGCACACCACGGCTCATAGCTGTGGTGTGGCAAACCGGTCACCTGAGGAAGCCTTACAAATAGCTGAGAAAAGAATAGAAGGGAAAGGCAACAGAAGAAAGGAAAGATATCCCCAACTGAATGCAGGGTTCTTTCCAAAGAATAGCCAGGAGAGATAAGAAAGCTTTCTTAACTGAACAATACAAAGAAATAGAGGAAAACAATAGAATGGGAAAGACTAGAAATCTCATCAAGAAAATTGGAGACACCAAGAAAATATTTCATGCAAAGATNTTTAGACGTTTTAGGAGAAGCAGAGATAAATTCACCTTGGAAGGAGCAATGAATGATGAAGTAAATGTGAAAGAAAAATTGAAAAATGTGGGTAAAACAATTAAAAATTATTTGTCAGTGGTTTCTACATACAAAAATTAGAAAACTTTTGGTATCCATGTTTTTAAAAACCCAATATTATTTCTACCGTAAGACTCTTTAAGTGCCAATGATGGGAATTTTTTCTTACAACATTATGTAGAAGGCTGGAAGGCCATATGTGATTAAAGGGGCTTCCCTGGTGGCTCAGACAGTAAAGAATCTGCCTGCAATGTGGGAGATCCCTGGGTCGGGAAGATCCCCTGGAGAAGGAAATGGCAATCCACTCCAGTATTCTTGCCTGGAGAATCCCATGGACAGAGGAACCTGGCAGGCTACAGTCCATGGGGTCGCAGAGTCAGGCAAGACTAAGCGACTAACACTTTCACTTTCATGTGGTTAAAAGGACACTTTGTGATTACTATCGGACTCTAATGTAATAAACTTTATTATCATAAGAGAGTCTTGAAAAATTTTAATGAGGAAGTTTATGCACTGAGTATATAAGCCTCAAATTTATAAGGCATAAATGTGCTTAATCTGAAGAAAGATGGGAATGACAAAACACCTTAATTTTTTTCTTTAATTTTGAAATAAATATAGACTTACAGAAGTTGCAAAAGTAGTATTGAGGGGTTCTGTGAACACTTCACTAAGCTTCCCCCAATGACAGTCTTAAGTAACTACAATACTTTATCAAAATCAAATTGACACTGGCAAAATACAATTAATTAAACTGTAGACACAACACAGACTTCACCAGTTTTCATGCTGTCCTGAATGTTTGTATATGTAAAAATCACATTTCGAAGGTTACTACTTTCAGAAGACCTGGGAAATATAAATACACATTGTGTCCAGCACACCACGGCTCATAGCTGTGGTGTGGCAAACCGGTCACCTGAGGAAGCCTTACAAATAGCTGAGAAAAGAATAGAAGGGAAAGGCAACAGAAGAAAGGAAAGATATCCCCAACTGAATGCAGGGTTCTTTCCAAAGAATAGCCAGGAGAGATAAGAAAGCTTTCTTAACTGAACAATACAAAGAAATAGAGGAAAACAATAGAATGGGAAAGACTAGAAATCTCATCAAGAAAATTGGAGACACCAAGAAAATATTTCATGCAAAGATGGGCACAATAAAGGAAACAAACGGCCAGGACCTAACAGAAGCAGAAGAGATTAAGAAGAGGTGGCAAGAATACACAGAACTTTAGAAAAAAGGTCTTAATGACCTAGATAATCACAATGGTTTGATCACTCACCTAGAGCCAGACATCCTGGAGTGTGAAGCCAAGTGGGCCTTAGGAAGCATCACTATGAACAAAGCTAGTGGAGGTGATGGAATTCCAGTTGAGCTATTTCACATCCTAAACGATGATGCTGTGAAAGTGCTGCACTCAATATGCCAGCAAATTTGGAAAACTCAGCAGTGATCACAGGACTGGAAAAGGTCAGTTTTCATCCCAATCCCAAAGAAGGGAAAAGCCAAAGAATGCTCAAACTACTGAACAACTGTGTTCACCTCATATGCTAACAATGTAATGCTCAAAATCCTTCAAGTTAGGCTTTACCAGTCTGTGAACTGAAAGCTTCCACCTGTACAAGCTGGATTTACAAAAGGCAGAGAAACCAGAGATCAAATTGCCAACAATTGGATTCTTGGATTGGATTACATCAGATCATAGAAAAAGCAAAGAAATTCCCCAAAAACCCCATTTACTTCTGCTTCATTCAGTTAGGTTCAGTTCAGTCATTCAGTTGTGTCTGACACTTTGTGACCTATGGACTGTAGCATGCCAGGCTTCCCTGTCTATCACCAACTCCTGGAGCTTGCTCAAACTCATGTCCATTGAGTCGGTGATGCCATCCAACCATCTCCTCCTCTGCTTCACTGACTACACTAAAGCCTTTGACTGAGCGGATCACAACAAACTGTGGAAAATTCTTCAAGAGATGGGAATACCAGACTGCCTTTCCTACATCCTGAGAAACCTGTATGCAGGTCAAGAAGCAACAGTTAGAACTGAACATGGTAAAATGGATTGGTTCAACAGTGGGAAAGGCTGTATATTGTCACCCTGCTTATTTAACTTCTATATAGAATACATCATGCAAAATGCCAATCTGGATAAATCACAAGCTGGAATCATGAATGCTGGGAGAAATATCAGCAATCTCAGATATGCAGATGATACCTCCCTAATGGCAGAAAGTAAAGAGGAATAAAGAGCCTCTTGATAAGGATGAAAGAGGAGAGTGAAAAAGCTGGCTTAAAACTCAACATTCAAAAAAATGAAGATTATGGCCTTCGGTCCCATCACTTCATGGCAAATAGATGAGGAAAAAGTGGAAACAGTGTCAGATTTTATTTTCTTGGACTCCAAAATCACTGTGGGTTGTGACTGCAGCCACAAAATTAAGACACTTGCTCCTTGAAAGAACAGCTATGAGAAACCTAGAGTGCATTAAAAAGCAGAGACACCACTTTGCTAACAAAGGTCCGTCTAGTCAAAAAAAAGATTTTTCAATAGTCATATACAGATGTGAGATTTGGAGCATAAAGAGTCTAAGCACCGAGGAAGTGATGTTTTTGAACTGTTGATGCTAAAGAAGACCCCTGAGAGTCCCTCAGACAGCAGACAGATCAAATCAGTCAATCCTAAAGGAAATCAGTCCTGACTATTCACTGAAAGGACTACTGCTGAAGCTAAATCTCCAATACTTCGGCCACCTGATGTGAAGCACCAACTCACAGGAAAAAACCCTGATGCTGGGAAAAATTGAGGGGAAGGGGACAATAGAGGATGCGATTGTTGGATGGCATCATCAACGCATATGATTTTGAGCAAACTCAGGGAGCTAAATGACTGTCAGGGAAGCCTGGAGTGCTCCAGTCCGTGGGGTTGCAAAGAGTCAGACAGGACTTAGCAACTAAACACTAACAAAAACAAAGAGGTCAAATTCAGTAAAAATTTAATGTGTCAGGAAAAGAGCTTTTTTCCTTGAAAAAGGGGTATCAAATGACAGAGACATAGGAACATTTGTTTTATTGAGGAAATGCAAATTATTTGAAATAAATTTCTATGGATAAAGACGTACAGATATTAAGAATGAAACATTATCATTAAGATCATTACTCCAAACACATGGGTGAAAGTGAAGTTGCTCAGTGGTGTCCGACTCTTTGCCACCCCGTGGACTGTAGCCTACCGGGCATCTCCATCCATGGGATTTNCAGGACTTAGCAACTAAACACTAACAAAAACAAAGAGGTCAAATTCAGTAAAAATTTAATGTGTCAGGAAAAGAGCTTTTTTCCTTGAAAAAGGGGTATCAAATGACAGAGACATAGGAACATTTGTTTTATTGAGGAAATGCAAATTATTTGAAATAAATTTCTATGGATAAAGACGTACAGATATTAAGAATGAAACATTATCATTAAGATCATTACTCCAAACACATGGGTGAAAGTGAAGTTGCTCAGTGGTGTCCGACTCTTTGCCACCCCGTGGACTGTAGCCTACCGGGCATCTCCATCCATGGGATTTTCCAGGCAAGGGTACTGGAGTGGGTTGCTATTTCCTTCTCCGGGGGATCTTCCTGACCCAGGAATCAAACCTGGGTTTCCTGCATTGTAGGCAGATGCTTTACCGTCTGAGCCAAAAGAGAACTTTAAAAGGCCCATGGACTTCTACATTTTCATAGCTGTTAGAATGTGTATTCATAAACAACAAGGTTTTCTGTATAGCACAAGGAACTGTATTCAGTGTCCTTTGATAAACCATAATAAAAAACATATGAAAAAGAATATATATGTTTAACTGATAATCACTTTAATGTATAGTAGAATTTAATACATTTAAATCAAGTGTACTTCAATAAAATAAAAATTTAAAACTGTCTCTGCTAAGCTACAAAGTGTCTATACTTTGTTCTTTCCAGCATAGCCCACCTTCTGCCATAGAAGCTGAACTTGCTTCCTCGACCTTCTTTGCACTGAGTCATGGACATGCAATCTAATTTTGACTGATAGAAGTGAAAGGAAAGTGTGCTAGACAGCATTCCAGGAAAGAATATCTATGGATTAAAAAAGGAGAGAAAGAGATTGAGAAATAGGAAAAAGATATAAGCCCTCTCCCCCTTCCTGCTATTGATGTTCTATGAGGACAAGATACTCAGATATGTAGCAGCCATCTTGTCACCATGAGGTGAGGACTAGAGAGTCACAGAGAAGCTGAATGCCAGGTTCTGTCTACTGGACTAACTTTGGATATAGACTGTCTGTGGACTTCTTGTTTTGTGATCAAATAAAATGCTATTGTTTGGTCAAGTGTGGCCAGACTCTTACTTGAGAGCAAAGCACTTTGACTGATTCAGTTGCTAAGACCTCTGGAAATGCAGTAGTGCTCACTGAACAGTAACCAACATGATACCCAACAGTCCCGACACGACACTACGCCCTTTATTCAACATCCCCTCCAACAAATTACTTGTTGAATACATGGACTATAAGTGTACAAAAGCCAAGAATGAGCCAATGAATGATAGTTCCATCCTGGAGACAGACAAGAATCCAGAAGGAAGTTTTGTTTTTGTATACTCATGGAGTTTATGATTTGGGAGGTGTTGGTGTTGAAGGCAGATATGAAAGGGAAATGGAGTAATAAAAAATAAAAATGTCAATGTGCATCTGAAGACTGTTTGTTTGTAAATATATTCAATGGCTGAATATATGTTTCAATGATAGAATCTAGAAATATTAGGGATTGGCTCTTTCTTGAAAGAGAAAGGCCATTTTCTGGCTTTACGGTTATAAATGATTCGGTGTGCATGCTCACAGTTATAACAGACATACACATTAAGTGGGTCTGTGATATTTCCTCTGCCCTGAAAGGAGNGAAAGAGAAAGGCCATTTTCTGGCTTTATGGTTATAAATGATTCGATGTGCATGCTCACAGTTATAACAGACATACACATTAAGTGGGTCTGTGATATTTCCTCTGCCCTGAAAGGAGTAAAGGTGGATAGGAAATTCTGCAAATGTAGGAAAACCACTCCAATTTGGACGAGCAACTGTACTTCTCTCCGGGAATGCTGTTCTTGCACTTTCACCAGAAGTTTGCACTCTTTTGGAGAAAGAAGTTGAATGTATTGAGAAAGGGTGGTTTAANGAAATTCTGTAAATGTAGGAAAACCGCTCCAATTTGGATGAGCAACGGTACTTCTCTCTGGGAATGCTGTTCTTGCACTTTCACCAGAAGTTTGCACTCTTTTGGAGAAAGAAGTTGAATGTATTGAGAAAGGGTGGTTTAAGGCCGTTAATCTTAGATGATGCTGTAGAGGGGCAGGACACAGCCAATAGAAACCACTTTCTTCAGTGGCTGTCATGCACCTAATAAGCAGAGAGAATTTCATGATGCTTGGCGAAGTTGCCTTGTATGTATTTGATACAGAAAAATTATAAACTATAGATCAGTATTAAACCACTATCACCATCACCAACAAAAGTTATCCATTATGACTCCTCTGGTGGCTTAGTTGTTAAAGAATCCTCCTGCTATGCAGAAGACCCAGGTTTGGTCTATGGGCCAGGAAGATCCCCTGGAGAAGGAAATGGCAACCTATTCCAGTATTCTTGCCTAGGAAATCCCATGGACAGAGGAACCTGGTGGGCTACAGTCCATGGGGTCACGAAGAATCGGACATGACTGAGCTACTAAACCTCCACCAACAACAAAGATCTGTATCTGAAAACTTTGACTATTCATAAATGAATTTTTCAAGGCAAAAGAGTATTTTAAAGTTAAAATGCATAAGAAAATTATAGATTAATTTTATTCTGATGTATCATCCATACATAGTTCTGTTAGCCATGGTTCAACTTAAATTCTTCTTTTTGTTAGTTACCCAGACTCTCAAGTCCTTACTGTCCAGTTTCCTTTCTTGACTCACATCATTTTCCACTCAACTACACTTTCCTCACTCGTTGCTGTGATGCAAGTTCTATGAGAGAGAGTTTTGTATATTTTGTCCTCTTATGCAGCCCAAGGGTTTGCCCAATGCCCAGCCACGGTGGGCTTTCAGATGTTTATTGAATAAATTAAGGAATCTATTTTATCCTCTAGTTAAAATGCAAACTCTTTGAGAGTGGGGTCCATGTAATTCTGTATCATCTCCTGCACTCATTGTGGTAGACTCTGAGGAAATAATTGTTAATAAGCAGGTTGAATGATTAAAAACATATGGAGAGAATTCCCATTATTTCAGGTCCCAAGTCAGTGTCTTGGTCAGCAAAACTACCATTGCTTTCTCTCCCTGAACTTGTAAATATACAAACAAACAAACAAACGAAAAACACGCAGATTATTTCACCGGCAAATGCCTATTTATACTCTAAAGTTTTAGCTTTATGCTGAAGCCAAAATGCAGATTATCCAGCTCAATACGGTGACAATTGCAAAGGCTCCATCTTATAAACATATTTGATACTGAAAGTGGAAGCCACCGGGATCAGAAGTGCACAGAGTCTCTGCCTGGCAGGCAGAGTCGCAAAATGACAAAGTGACCTTAATAATCAAGGGAAAGTTATGACTGACTGTGATAATTCAACATTTTTTTCAAAACACTCAAAACTCTCTCCTCATCAGTTATATAGGAAAATAAAAAAGAGTGAAACTTTGTTTTTCAGTATCAGTTCCGTTCAGTTGCTCCACCGTGTCTGACTCTTTGTGGCCTCATGGACTGCGCATGCCAGGCCTCCCTGTCCACCATCACTCCAGAAGCCTGCTTAAACTCATGCCATTTAAAATATATATATATTATAATTTAAAACCCTAGAAGGACTTCTCAGGTAGCTCAATGGTTAACAGTCTGCCTGCCAAGCAGGAGACTTGGATTCAGTCCTCGGGTCTGGAAGAGCCCCTAGAGAAATGAACGCTAGGGCGCAGCAACCCACTCCAGTATTCGTGCTTGGGGAAGTCCATGCACAGAGGACGCTGGCGGGATCACAGAGAGTCACATGGGACCACAGAGAGTCAGATAAGACTGAATGGCTAAACAATGGCAACAACAACAAAACCTTAGAAAGGAGAATTAAAGTGTCTTACTTCATTGTAGGAAAACATGAGCACTTTGAATAGTTTCTTCTCTTTCTGCTGGAAACATCACGCCAGCTTCTGGCCTGGGCAGGGCCTCCTAAGAGGAGTGCCCTTGGCAATGGACTTATCTGTCACCTCTGAGAGGTAACAGAGGTGACTGGTGTGTGTGCACTGAGGATGCTTAAGATCTACTCAATAAAATTTTTTTAAAAAAAGAGAGAGAGTTGCAGGGGCTGAACCTCTTCACTGGGAGATCAGGAGCCCCCTGGGGCTTCCCAGGTGGTACTAGTGGTAAAGAACCAGCCTGCCAATGCAAGAAATGCAGGAGATGTGGGTTAGTTCTTGAGTTGGAAAGATCTCCTGAAGAAGGGCACAGCAACCCACTTCAGTATTCTTGCCTGGAGAAACCCATGGACAGAGGAGTCTGGTGGGCTACAGTCCACAGGGTCACAAAGAGCTGGACATGACTGAAATGACTTAGCATGCATACATGCATGATCTTCAGGGGGAGCATCTGTCCCTGGTCTCTCAAACCCCAGCACGAAGCGGGTGTGAACAGTCACACTGCCTGGGGCGGCGTGGAGCCACCTGCACACTGACTGTGAGGACTGATGCATTGCAAGGGGCTGGCCTTGTGCACATTCTCTCCTCTTGCTGCAGGTAAGTGCTCCACCTCCTACACCCTTGTCTGTCCTCAAGGATCTTGAATCCTGCACTTGTCTTTCCCTGGGTCTCACTTACTTGCCTTCTAACCTTGGCCACATGGCCTGGGTCATGCAGTGGATGGTGAGACACACACAATATGGGAAAAAGCATCTCTTCTATGCCTTGGAAAATCATTACATTGCTTTCTAGGTTTGGGTCAGTGGCCAACATTTTTGTTCTTTGCACTTTCATGGAATGAAACATCGAGAATTTCTTTAACATGAATGTTGTTTGTTGGTCTCACTTTCTCTGGGTCATCTCCATCCTTTCCACACCCTTCCACCTTCCTCCTGTAGGTTGACAGTTTTGCTTTCCTGAAGTTTACATGGAATGGGGAGGCATCAACAATCCCACAGTCAGCTATTTCTTCCATAATTCCACTTATGTTTGATTTGAATTTCACTCCTGGCATTATTACTTTTTATTGCTTGGCTGGATTTTCATTTTTGTTGATATTTATTGCTTGGTTTCACATATATGCATGCATGCATGTATATACTATATATGCTTTGCAGTCCAGGATTTGGCAAAACTATGATTGGCCTACTTTTATTATTACTTTTTCTTAAATTATACATCTTGCAACTATGTAAGTCCTTCTGTCTAAGTGATTAAAATTCACATAGTGAATCTTTGAAACTTTAAGAGAAGAGGGCTCCCNGGATTTTCATTTTTGTTGATATTTATTGCTTGGTTTCACATATATACATGCATGCATGTATATACTATATATGCTTTGCAGTCCAGGATTTGGCAATACTATGATTGGCCTACTTTTATTATTACTTTTTCTTAAATTATACATCTTGCAACTTTGTAAGTCCTTCTGTCTAAGTGATTAAAATTCACATAGTGAATCTTTGAAACTTTAAGGGAAGAGGGCTCCCTAAATGTTGTCACTCATCTTAAAACATTATTGGAACAAGAAAAAATTCAGTGAGTAGATATATATGAGACAGGTTGTGATCTAAGCCAAAGTTTCAACTGTATTAACTTTTCCAAAGAACTGTCTTTAGAATTCCTAA
The DNA here is from genome assembly GCA_006410735.1 of Raphicerus campestris. Lineage (NCBI taxonomy): Eukaryota > Metazoa > Chordata > Mammalia > Artiodactyla > Bovidae > Raphicerus > Raphicerus campestris. The sequence continues at coordinate 1,035,188 of SJYW01034430.1, read as the reverse complement.
AGAGGATGAGGAAAGAAGCCAAAGATAGAAATGATCGAATTTTTAACAGAAAAAGAGACACCATTTGTATGCAGCTGTGTCTAATAAACAAACTTAAGATGCTCATTCAAAATCAAAACAGTGAGTGTGTACACTTTGCTCAATTCATGAAGAACCAAACCCCTCATTTAACTTCTTTGGGGAGGAATAGATATGTTACATACTGTAAACTGGATCCTATCTTATACTCATTAGTTAATCAAATCTCAAGGTAAACTCAGATGTACTGACAATTTCAAAGAATATTTTTAGTTAAGATTTTCAGAAGATAGGTCTTGAGTTCAAATTTACTTTCTCATCCACACCAGAAGTGGAACTCTGCATGGTGAATTTTATCTCTCAGCTGGTAGCATTCATGATTTCTACAGTTTAATATGCTCCTAATCCAAAACTACATACTTCTAAGTTCTTGGTTTCCATAATAGTATTTATTTCCCCTGGTCTAAAAGTAAAAGAGGAGAGTGAAAAAGTTGGCTTAAAGCTCAACATTCAGAAAACTAAGATTATGGCATCCAGTCCCATCATTCCATGGGAAATAGATGGAAAAACAGTGGAAACAGTGTCAGACTTTATTTTGGGGGGCTCCAAAATCACTGCAGATGGTGACTGCAGCCATGAAATTAAAAGACGCTTACTCCTTGGAAAGAAAGTTATGACCAACCTAGACAGCATATTCAAAAGCAGAGACATTACTTTGCTGACTAAGGTCCAACTAGTCAAGGCTATGGTTTTTCCAGTAGTCATGTACGGATGTGAGAATTGGACTATGAAGAAGGCTGAGCACTGAAGAACTGATGCTTTTGAACTGTGATGTTGGAGAAGACTCTTGAGAGTCCCTTGGACTGCAAGGAGATCCAACCAGTCCATTATTAAGGAGATCAGCCCTGGGATCTCTTTGGAAGGAATGATGCTAAAGCTGAAACTCCAGTACTTTGGCCACCTCATGCGAAGAGTTGACTCATTGGAAAAGACTGATGCTGGGAGGGATTGGGGGCAGGAGGAGAAGGGGATAACTGAGAATGAGATGGCTGGATGGCATCACGGACTCGATGAACATGAGTCTGAGTGAACTCTGGGAGTTTGTGATGGACAGGGAGGCCTGGCGTGCTGCGATTCATGGAGTCGCAAAGAATCGGACACGATTGAGCGACTGAACTGAACTGAACAAGAGCTAAAATTTCACCAGAGTGTCTTCCCAGACTACATTAAGCCATATAAATATCAGAATTATTGAAATAATTGAAAATATTTAACCAAACTGAATAACATACTTGTATTCTCTCTTGGTCTAGACCATGGTACNCTTTTCAAGAATTTTCCCCAGTTTATTGTGATCCACACAGTCCTAGTCTCTAGTTAATTTTTATCAGTCATCTTATGCTCCTTAAATTTTTACATTTCAAATAGTCTTACCTTATCTTGTTTAAAATGCTGGATCTTTAAAAAATATTTTGGTTTCCCAAGGCAGAGATTCCTATTTTCCTATTAAAAACATGAACTTGATTTGAATGTTTAATCCTGGTGAGGCTTAGTGAGAATATAATAATTTCCACTGGGTGAGGCTTGGTGCTATTTCTTTTCTAATGCTTGATAATTGATGATAAAACAATAGCTGCTGATGAGTGAGTGCTTATGTGGCACTTTTCTGTTCCTCTGAATGAAGGAAGAGTGTCATTATCCATGGTACAAAGTGTCACTATCAAGAGCTGTTTGCTCAGTGAGGCCAGGGACATTGAAAATGATAATTACGTCTTTAGTTCCTCAAGGCCATCTAATTACAATAGAAAAAATGTGAATCCATAAATGATGATTCTCATCTGGCATGATGAAATTAAAGTTAATCTCCTTACTCTGATCACATATATGTAACATGCTTTTATTTGTGTAATATATATATATATTTCTTTATCTATATAGATATACATGCATATGTATTTTTTTTCTGTTGCCAATTTCTTAGCAAATCATTTAGACATATGTCTGCACACTTTGACACTATAACAAGGTTGGATAGAACACATGATCCCTTAGAGGACTGAAGTATGATAAAAGAATCCTTTAACTTTTATTCACACAATTATTCTCTCTTTAAAGAATCAGTCATGGACACTGGAAACTGTTTTGGATTACTTAAAAAAAGACTTTGACAGAATTGTAGAGCAGCATTGAATGTTTTCTATATGTACCAATACATATTAATATATTGTAAAGAGACATTTGCATCAATTAAGGCTACATAGTTTCCTGAGTTTTGCCACCATGGACAATATTCTGATCATCTCCTCTTTAGTGTTGTCTCAGTAAAGTGTGACTAAAAATATTCTTTACAGACTTCCCTGGTGGTCCTGTGGTTGAGAATCTGCCTGCCAATGCGGAGGACACGGGCTTGATCTTGGGTCTGGGACGATTCCACAGACCTTAGTTCCACAGAGCAGCCAAGTCAGTACACCACAACCACTCAATCTACATTCTAAAGCCCATGTTCTGAAACAAGACAAGGCACTGCAGTAAGAAGCTGCATGCCGCAACAAACAGCAGCCCCTGATCACTGCAAGGAGAGAAAGCGCACGTGCAGAAATGAAGAACCAGGACAGCTAGAAATAAATAAATTGAAAAAATATATTCTGTGCATAACAGTAGCCGGTTAACTTGCAATTTCAGTACAATCAGCTTGAAAGAGATCATTTATTGACATTCATAACACCTTTCCCCACCTCTTTTTCTAACTTTATTAGTTGGCACAGGTTGCTTTTCTACTGCACTGCAAAAATCTGTATTACATTTTAGGAGAACTCATTTAAGAATCCAATTTAAATTCTGAATATAATGTTGCATGCAGATTTTAATAAAACCACTCCTGTTGTATTTTTGTTTAGCAGGTCACTAAACCTGCTCCAGGTAACCTCCCTGCACAGACAGCTCGCTACAAAGCAGGCATCGCCACACTCCTGTCTTGAGTCGCCCTGGCTGGAAGTGGGTTACACAAAAGGCACATTCATTCCATCCAGGAAGCATAAAGTAAGTTATGCATGCCATTTTACTTTAACATTTTAGTGTACGTATCATGCAGCTACACATTTCTCTAAAGTGTCTCTGTTTTACAAGAAACATGGGAATATACTGGGCTTCCCAGGTGATGCTAGTGGTAAAGAACCCACCTCCCAATGCAAGAGACATGGGTTCAATCCCTGTGTTGGGACAGTCACTTGGAGGAGGGCATGGCAACCCACTCCGGTCCTTTTGCCTGGAGAATCCCATGAACAGAGAAGCCTGGTGGGCTACAGTTCATAGGGTCACAAAGACTCAGACATGACTGAAGTAACTTAGCAGGCATGCACGGAAATATATAAAAGTAAAAGCAAGTAGAAATTGAACTGTGGGGCTGGAAGCACTGCCTGAAAAGGTCCCACTAATGGGTGACTTTGATCAGCTACATCTAGATTGAGAATCCTGATCTTCACTGAAGGTTGCTCTTTTCCATGAATGTTGACTAATCTTCATTTCTGCTGCTCAACACAAGGGCACAGATATCTGACTGGGTTGCATATCAGCCAGGCTGCCCCCTAGAATGGCACAAAACTTATATGCCAACGTGTAACCTGCACTTGAAGCAGATTTTTAGTGTTGCCTGAGATCCTATTTGATATTTAGATTAAAAAGAAGGCTTAGAATCATTCAATCTCAAAGTACTTTTACAGTTTTAAAAGTACAATATTGTCCTTTCCTCATTTTCACTAAGGTCTATCAGAAGGAGAAGGATAAACTGATATGAAGACTCATTAGAAAGAGACATTCACCCAATAATTTTGTTATGATCGGCCAGTGGGATGTGGTGTTTTTGAGGTGTTATATGCCACCACATTGGCCACATTCTAGCTACAACCTTGATGTCGCTAGACGTGAAGTTGGGAAAAAGTTCAGTTCAGTCGCTCAGTCGTGTCCGACTCTTTGTGACTCCATGAATTGCAGCATGCCAGGCCTCCCTGTCCATCACCTACACCAGGAGTTCACACTCAAATGCACGTCCATCGAGTCGGTGATGCCAACCAGCCATCTCATCCTCTGTCGTCCCCTTCTCCTCCTGCCCCCAATCCCTCCCAGCATCAGAGTCTTTTCCAATGAGGAAATGGCCACCTTCACATGAGGTGGCCAAAGTACTGGAGTTTCAGCTTTAGCATCATTCCTTCCAAAGAACACCCAGGACCGATGTCCTTTAAAATAGACTGGCTGGATCTCCTTGCAGTCCAAGGGACTCTCAAGAGTTTTCTCCAACACCACAGTTTAAAAGCATCAATTCTTCGGTGCTCAGCTTTCTTCACAGTCCAACTCTCACATCCATACATGATCACTGGTAAAACCATAGCTTTGACTAGACAGACCTTAGTTGGCAAAGTAATGTATCTGCTTTTCAATATGTTATCTAGGTTGGTCATAACTTTTCTTCCAAGGAGTAAGTTTAATTTCATGGCTGCAGTCACCATCTGCAGTGATTTTGGAGCCCCAAAATATAAAGTCTGACACTGTTTCCCCATCTATTTTCCATGAAGTGATGGGACCAGATGCCATGATCTTCGTTTTCTGAATGTTGAGCTTTAAGCCAACTTTTTCACTCTCCTCTTTCACTTTCATCAAGAGGCTTCTGAGTTCCTCTTCACTTTCTGCCATAAGGGTGGTGTCATCTGCATATCTGAGGTTATCGATATTTCTCCCGGCAATCTTGATTCCAGCTTGTGTTTCATCCAGTCCAGAGTTTCTCATGATGTTCTCTGCATAGAAGTTAAATAAGCAGGGTGACAATATACAGCCTTGACGTACTCCTTTTCCTATTTGGAATCAGTCTGTTGTTTCACTTCCGGTTCGAACTGTTGCTTCCTGACCTGCATATAGGTTTCTCAAGATGCAGATCAGGTGGTCTGATACTCCCATCTCTTTCAGAATTTTCCATAGTTTATTATGATCCACACAGTCAAAGGCTTTGGCATAGTCAATAAAGCAGAAATAGATGTTTTTCTGGAACTCTCTTGCTTTTTCCATGATCCAGCAGATGTTGGCAATTTGATCTCTGGTTCTTCTGCCTTTTCGAAAACCAGCTTGAACATCTGGAAGTTCATGGTTCACGTACTACTGAAGCCTGGCTTGGAGAATTTTGAACATTACTTTACTTGCGTGTGAGATAAGTGCAACTGTGCGGTACTTTGAGCATTCTTTGGCATTGCCTTTTTTGGGGATTGGAATGAAAACTGACCTTTTCCAGTCCTATGGCCACTGCTGAGTTTTCAAACTTTGCTGGCATATTGAGTGCAGCACTTTCACAG
>SJYW01034430.1:1003355-1027233 GCA_006410735.1 Raphicerus campestris | reverse complement strand
TGGAATGAAAACTGACCTTTTCCAGTCCTGTGGCCACTGCTGAGTTTTCCAAATTTGCTGGCATATTGAGTGCAGCACTTTCACAGCATCATCTTTCAGGATTTGAAACAGCTCCACTGGAATGCCATCACCTCCACTAGCTTTGTTCTTAGTGATGCTTTCTAAGGCCCACTTGACTTCACATTCCAGGATGTCTGGCTCTAGGTGAGTGATCACACCATTGTGATTATCTTGGTCATGAAGATCTTTTTTGTACACTTCTTCTGTGTATTCTTGCCACCTCTTCTTAATATCTTCTGCTTCTGTTAGGTCCATACCATTTCTGTCCTTTATCGAGCCCATCTTTGCATGAAATGTTCCCTTGGTATCTCTAATTTTCTTGAAGAGATCTCTAGTCTTTCCCATTCTGTTGTTTTCCTCTATTTCTTTTTTTTTAAATATAAATTTATCATTTTAATTGGAGGTTAATTACTTTACAATATTGTATTGGTTTTGCCATGATCACTGAAGAAGTCTTTCTTATCTCTTCTTGCTATTCTTTGGATCTCTGCATTCAGATGCTTATATCTTCCCTTTTCTCCTTTGCTTTTCGCTTCTCTTCTTTTCACAGCTATTTGTAAGGCCTCCCCAGACAGCCATTTAGTTTTTTTGCATTTCTTTTCCATGCGGATGGTCTTGATGCCTGTCTCCTGTACAATGTTAGGAACCTCAGGGAAAACGTTATCCCGTAACCAAATATCCCTTCACAGGGACATAGCAAGGAACTTAGACAAGAAAATTAGGGTTGGATGAGTTTTGAGTATTTATTAATTTTGCTTTAAATGTATTTTATGTATAAATTTATATATTTAAAATTTAATAGCTTTGTGGTTGCCAGCTGGCTTACATGTGTGCATGCTCCGTCACTCAATAGTGTCCGACTCTTGTGACTCCATGGTCTGTAGCACAGTAGGCTCCTCTGTCCAAGGAATTCTCCAAGTAAGAATACTGGAACAGGCTGCTATTTCCTCCTCTAAGTGATCTTCCCAACCAGGATATTGATCACATGCATTTCCTACACTGGCAGGGGGATTTTTTTTAACCATCGAGTCACCTGGAAAACTCCAATCGGTTCACAAAATTCCTAAAAATTTAACATTCAGCCCCTTCTAGTTGTTGTGAGCCATGTTTAGCACATTGCTGGGTAAGGAGACTTTTATTATTTCATTTCATACAAATATTATGAAGTGTGTCTTAGGCTTAAATTATTGTTTGCATTCTTTATAGTTTTTGTTACAGAGTTCACTGTAAACATTATTAGAAAAGTCACAAAGGAACTTGATATTTACTAATGAATTTTTCCTGAAGCAAAACAAGAATGAAAGAGAGAGCTTATTATCCAGCAGTATTACATATATATCTATTTATATAAGCAGTGAAAAGCCACCACTTCACTATAGCTATAGTCCATCATTTATCTACTGTGGAGACATACAGATTAATATGGTGAGAATCTGTCTTCATTGATCTACCTTTGAATATAAACTGTGTTCTGGAAAAAGCATCTTAATTATTTTCAAGGAAACTAACTCTATTAAATATAATTTTATAAAACCATTCATAAATATTCTTAACTTTATTAACATGTATAGATACCTTTTAAAAAGTATTAATTTCTCCCTGCAGTATTTACAAAATAATTTTTATTTTATGTAAATAACTATGGTGAGTGGAAAAAAATTAATGAATCTTAAATTGATTGAATATGTGTCAAAAATGGGGCTTCACTGGTTGCTTAGTGGTAAAGAATTTGTCTGCAATGCAGGTTCAATCCCTGAATCATGAAGATCCCCTGGAGAAGGAAATGGCAACCCACTCTCGTATTCTTGCCTGGGAAACCCCATGGACAATGGAACCCTGGCAGACTACAGTTCACAGGGTCACAAAGAGTTGGACATGACTAAAAAAAAATAAAGTAAAATCTGCAATCTACCTTAGGGTAAGGGCATATATTTTGCCATGAACATACCAATTTACTCAAAAAATGACCATTTCCATAAACTGCAAGCAATGGCAATAGTAATGTAGATATTAAGAAAGCAAATGGTAATAAAGCTTGACCCAGAGAATTATGATATATTATAAATTGAAGGACCAGTAACCAGACTTGATTAGCTCATAGGAGTCTTGGTTGACTTGGTCCCAGATTAACAGCTGGAAGTGAGCTCTGGCCCTGACTGCTGAGTGCTAATTAATACCGCTCGCTGTCAACACTCAATACAATTTTGTGCCTNTTCGCTTCTCTTCTTTTCACAGCTATTTGTAAGGCCTCCCCAGACAGCCATTTAGTTTTTTTGCATTTCTTTTCCATGCGGATGGTCTTGATGCCTGTCTCCTGTACAATGTTAGGAACCTCAGGGAAAACGTTATCCCGTAACCAAATATCCCTTCACAGGGACATAGCAAGGAACTTAGACAAGAAAATTAGGGTTGGATGAGTTTTGAGTATTTATTAATTTTGCTTTAAATGTATTTTATGTATAAATTTATATATTTAAAATTTAATAGCTTTGTGGTTGCCAGCTGGCTTACATGTGTGCATGCTCCGTCACTCAATAGTGTCCGACTCTTGCGACTCCATGGTCTGTAGCACAGTAGGCTCCTCTGTCCAAGGAATTCTCCAAGTAAGAATACTGGAACAGGCTGCTATTTCCTCCTCTAAGTGATCTTCCCAACCAGGATATTGATCACATGCATTTCCTACACTGGCAGGGGGATTTTTTTTAACCATCGAGTCACCTGGAAAACTCCAATCGGTTCACAAAATTCCTAAAAATTTAACATTCAGCCCCTTCTAGTTGTTGTGAGCCATGTTTAGCACATTGCTGGGTAAGGAGACTTTTATTATTTCATTTCATACAAATATTATGAAGTGTGTCTTAGGCTTAAATTATTGTTTGCATTCTTTATAGTTTTTGTTACAGAGTTCACTGTAAACATTATTAGAAAAGTCACAAAGCATCTTGATATTTACTAATGAATTTTTCCTGAAGCAAAACAAGAATGAAAGAGAGAGCTTATTATCCAGCAGTATTACATATATATCTATTTATATAAGCAGTGAAAAGCCACCACTTCACTATAGCTATAGTCCATCATTTATCTACTGTGGAGACATACAGATTAATATGGTGAGAATCTGTCTTCATTGATCTACCTTTGAATATAAACTGTGTTCTGGAAAAAGCATCTTAATTATTTTCAAGGAAACTAACTCTATTAAATATAATTTTATAAAACCATTCATAAATATTCTTAACTTTATTAACATGTATAGATACCTTTTAAAAAGTATTAATTTCTCCCTGCAGTATTTACAAAATAATTTTTATTTTATGTAAATAACTATGGTGAGTGGAAAAAAATTAATGAATCTTAAATTGATTGAATATGTGTCAAAAATGGGGCTTCACTGGTTGCTTAGTGGTAAAGAATTTGTCTGCAATGCAGGTTCAATCCCTGAATCATGAAGATCCCCTGGAGAAGGAAATGGCAACCCACTCTCGTATTCTTGCCTGGGAAACCCCATGGACAATGGAACCCTGGCAGACTACAGTTCACAGGGTCACAAAGAGTTGGACATGACTAAAAAAAAATAAAGTAAAATCTGCAATCTACCTTAGGGTAAGGGCATATATTTTGCCATGAACATACCAATTTACTCAAAAAATGACCATTTCCATAAACTGCAAGCAATGGCAATAGTAATGTAGATATTAAGAAAGCAAATGGTAATAAAGCTTGACCCAGAGAATTATGATATATTATAAATTGAAGGACCAGTAACCAGACTTGATTAGCTCATAGGAGTCTTGGTTGACTTGGTCCCAGATTAACAGCTGGAAATGAGCTCTGGCCCTGACTGCTGAGTGCTAATTAATACCGCTCGCTGTCAACACTCATTACAAGAGGCACAAAATTGTATTTTTCAAAAAGTGTCACTGAACTAATAATTTCAGATGGATGTTGACAACCTTAAACAGCAGTGTTTTTTAGCAACTTAAGAAATAAATTTGCAAGATTTCAGCAAGTCTATTTAAAATGTGCATATGAATTATTTTATAATGTTTGAAATACTTGAAAAGGTGATAACAATATGATCTTTATCCTGATAATAATCACTTTAATGCTATGACATCTTCATTTATTATGGAACTCAATAGGACTTTAAATATTTTTAATTTCAACTATATATGGACTAACTTCTAGGTGATCAACTACTTTTGGGTTTTGAATATCTTTGAAAAATCTTCCTGAATGTAAGGAATACCTGTTCATCAAGAAGAAAGTGCTTTTTAAAAATTTTAATGTATCATGAATCATGAAGATTTGAGGCACTTTACTCGAATGGGATGAAAGAGGTTAAGAGACATAGTCCATGTAAAATACAATTTGATCTTTGCAGCCTTATCTTCTACTGGACCATGAGTCACGGATGTGTATTAATAAAAGGCACATCAGCTGTCTCACAATGAAACAGCCCCAGGCAAGCATCTCCCAAATAGGAAAAGTTGGCTTATTAGAGAAGTTCTGGATGTGGGCTGTGGCCTGGAAAGGCTGCACACTTCGGTGTTTATACAACACATTCATCTGAGAATTTTGCAAACTTTGCAAACACACACTTGTTAATTTTCACAGCACCTCCAGGAACCAGACAGTGTGAAAGAGGATCATTTGCACAAGAAAGCTAGGAGGTGAGTTTGTCAGGAGTCACATGAAATTGACAGAGTGATTTTGCTGTGCATACAGTAGGTGCTCAATAAATACCAGTAATGGAGCCGAATCGGAGCCTGAGCTAAGTAGTCACAGCTTTCCCTCTTCCTCCCCTCTTTCTTCCCTCCCTTCCTTGCTTCCTCCTTTTCTTCTTATTTTCACACTATGAAAGTTAATTCTTTTTGCTCAAGGGATCATATTGCAAGCATTAAACCAAGTGTGGCCTTTGATTCCATGAGAAAACCAGCAAAAGTTTTTAGTTTCAAAAAGCACACTCAGCAGACTGATATATTTAGATGCAGAAAAATGTTCTTAAATGTTAGTGTTTAAAATTCTGAGTGTTTATTATAAATTCAAGGATGTGGAGTCTCTGGGGTTGTCTGTGAATCTCTGGAAATAGATCTCCCATGAGTGGGGATGAGGAAGCTCCTGAGTGGGCGAAGAGGACACAGGAGGGTCAGTGGTTGGTCAGTGGACTCTCCCACTGCTGAGGAAGGGCTTTCGTGAGAGTGATGGACACGCGGCTTCACCATCTGATTTTAGAACTGCAGAATCTTCCCATCCCCTCTCCTTGGCCCCTTTCCTCAGAACCTATCTGTTGGGCATTCTGTTTCACTATAAGTGTTCCACTCGCCTGTGTAGAGCTTCATGGCATTACCTTAAGACTCACCTCTGCTTCCCACAGACCTGTTTGAGAACAGTGCCTCTGGAGGAATCTAGAAGCATCNTCTGTTTCACTATAAGTGTTCCACTCGCCTGTGTAGAGCTTCATGGCATTACCTTAAGACTCACCTCTGCTTCCCACAGACCTGTTTGAGAACAGTGCCTCTGGAGGAATCTAGAAGCATCTGCCCCATCTTACACATTTTAACAGTATCGATCCTGGATCATTGTTTTTCCATTTACTTGAGTATTTAATGATTGCTTTGGGAACACTTAGATTTAATAGTTCAAATTTCAAATTCTGTTGGATATCTGGCTAGTTAAATTGGACCACTCTTCTTCCTTCTTTCAGTCAATACATGCTTGGCTGTCTTACAGTGGAGCAGACTCAGAAAACATATTTAATCTCATCTACCAGATATCTGAAGTCTGGAAGGGTGTTCTTATAAGCTGTGTGCTGCCATTTTCCTTTGGTGGGATGGATTATTTGAGTTGCAAAGCCAGGTTAGAATACATCTTTCTTAATTCCTTCTAGAGAAAATTTCTATCCATTAGAAAGAATTTATTTCTAATCTTAACAAATTACATTTGTGAATAAATAAGCACAAATAATATTTATCAATATTATTAATGCAAACTTTTCACTACTGAATTTAATGAATATTAGAAGGTTGTCCTGAGCATTTTTCAAGAAGAACTTACATGAGGAGGCCACACTGGCCCTTCAAGTGGTCAGCAAATGTCACAGCCCCAGTGTCCTTGGCCCCTCCTGAACATGGGCTACACTGCTTTCAGATTCTTCCACTGCAACTGGGTGATTTTCACTCGGGGGTTATCTCTCCTGGTTCTTTTCTATAGAGACACAATACCAGAAATTCATGGTTCTCCTCAGATAGTCCCTGCTTATGATGATATATAATACTGGTTATACAAGTAAGTTTAATTTAAACTTCTATAGCTATTTCTAAGCTATATCTTCCTCTAAAGAAGGAGCTGGCATTCTTTCTGCATTTCAGAGATGGTTTGCAAAAGTCTCTGCTGACTCACTGGTGAAGAATGTGGGTAGGGGGAACAGACGCATTTCTTGGTGGCAGAATTAAGCTGTATTTTCCTTCTTTAGAAGTTTCTCAGTCTCTAAAATATACAAGCAACTAATGCAGCTTAATATCAGAAAAACAAAACCCAATCAAAAAAATGGGCAGAAGATCTAAATAGTTCTTCCAAGAAGACATACAGATGGCTAACAAANAAGGCAACCTGGGCTACTAGCCAGTGCAGGCGAAACAGCTGGCAGCATGTGTCTAACCAATCACCGCTGACCGAAAACTCTCCACACCCTTTGGAGGAACATAATGGAATGCAGAGTCTCCACAACACAATACTCACAATGTCCAGGACATGATCCAAAATTATGTGAGAAAAAGTGACAACACATGACCTATTTCCAAGGGGAAAACAGCCACCAGATGCCAACCCTGAGATGACACAATTGTTGGAATCATAAGACAAAGATTTTAAAGCAGTCATTATAAAATGCTCAATTGATAAAACAAAATATACTTGCAAAAAGAAAATGATATTAAAATATCTCAGGAGGGAAAATTTAAAGCGAAAACCAGCATATTACAATAATTTCTAAACACACATTAAAAATATCTGGAGAAAAGAGTGTCTTTTTAAAATTTTTTTGTTGCACAAAGGCACTGAATGGGCTGCCCATCAAATTCATATTTCTGGAACATACCTAAAGCTTATTGCTCTTGGAAGNGAAAACCAGCATATTACAATAATTTCTAAACACACATTAAAAATATCTGGAGAAAAGAGTGTCTTTTTAAAATTTTTTTGTTGCACAAAGGCACTGAATGGGCTGCCCATCAAATTCATATTTCTGGAACATACCTAAAGCTTATTGCTCTTGGAAGGCCATAAAAATAGTCAAAACTAACCCAGGAAAAATTACTTGTATTAAGTCCTTGGAATTAGCCTCATATGACAAAGGAGCTAAAACATAATTTAGTAATGTTAGCTGAGAACTAAAACATGCAAAATTTCCACTCAGTTCCATATTCTACAGACTTCCAGGAAACAGAATAAAGAACATTTACAAAGAGAATAATAGTTATGTAAAGTGGCGTGAAGTTAATTTCTCACAAATTTTTGGTCCATAACTATTCTTTCAAATGTTGGTGCTTTTTAGGTTGTATAGTGAAAGTGACTGTAGCCCACCAGGCTCCTCTGTCCATGGGATTCTCCAGGCAAGAATACTGGAGTGGGTTGCCATTTCCTTCTCCAGGGGATTTTCCCGACCCAGGGATCGAACCCAGGTCTCCTGCATTGCAGGCAGATGCTTTAACCTCTGAGCCACCAGGGAAGCCCTTTAGGTTGTATAATAAAATAATATACATTAAAATGTATATTTAATGAAAAGTGAAAGTGACATAATCTGTGACCAAATATTTTATGTTCTTTTATGAAGCTATGGTTTGTGTCTATAGTCACAGCAATGTGGTAAGAATATTTGTGGATGATTATGGAATTTATTCACTGATTTCCTTTTACATAGTATTGTTTTATTTATCTCTGCAGGGAATATAAAAGTCTATTTTGTAAACTGATTTGATGAGAACCTTCTAGCATACTGTACAAGAAGCATAAGAAGCAAAGGAACTCAATCAGTCATGTGCTCAGGAGGAAAGTTACTAATTCTGATGCCTTATGCAGACAATTTGTGCTTGGAGAACTGACAGGAGCTCTCAGAGAACTTGCTGGCTGTTGTCAGCATGATCAGTCTCTTCTTAGCCACATTAAACCAGGCAATANTTTAGCATACTGTACAAGAAGCATAAGAAGCAAAGGAACTCAATCAGTCATGTGCTCAGGAGGAAAGTTACTAATTCTGATACCTTATGCAGACAGTTTGTGCTTGGAGAACTGACAGGAGCTCTCAGAGAACTTGCTGGCTGTGGTCAGCATGATCAGTCTCTTCTTAGCCACATTAAACCAGGCAACAATATATTCTCCAAATATTACAGGTATCAAGACACTTATATGATTTCTCACATTAACTTTGTTAGGATTAATAATATGAACGATTTACACTGGCAAAGGAAACTGTTGAAAAGGAAACCCTGTAATATAAACTGAGAGGCAAACTTTATTTCTTCTTTTTTTAAGTGATTTTTTGGGGGGCTCAAGGGATATATACCCATATTTTTACTGTAACTATTCCCATGTATCTTTTCTCCAATGAGGATGGAAGTTCTTCAATACTCATAACTGTGTTACTCTTGTAACTCATAACTGTTACAATGTTTCTCTGACATTTCACATTGTACCTTGCATGAGTATTAAATATGGAAGCTCAGAAATAAGAGATATTTATATAAAATTAGGTTTGGACAAGTAACTTGAACTGCCCAAACTAGAGTTTTCTCATCTACCCTGTAAAGGTTTGTATAAGACAGAGCAGGTAAAGTGGATGGATATATTAAGACCTGAAGTATAGCAAGTACTTTAAAAAGGAGCTATTGTGCTTATATTATTATTGTACTTGGTAAAAAAAATTCATTGGATGAATGACCAAATGAACAATGACATAATTTTATTAACATAAATATTTTGTCTCATTATGACTTCAAAAGATGCGGTAAATGGTTCATTTGTAGTTTTGCATAAAAAGTGAACTAAAACACTATTTGGCAACCCTAGGTGAGAACTGAAATATGTAAAATTTCCACTCAGTTCCATATTCTTACAGACTTCCAGGAAATAGAACGCATAACAGCACTGGTAAACAGAATGCCTGCTGTGAATGTGATGAGCAGATGAATCTTACAATCATCTATCAGCACTTAGAAACTTTAACACATTATCCCAAGACAAAGGGTAAAATGGAGGATGGAAATATAAAGATGAAAAGACATGATCTTGTTTTGAAAAACTTTCATTTAGTAACTGAAACAATAGATTATTGGTTTAGACAGTGGTCCCAGACACTGGGACCTAGTTAGGGATTATAAAATAAATCATGCAGTATAAAAATGTATGTATACATAAACATGAGCTTCCCAGGTGGCTCAGTGGTAAAGAACACACTGGCGATGCAGGGGATGCGGGCTTAATCCCTGGGTTGGGAAGATGCCCTGGAGAAGTAAATGACAACCCACTCAAGCACGTGAATTTGAGCAAACTCTGGGAGAGAGTGGAGGATAGAGGAGCCTGGCATGCTGCAGTCTATGGGGTCACAAAGAGTCACAACTTAGTGACTGAACAACAATGATACATAAATGTATATGTATATGCATATATATAGAAGGAAATGACAACCCACTCAAGTATTCTTGCCTGGAAAATTCCATGGACAGAGGAGCCTGGTAGGCCACAGTTCATGGGGTTGCAAAGAGTCGGACACGACTGAGCGACTTCACTTTCTTTCTTTCTGTAGCTCCATTTGGAGAAGGAAATGGCAACCCACTCCAGTGTTCTTGCCTGGAGAATCCCATGGACAGAGGGGCCTGGTGGGCTACAGTCTATGGGGTTGCAAAGAGTTGGACATGAGTAAGCAACTGAAACACACACATACACAAACACACACACACACAACTTGTTTGCAAACTTCCTTTACTTCTGCTTTAATAAATATACTCTAATTTTAGATACTTATCTGAGAGTCAGAAAATCATCAGTTTATGCCCCAAAGACTCATTATCTGTTTTGCTATCTGTCATTTAAAACACTCTGTTTTTAAGATTCAGGCCCATTTTGTTAATAACATGCAGCTTGACTAGACATTGTAATGAGTCCCAACACTTTCCTCACTNGAAAACCAGCATATTACAATAATTTCTAAACACACATTAAAAATATCTGGAGAAAAGAGTGTCTTTTTAAAATTTTTTTGTTGCACAAAGGCACTGAATGGGCTGCCCATCAAATTCATATTTCTGGAACATACCTAAAGCTTATTGCTCTTGGAAGGCCATAAAAATAGTCAAAACTAACCCAGGAAAAATTACTTGTATTAAGTCCTTGGAATTAGCCTCATATGACAAAGGAGCTAAAACATAATTTAGTAATGTTAGCTGAGAACTAAAACATGCAAAATTTCCACTCAGTTCCATATTCTACAGACTTCCAGGAAACAGAATAAAGAACATTTACAAAGAGAATAATAGTCATGTAAAGTGGCGTGAAGTTAATTTCTCACAAATTTTTGGTCCATAACTATTCTTTCAAATGTTGGTGCTTTTTAGGTTGTATAGTGAAAGTGACTATAGCCCACCAGGCTCCTCTGTCCATGGGATTCTCCAGGCAAGAATACTGGAGTGGGTTGCCATTTCCTTCTCCAGGGGATTTTCCCGACCCAGGGATCGAACCCAGGTCTCCTGCATTGCAGGCAGATGCTTTAACCTCTGAGCCACCAGGGAAGCCCTTTAGGTTGTATAATAAAATAATATACATTAAAATGTATATTTAATGAAAAGTGAAAGTGACATAATCTGTGACCAAATATTTTATGTTCTTTTATGAAGCTATGGTTTGTGTCTATAGTCACAGCAATGTGGTAAGAATATTTGTGGATGATTATGGAATTTATTCACTGATTTCCTTTTACATAGTATTGTTTTATTTATCTCTGCAGGGAATATAAAAGTCTATTTTGTAAACTGATTTGATGAGAACCTTTTAGCATACTGTACAAGAAGCATAAGAAGCAAAGGAACTCAATCAGTCATGTGCTCAGGAGGAAAGTTACTAATTCTGATACCTTATGCAGACAGTTTGTGCTTGGAGAACTGACAGGAGCTCTCAGAGAACTTGCTGGCTGTGGTCAGCATGATCAGTCTCTTCTTAGCCACATTAAACCAGGCAACAATATATTCTCCAAATATTACAGGTATCAAGACACTTATATGATTTCTCACATTAACTTTGTTAGGATTAATAATATGAACGATTTACACTGGCAAAGGAAACTGTTGAAAAGGAAACCCTGTAATATAAACTGAGAGGCAAACTTTATTTCTTCTTTTTTTAAGTGATTTTTTGGGGGGCTCAAGGGATATATACCCATATTTTTACTGTAACTATTCCCATGTATCTTTTCTCCAATGAGGATGGAAGTTCTTCAATACTCATAACTGTGTTACTCTTGTAACTCATAACTGTTACAATGTTTCTCTGACATTTCACATTGTACCTTGCATGAGTATTAAATATGGAAGCTCAGAAATAAGAGATATTTATATAAAATTAGGTTTGGACAAGTAACTTGAACTGCCCAAACTAGAGTTTTCTCATCTACCCTGTAAAGGTTTGTATAAGACAGAGCAGGTAAAGTGGATGGATATATTAAGACCTGAAGTATAGCAAGTACTTTAAAAAGGAGCTATTGTGCTTATATTATTATTGTACTTGGTAAAAAAAATTCATTGGATGAATGACCAAATGAACAATGACATAATTTTATTAACATAAATATTTTGTCTCATTATGACTTCAAAAGATGCGGTAAATGGTTCATTTGTAGTTTTGCATAAAAAGTGAACTAAAACACTATTTGGCAACCCTAGGTGAGAACTGAAATATGTAAAATTTCCACTCAGTTCCATATTCTTACAGACTTCCAGGAAATAGAACGCNTTTTTAAAATTTTTTTGTTGCACAAAGGCACTGAATGGGCTGCCCATCAAATTCATATTTCTGGAACATACCTAAAGCTTATTGCTCTTGGAAGGCCATAAAAATAGTCAAAACTAACCCAGGAAAAATTACTTGTATTAAGTCCTTGGAATTAGCCTCATATGACAAAGGAGCTAAAACATAATTTAGTAATGTTAGCTGAGAACTAAAACATGCAAAATTTCCACTCAGTTCCATATTCTACAGACTTCCAGGAAACAGAATAAAGAACATTTACAAAGAGAATAATAGTCATGTAAAGTGGCGTGAAGTTAATTTCTCACAAATTTTTGGTCCATAACTATTCTTTCAAATGTTGGTGCTTTTTAGGTTGTATAGTGAAAGTGACTATAGCCCACCAGGCTCCTCTGTCCATGGGATTCTCCAGGCAAGAATACTGGAGTGGGTTGCCATTTCCTTCTCCAGGGGATTTTCCCGACCCAGGGATCGAACCCAGGTCTCCTGCATTGCAGGCAGATGCTTTAACCTCTGAGCCACCAGGGAAGCCCTTTAGGTTGTATAATAAAATAATATACATTAAAATGTATATTTAATGAAAAGTGAAAGTGACATAATCTGTGACCAAATATTTTATGTTCTTTTATGAAGCTATGGTTTGTGTCTATAGTCACAGCAATGTGGTAAGAATATTTGTGGATGATTATGGAATTTATTCACTGATTTCCTTTTACATAGTATTGTTTTATTTATCTCTGCAGGGAATATAAAAGTCTATTTTGTAAACTGATTTGATGAGAACCTTTTAGCATACTGTACAAGAAGCATAAGAAGCAAAGGAACTCAATCAGTCATGTGCTCAGGAGGAAAGTTACTAATTCTGATACCTTATGCAGACAGTTTGTGCTTGGAGAACTGACAGGAGCTCTCAGAGAACTTGCTGGCTGTGGTCAGCATGATCAGTCTCTTCTTAGCCACATTAAACCAGGCAACAATATATTCTCCAAATATTACAGGTATCAAGACACTTATATGATTTCTCACATTAACTTTGTTAGGATTAATAATATGAACGATTTACACTGGCAAAGGAAACTGTTGAAAAGGAAACCCTGTAATATAAACTGAGAGGCAAACTTTATTTCTTCTTTTTTTAAGTGATTTTTTGGGGGGCTCAAGGGATATATACCCATATTTTTACTGTAACTATTCCCATGTATCTTTTCTCCAATGAGGATGGAAGTTCTTCAATACTCATAACTGTGTTACTCTTGTAACTCATAACTGTTACAATGTTTCTCTGACATTTCACATTGTACCTTGCATGAGTATTAAATATGGAAGCTCAGAAATAAGAGATATTTATATAAAATTAGGTTTGGACAAGTAACTTGAACTGCCCAAACTAGAGTTTTCTCATCTACCCTGTAAAGGTTTGTATAAGACAGAGCAGGTAAAGTGGATGGATATATTAAGACCTGAAGTATAGTAAGTACTTTAAAAAGGAGCTATTGTGCTTATATTATTATTGTACTTGGTAAAAAAATTCATTGGATGAATGACCAAATGAACAATGACATAATTTTATTAACATAAACATTTTGTCTCATTATGACTTCAAAAGATGCGGTAAATGGTTCATTTGTGGTTTTGCATAGAAAGTGAACTAAAACACTATTTGGCAAGCCTAGGTGAGAACTGAAATATGTAAAATTTCCACTCAGTTCCATATTCTTACAGACTTCCAGGAAATAGAACGTATAACAGCACTGGTAAACAGAATGCCTGCTGTGAATGTGATGAGCAGATGAATCTTACAATCATCTATCAGCACTTAGAAACTTTAACACATTATCCCAAGACAAAGGGTAAAATGGAGGATGGAAATATAAAGATGAAAAGACATGATCTTGTTTTGAAAAACTTTCATTTAGTAACTGAAACAATAGATTATTGGTTTAGACAGTGGTCCCAGACACTGGGACCTAGTTAGGGATTATAAAATAAATCATGCAGTATAAAAATGTATGTATACATAAACATGAGCTTCCCAGGTGGCTCAGTGGTAAAGAACACACTGGCGATGCAGGGGATGCGGGCTTAATCCCTGGGTTGGGAAGATGCCCTGGAGAAGTAAATGACAACCCACTCAAGCACGTGAATTTGAGCAAACTCTGGGAGAGAGTGGAGGATAGAGGAGCCTGGCATGCTGCAGTCTATGGGGTCACAAAGAGTCACAACTTAGTGACTGAACAACAATGATACATAAATGTATATGTATATGCATATATATAGAAGGAAATGACAACCCACTCAAGTATTCTTGCCTGGAAAATTCCATGGACAGAGGAGCCTGGTAGGCCACAGTTCATGGGGTTGCAAAGAGTCGGACACGACTGAGCGACTTCACTTTCTTTCTTTCTGTAGCTCCATTTGGAGAAGGAAATGGCAACCCACTCCAGTGTTCTTGCCTGGAGAATCCCATGGACAGAGGGGCCTGGTGGGCTACAGTCTATGGGGTTGCAAAGAGTTGGACATGAGTAAGCAACTGAAACACACACATACACAAACACACACACACACAACTTGTTTGCAAACTTCCTTTACT
The DNA here is from genome assembly GCA_006410735.1 of Raphicerus campestris. Lineage (NCBI taxonomy): Eukaryota > Metazoa > Chordata > Mammalia > Artiodactyla > Bovidae > Raphicerus > Raphicerus campestris. Next base: position 1,012,568 of record SJYW01034430.1, on the reverse strand, counting down.
TCTGCTTTAATAAATATACTCTAATTTTAGATACTTATCTGAGAGTCAGAAAATCATCAGTTTATGCCCCAAAGACTCATTATCTGTTTTGCTATCTGTCATTTAAAACACTCTGTTTTTAAGATTCAGGCCCATTTTGTTAATAACATGCAGCTTGACTAGACATTGTAATGAGTCCCAACACTTTCCTCACTTCCTGAAGAGACACAGTCACCCAAATCTCAACTCACATCGAATTTTGTAGATAGTGAGGAACCTAACAGAACAGGACACAACCACAAAAACAACAGGCAAACAGAACACAAACACCCCTACCAGACTGGCCAGTGATTTGCTAATACATGGTTAACAACTGACTCTAGACAAAACACAATGACAAAACCCTGAGTGGTAGCTTTTGCTACTTTCTGTGGCATAAATTTTCCATCTCTGACTGATTGCAAGCTACCTGTGTAAGGCCAATGAAAGCAGAATTAGGGAGAAAAATGCAGTAATACACTGTTATACTGTCTGCCCACCAGAAAAGTATGGTGGACATAGATAACCTTGAGAGTTATAATCGTAAGGCATAGTAAACAATTAGGACATAATGGACTCAGAGTTTCTATAGTTTTTATTTTTAATGTAATTTATTTAATTTTAAGTTTATATGGCTTAATTGTTAATAGAGGCCAAAGTACAAAATTCCTGAAAATTCTTTGTTGGACTCTGGTGAGCCAGTATGAGCCGGCAGTACACCCAGCATGTAGTGCAGTGTTCAAAGGCAGGGCATGGGAGCTAAGGCTAGACTCAGCCATCTCCGGGCATCACTGGTCCAATAACCTAATCAACTCACCTCAGTGTTCTCATCTATGTAATTACAGTACCTACTTAGTAGAGCTGTTGCAAAGATAAAAGGAAATACCTGTATGACACACAGTATAACATCTGAAACATAATATATTCACTCACTATATTGTTTTAAATTGTTACTACCACAATACATTACCTGTAAAATGAATCTGTTCATGCTGAAATAAAAACACCCTGAAATTTTACTGATGTGAAAACACATTTCTTATTTTGTGATCTATTAAGAGACAGTCAGTTTTGTTTCCTAGACAGCAGATGGCAATCTGNACAATACATTACCTGTAAAATGAATCTGTTCATGCTGAAATAAAAACACCCTGAAATTTTACTGATGTGAAAACACATTTCTTATTTTGTGATCTATTAAGAGACAGTCAGTTTTGTTTCCTAGACAGCAGATGGCAATCTGCTTCTAGAAATTGAAGGGGGAAACAAAAAGTCTCAAGTAATATGATTGATGCAGTAATTTATAAGTTGGTTTAAGAAGAAAGGGATTCTCTACATTCTGTATACATGTGCAGTAAGAGGCCTCACCTTAGATAATAATTTTGGCTAGCTGAGAATCAGATTGGAGTTGAATGTTGAGAAGGATCCTGAGCCTACCTCTAGACTTGGCAGGAGAGAGCACTTTAATATATAAATAATAGTCATAGTATTTAGTGACAGGGAGGAAAGAAACCCTTAAGTCCATGCCTATAAGTTTTGTATAAAATTTATATTGTATACTTCTTGCAAAGAAAAGGAAAAAACTCAACACAGTCCTGAGTTTGAGACATATTTACATATTTGAAACAGAGGTTGACTGAAATATGGTGATGCCTTTATAAACAAAAAATTACACCATTTATGGTCATAGAGCAAGAAGACAAATTAGATCAGTCCAGCAGATTTTGGGAGGGGGCACCTGGAAAATGATCTAAATCAAACGGGACTTGGGATCAACAGAAAAATCAACATTCCACTTGAGAGTCATTCAGCAAAAATAGTGATGATGAACTGTTACTGGTGAAATGTGTTGATGGAAGCTATGAAAACATTTTAAGAAAAGATTATAGGGTTTGCTTTGGCTTTCCACACAGTGGGACGATCCTATCTCCACATAAAAGGACCAACGTTAGTGGGGTTTTGCAGCAGAAGGTCAATTCCAAAGTTTCCTTAAGGGAATAGGGTAGAATTAATGGAGTCTTGGCCTTATTACCAAGAGGTACCTTATGTTTTGTGGGATGATTCTGACAGATATCTTGTTGCCTAGAACAAGTTTCCTCAAATTATAAACACCAATGCCTTGGTCCTCTAAGTATCTTCCAAGGTGCTCTATTTAGAGTCCCTACTTTTCCAAGTCTCTCTTGCCTTGAGAAACTCATAAATGGTGTGAAGAGGCAAAAAAGATATGACACTGAAAGATGAACTCCCTAGGTCAGTAGGTGCCCAATATGCTCCTGGAGAAAAGTGGAGAAATAGCTCTAGAGGAATGAAGAGGCTGAGCCAAAGCAGAAAAAACACCCAGCTCTGGATGTGTCTGATGGTGAAAGTAAGGTTCGATGCTGTAAAGAAAAATATTGCATAGGAACCTGTAATATTAGGTCCATGAATCAAGGTAAATTGGAAATGGTCAAACAGGAGATGGCAAGAGTGAATATTGACATTTTAGGAATCCATTAACTAAAATGGACTGGAATTGGTGAATTTAATTCAGATGGCCATTATATCTACTACTGTGGGCAAGAATCCCTTAGAAGAAATGTAGTATCCCTCATAGTCAACGAGAGTGTGAAACACAGTAATTGGGTGCAATCTCAAAGATGACAGAATGATCTCTTTTCATTTCCAAGGCAGACCATTCAATATCACAGTAATCCAAGTCTATGCCCCAACCACTAATGCTAAAGAACCTGTAAGTTCTATGAAGACCTAAAAGACCTTCTAGAACTACCACCAAAAAAAGATGTCCTTTACATCATAGGGGACTGGAATGCAAAAGTAGGAAGTCAAGAGTATCTGGATAAAGAGGAAAGTTTGGCCTTGGAGTGAAAAATGAAACAAGGCATTTTTGTTTGAGAATGCAAAATGGTCATAGCAAAGAGTTTTACCAACAGAATGCACTAGTGGTAATAAAACCCTCTTCCAACAATACAAGAGATGACTCTACACATGGTATTAGCAGATGGTCAATACCAAAACCAGGTTGATTATATTATTTGTAGTTGAAGGTGGAGAAGTTCTATACAGTCAGCAAAAACAATACTAGGAGCTGAGGTGGCTCAGATCATGAACTCTGTATTGCAAAATTCAGATTTAGATTGAAGAAAGTATAAAAAACCACTATGCCACTCACGTATGACCTAAATTAAAACCCTTATGATTATATACTGGAAGTGACAAATAAAGGGATTAGATATGATAGACAGAGGACCTGAAGAACTATAGACAGAGGTTGTACAGGAGGCAGTGATCAAAACCATCCCCAAGAAAAAGAAATGCAAAAGGGCAAAATAGTTGTCTGAGAAGGTCTTACAAATATTTGAGAAAGAAGAGAAGTGAAAGGCAAAGGAGAAAAGGAAAAATATACCATTCTGAATGCAGAGTTTCAAAGAATAGCAAAGAGAAATAAGAAAACCTTCCCAAGTGATCAGTGCAAAGAAATAGAGGAAAACAATAGAAAAGGAAAGATGAGAGATATTTTCAAGAAAATTAGAGATACTAAGGGGACATTTTATGCAAAGTGGCACAATGAAAAACAGAAACAGTACGGACCTAATAGAAGCAGAAAGTGTTAAGAAGAGGTGGCAAGAATACATGAAGAACTATACAAAAAAAGATCTTAATGACACAGATAATCATGATGGTGTAATCACTCATCTAGAGCCAGACATCTTGGAGTGTGAAATCAAGTGGGCCTTAGGAAGCATCACTACAAAGAAAGCTAGTGGATATGATGGAATTCTAGCTGAGCTATTTCAAATCCTAAAAGATGATTCTGTTAAAGTGCTGCACTCAATATGCCAGGAAATTTGGAAAACTCAGCAATGATCACAGGACTGGAAAATGTCGGTTTCATTCCAATTTCAGACAAAAGCAATGCCAAAGAATATTCAAACTACAGCACAATTGCACTCATTTCACATGCTAGCAAAGTAATGCTCAAAATTCTCCAAGGTAGGCTTCAACAGTACATGAACCAAGAATTTCCAGATTTTCAAGGTAGATTTAGAAAAGGCAGAGGAACAAGAGACCAAGTTGCCAACATCTGTTGGATCATAGAAAATGCAAGGGAATTCCAGAAAAACATCTACTCCTGGTTCACTGACTATGCTAAAGCCTTTGACTAGGTGGATCACAGCAAACTGGAAAATTCTTGAAGAGATGAGAATACCAGACCACTTTACCTGCCTCCTGAGACATCTGTATGCAGTCAAGAAGCAACAGTTAGAACCAAACAAGGAACAATGGACTGGTTCCAAATTCGGAAAGCAGTATGTCAAGGCTGTATATTGCCACCCTGCTTATTTAACTTCTATGCAGAGTATATCATGCAAAATGCCTGGCTGAATAAAGCACAAGCTGGAATCAAGTTTGCTGGGAGAAATATCAATAACCTCAGATATGCAGATGGCACCATCCTTATGGTAGAAAGTGAAGAGGAACTAACCTTCAATGAAGGTGAAAGAGGAGAGTGAAAAGACTGGCTTAAAACTTAATTTTCAGAAAACTAAGATCATGACATCTGGTCCCATCACTTCATGGCAAACAGATGGAGAAACAATGGAAACAGAGACAGACTTTACTTTCTTGGATTCTAAAATCACTGCAGATGGCGACTGCAGCCATGAAATTGAAAAATGCTTGCTCCTTGGAAGAAAAGCTATGACAAACCTAGACAGCATATTACAAAGCAGAGATATTACTTTGCCAACAAAGGCTGGTATAATCTAAGCTATGGTTTTTCCAGTAGTCAGGTATGGATGTGACAGTTGGATCATAAAGAAGGCTGAGTGCCAAAGAATTAATGCTTTTGAACTGTAGTGTTGGAGAAGACTCTTGAGAGTCCAGTGGACTGCAAAGAGATCAAGCCAGTCAATCCTAAAGCAAATCAATCCTGAATACTTATTGGAAGGTCTGATGCTGAAGCTGAAGCTCCAATACTTTGGCCACCTGATGTGAAGAGCCGTCCCATTAGAAAAGACCCTGATGCTGGGATAAAATGAAGGCAGAAGGAGAAGGAGATGACAGAGTACAAGATGATTGGATGGCATCACTGATTCAATGGACATGAGTTTGAGCAAGCTCCATGAGATGGTGAAGGACAGGGAAGCCTGACATGCTGCAGTCCATGGGGTCACAAAGTTTGGACATGACTGAGCTACTGAACATCAACAACTTTTTAAAAACTCATTTATCCTAGGAAAAAAACAAAGGTGCCCAATCTCACCACTTTTACTCAAAATCGGTTTGAAAGTCCTAGCCACAGTAAACAGACAAGCAAAAGGAATTAAAAAATATCCAAATTGAAAATGAATAAGTGTCACTGTTTGCAGATGACATGATATTGTACATAGAAAATAAAAGGTGTCATCAGAAAAATATAGGAGTTCATTAATGGATTTGGTAAAGCTGCAGTATATAAATCTAACACAGAGAAATCTCTTGCATTTCCAAGCACTAAGAATAAAAAATCAAAAAGAGAAATTAAGGAAGCAATCCCATTTATCATTGCATGAAAAATAATTAAATAAATAGGAATAAACCTTTAGGAGGCAAAGTACATATAGTCTGAAAACTGACTCTGATGAAAGAAAGAAAAGACAACACAAACATAAGGAAAGATATACTTGGATTGGAAGAATCAATATTGTTAAAGTGACCATATTATCCAAAGCAATCTATAGATTCAATGACATTTTTTATGGAGCTAGTATGAAAATATTAAAAATTGTATGGTAGTATAAAAGATCCCAAATAGTCAAAATAATCTTGATAAGGAAGAATAGAGTACTGATTGCCTGCCATTGACCTGATACGGAGAAATCAGTCTTCTTGACTTCAAAGTACAAGAAAAAGCTCCAGTAATCAAAATGGTATGGATCTGGTACAAAAACAGATACATATATCAGTGAAACAGGGTAGGAAGCCCAGAAATAAACTTACATTCTTATGTTAAGTCTATAACAAAGGAATGAAAAATATACAATGAAGGAAAGATAGCTTCTTCAATAAGTGGTGCTGGGAAAACTGGACAGCTGCATGTAAAAGAATGAAATTAGAATGCTCTTTAATACCATATACAAAATAAACTCAAAATGGATTAAAGACCTAAATGTAAGACTGGATATTAAAACTCCTAGAGGAAAACATACACAGACATCTTTGACGTCAATCACAGAAATATCTTTTTGGATCCAACTCTGAGTAATGAAAATTAAAAACAAATGGGAGCTAATTAAACTTAAAAGCTTTTGCACAGCAAAAGAAATCATAAACAAAACTGAAAGACAACATATGGTCTGGGAGAAAATATTTTCAAATGATACTACCAACAGGGATTAATTTTCAAAATATATAAACAGTTCATACAGCTTAATATCAAAAAAGACAACCCAATCAAGAAATAAGCAGAAGACCTAAAATGACATTTCTCTAAAGAAGACATACAGATGGCCAACAAGCACATGAAAAGATGCTCAACATTGCTAACTATTAGATAAATGCAGATCAAAACTACAATAAGATATCACTTCACACCAGTCAAAACTGCTATCATCAAAAACTCTACACATAATAAATGTTGGAGAGGGTGTGGAAAAAAGAGAGCCCTCGTACACTGTTGACGGAAACGTAATTGGTGCAGTCACTATGGAGAACAGTATGGAGGTTCCTTAAAAAACTAAAAATAGAATTACCATATGGTCCTTTAATCCTACTCCTGGACATATATCCAGAGAAAGTCATACTTCAATAAGATACATGCATCCCAATGTTCACAGCACCAGTATTTATAATAGCCAAGACATAGATAAATGGATGTACATATACACAATGGAATATTAATCAGCCATAACAAATGTAACAATGCCATTTATAGTAACATGGATGGACCTAGAGATGATCATACTCAGTGAAATAAGTCAGCGAAAGACAAACATCATATGATACACTTACTCGTGAAATCTAAAATATAATACAAATGAACTTATATATGAAACAGATGTAGACCCACAGACATAGAAAACAAACATGGTTATCAAAAGGGAAAGGGTGGGAGGGATAAATTAATAGTTTGAGATTAACATATACACACTACTACATATAAAACAGACAAACAACATGATCTGTATAGCACAGGGAACTATACTCAATATCTTATAATAACCTATAATTGAAAATAATCAGAAAAACAATATATATATTTAAACTGAAAAACTTTGCTGTACACTTGAAACTAACAGAACAGCTTACATTTACTATATGGCAATAAAAATACAAAAAAAACTTAAAGTAATTTATCTTACTTACATACATACTTTTAAAAATTTTATTTATTTTAATTGGAGGTTAATTACTTTACAATATTGTATTTGTTTTGCCATACATCAACATGAATCCACCACGGGTACACACGTGTTCCTCATCCTGACCTCCCCTCCTACCTCCCTCCCCGTATCATCTCTCTGGGTCATCCCAGTGCACCAGCCCTAAGCATTCTGTATCATGCATTGAACCTGGATTGGAGACTCATCTCCTATATGATATTGTACACGTTTCAGTGCCACTCTCTCAAATCATCGCACCAGCTCCCTCTCCCATAGAGTCCAAAAGATTGTTCTAAACATCTGTGTCTCTTTTGCTGTCTCGCATACAGGGTTATCATTACCATCTTTCTAAATTCCATATATATGCATTAGTATACTTATTTAACTTATATGCAGAGTACATCATGAGAAATGCTGGACTGGAAGAAATATAAGCTGGAATCAAAATTGCTGGGAGAAATATCAATAACCTCACATATACAGATGACACCACCCTTATGGCAGAAAGTGAAGAGGAGCTAAAAAGCCTCTTGATGAAAGTGAAAGAGAAGAGCAAAAAAGTTGGCTTAAAGCTCAACATTCAGAAAATGAAGATCATAGCATCTGGTCCCATTACTTCATGGGAACTAGATGGAGAAACAGTGGAAACAGTGTCAGACTTTTTTTTTGGGGGGGGGGCTCCAAAATCACTGCAGATGGTGACTGCAGCCATGAAATTAGAAGACACTTACTCCTTGGAAGGAAAGTTATGACCAACCTAGATAGCATATTCAAAAGCAGAGACATTACTTTGCCGATTAAGGTCCGTCTAGTCAAGCGAATGGTTTTTCCTGTGGTCATGTATGGATGTGAGAGTTGGACTGTGAAGAAGGCTGAGCGCCGAAGAATTGATGCTTTTGAACGGTGGTGTTGGAGAAGACTCTGGAGAGTCCCTTGGACTACAAGGAAATCCAACCAGTCCATTCTGAAGGAGATCAGCCCTGGGATTTCTTTGGAAGGAATGATGCTAAAGCTGAAACTCCAGTACTTTGGCTACCTCATGTGAAGAGCTGACTCATTGGAAAAGACTCTGATGCTGGGAGGGATTGGGGGCAGGAGGAGAAGGGGACGACCAAGGATGAGATGGCTGGATGGCATCACGGACTCGATGAACGTGAGTCTGAGTGAACTCCGGGAGATGGTGATGGACAGGGAGGCCTGGCGTGCTGCGATTCATGGGGTCACAGAGAGTCAGACAGGACTGAGCGAATGATCTGAACTGAACTGACTGTATTGGTGTTTTTCTTTCTGACTTACTTCACTCTGTAAAATAAGATTCAGTTTCATCCATCTCATTAGAACTGATTCAAATGTATTTTTTAATAGCTGTGTAATATTCCATTGTGTATGTGTACCACAGCTTTCTTATCCATTCATCTGCTGGTGGACATCTAGGTTGCTTCCATGTCCTGGCTATTATAAACAGTGAAAAATATGGAACACTTAATGAATTTGCATGTCATGCTTGCGCAGGAGCCATGCTAATCTCTGCATCATTCCAATTTTAGTATATGTGCTGCCGAAGCAAGCACTAACATACATACTTTACCATCAAGGGAATATCCACAATACTTCAAACTGAACCTCTTACAGGAATATGTGCTACTTCTGAGCAGTACAGGAATAATCATTTTATCCTATATGCAGGTCAGGAAGCAACAGTTAGAACTAGACATGGAACAACAGACTGGTTCCAAATAGGAAAAGGAGTACATCAAGGCTGTATATTGTCATCTTGCTTATCATAATGAGAAATGCTGGGCTGGAAGAAACACAAGCTGGAATCAAGATTGCC
>SJYW01034430.1:975631-999262 GCA_006410735.1 Raphicerus campestris | reverse complement strand
GGGGGGGGGGCTCCAAAATCACTGCAGATGGTGACTGCAGCCATGAAATTAGAAGACACTTACTCCTTGGAAGGAAAGTTATGACCAACCTAGATAGCATATTCAAAAGCAGAGACATTACTTTGCCGATTAAGGTCCGTCTAGTCAAGCGAATGGTTTTTCCTGTGGTCATGTATGGATGTGAGAGTTGGACTGTGAAGAAGGCTGAGCGCCGAAGAATTGATGCTTTTGAACGGTGGTGTTGGAGAAGACTCTGGAGAGTCCCTTGGACTACAAGGAAATCCAACCAGTCCATTCTGAAGGAGATCAGCCCTGGGATTTCTTTGGAAGGAATGATGCTAAAGCTGAAACTCCAGTACTTTGGCTACCTCATGTGAAGAGCTGACTCATTGGAAAAGACTCTGATGCTGGGAGGGATTGGGGGCAGGAGGAGAAGGGGACGACCAAGGATGAGATGGCTGGATGGCATCACGGACTCGATGAACGTGAGTCTGAGTGAACTCCGGGAGATGGTGATGGACAGGGAGGCCTGGCGTGCTGCGATTCATGGGGTCACAGAGAGTCAGACAGGACTGAGCGAATGATCTGAACTGAACTGACTGTATTGGTGTTTTTCTTTCTGACTTACTTCACTCTGTAAAATAAGATTCAGTTTCATCCATCTCATTAGAACTGATTCAAATGTATTTTTTAATAGCTGTGTAATATTCCATTGTGTATATGTACCACAGCTTTCTTATCCATTCATCTGCTGGTGGACATCTAGGTTGCTTCCATGTCCTGGCTATTATAAACAGTGAAAAATATGGAACACTTAATGAATTTGCATGTCATGCTTGCGCAGGAGCCATGCTAATCTCTGCATCATTCCAATTTTAGTATATGTGCTGCCGAAGCAAGCACTAACATACATACTTTACCATCAAGGGAATATCCACAATACTTCAAACTGAACCTCTTACAGGAATATGTGCTACTTCTGAGCAGTACAGGAATAATCATTTTATCCTATATGCAGGTCAGGAAGCAACAGTTAGAACTAGACATGGAACAACAGACTGGTTCCAAATAGGAAAAGGAGTACATCAAGGCTGTATATTGTCATCTTNATCTTATTCTTTCTACTATAGATATGGGAGCTACTCAAATATTAGACTTATCACATAACATATCTGCTCTTTGGAACGTATGCATGCATTCACAACCTATCAAATCTACTTTAAAAAGTAAGGAAAGCCCCTGATGATGATGTCTAATGGATTAGTAGCTAGTTAGCAGTCTCCTCAGTGTTCCACCTGCCCCCTCACCCTTGAAAAGATTTAAGGGAAGTGTGTAAGGACACAAACTTTGACCTTCGACCCTCTGGGTTTGAATCTCAGTTCTCACTACCTAGTGTCAAGTGACTTACCCTCCCCTAGCCAGGATTTCCCCATCAAGCCAGGCAATGATGGGGAGGGATTCAAGGTGGCAGAGGAGTAGGACATGGAGCTCATCTCCTCCCCCAAATACAGGTCATGAGAACAGTGCTTCTCATGCCCAGTCCTGTCCAACTCTTTGTGACCCCATGGACTGTGTCCCACCAGACCCTTCTATCCATGGGATTTTTCAGGCAAAATACTGGAGTGGGTTGCCCTTTCCTCCTCCAAGGGATCTTCCTGACCCAAGGATTGAGCCCACATGCTCTGTTTTGGCAGGTGGGTTCTTTACCCCTGAGCCACCTGGGAAGTCTTCATGAGAACAGTATATGCCCTCAAATGGGAGCCATGAGGAACTCCATGTGGTCAACCTGAACTTGCACATTCTATGAAAAGGGGAGTTGAGAGGTATGTCACTCAAAATATAGAAGGAGACACTAGCCTAATGGGTCTGTGCTGGTGTAGGGAGGAGGGGCTCCAGGGCCTGGATGTGTAGAGTGGAGACAGGAGAGGGGGCACAGTGCCTGCCAGAGGGCCTCCGTAAAGGGCATCAGTGAGACACCAGGCAGAGGACAGGATGGGAGCAGAGGGACCAGAAAGGAAGCCAAAAGAGACCCACGAGCAGGAATCAAGCATAAGAATCAGAATCAGCTGTGGCTACCATGGGCAGACAGATATGGAGCTTGAGTCACCTACAGAGAAGCTCCAGAAGCACCAGGCCAGCGATGAGCTGATGAAAGATGATGTGTGAGGAGTTACTTCATGAGTAAGACTCACCAGGGGACATAGCTTCCTTCAATGCACCAACTATGGAGGCCTGGACGATGGGCTAGATGGCGGGCGGGGGTGGTGGTGACAGGGAGACAATTTTTCGTGGACTTAGAGAGCCATCCACAGGGCCCCAGCAGCTTTACTGAGTATTCGTCTGAGCTGGTCCTCACTGGGGTTGCTTTTGGAATATTAGACAATTCTTAATTTTGCATAGTCTTGGAGAATAATCCCTTGTTGATCACATCATTGCAAACATTTTTTTTTCCCAATATGTAGGCTGTCTTTTTGTTTTGTTTATAGTTTCTTTTACTGTGCAAAAGATTTTGAGTTTAAGTAGGGCTCATTTTCCCTTCACAGACCACAGCCTTGTTGTGGTAAAGGGGCTTGCATAGCTCAGTGAAGCTATGAACCATGCCATGCAGGGCCACACAAGAGGAACAGGTCACAGTGAAGAGTTTTGACAAAATATGGTCCACCTGAGGAGGAAATGGCACCCACTCCAGTATTCTTGCCTGCAAAACCCCATGGATAGTATTAAAAGGCAAAAATAAATCACTCCAAAAGATGAGCTCCCTGACTCCCGATCCAGAGATGTCCAATATGCTACTGGGGAAGAGTAGAAGGTGATTACTAACAGTTCCAGAAAGAACGGAGCAATTGGGACAAAGTGGAAATGATGCTAAGCTGTGGACGTGTCTGATTGTGAAAGTAAGTCTGTAAAGAATGATATTGCATAAGAATCTACAGTATTAGGCCCACGAATCAAGGTAAATTGGACATGGTCAAGTGGGAGATGGCAAGAATGAACACTGATATCTTAGGAATCAGTGAACTAAAATAAAATGGACAGGAATGGGAGAATTTAATTAAGATGACCATTGTATCTATTGTTGTCAGCTAGAACCCCTTAGAAGAAACAGAGTAGCCCTCATAGTCAACAACAAAAGAGTCTGAAATGCAGTATTCCAGTGCATTCTCAAAAATGATGGGATGATCTCAATTCGTTCCAAGAGCAAAGTATTCAGTATCACAGTAATCCAATTCTATGCCCAACCACTGCTGCCAAAGAAGCTAAAGTTGACCAGATCTTATAGGGCTTCTCTAGTGGCTCAGATGGTAAAGAAACTGTCTGCAATGCAGAAGATTCAGGTTCAATCCGTGGGTCAGGAACATTGCCTGGAGAAGGGAATGGCTACCCACTCCAATATTCTTGCCTGGAGGATTCCATGGATAAAGGAGCCTGGTGGGCTATAATCCATGGGGTCACAAAGAGTCAGACAAGATTAAGTGAATAACACTTTCACACACACTTTCATATGAAGATCTACAACACCTAGAACTAACACCAAAAAAGACGTCCTTTTTATTATAGGGGATTAGAATGCAAAATAGGAGATCAAGCACTATCTGGAATAACACACAAATATGCCCTTGGAGTACAAAATGAAGCAGCACAAAGGCTAACAGAGTTTTGTCAACAAAACATGCTGGTCATAAAAAAATACCCATTTTCAATAACCCTAGAGATGACTCTACACATGGACATCACCAGAGGGTCAGCACTGAAATCAGGTTGATTACGTTCTTTGAAGCTGAAGATGAAAAATCTCTATACAGTAAGCAAAAACAAGACTTCAAGCTGACTGTGGCTCAGATCATGAGCTCCTTATGGCACAACTCAGACTTAAAGCAGGGAAAACCACTTGGCCATTCAGATATGACCTCAATCAAATACCTTACAAGTATACACTGGAGGTGACTAATAGATTAAAGGGATTAGATCTAGTAGACAGAGCACCTGAAGAACGCTGGACTTCAGTTTGTAACACTGTACAGGAGAGAGTAACCAAGACCAAAGAAAAAGAAATGCAAGAAGGAAAAGTGGTTGTCTGAGGAGGCTTTACAAAGAGCTGAGGAAAGAAGAGAAGTAAAAGGCAAGGGAGAAAGGGAAAGATGTACCAAAATGAATGCAGAATTCTAGAGAACAGCAAGGGGAGATAAAAGGCATTTTTGAATGAATAATGCAAAGAAACAGAAAAAAAAAAAAAACCAACAGAATGGGAAAGACTAGAGATTGCTTCAAGAAATTTGGAGATACCAAGGGAACATTTCATGTAAAGATGGGTACGATCCTTTAGGAGAGAAACAGTAAGTACCTAATAGAAGCAAAAGAGATTAAGAAGAGGTGGCAAGAGTACACAGAAGAACTATACAAAAAAAAGGTCTTAATTAATGACCCAGATAACCACGATGGTATGATCACTCACCTAGAGCCAGATATCCTGGAGTGTGAAGTCACGTGGGCCTTAGGAAGCATCACTACAGACAAAGCTAGTGGATGTGATGGAATTCCAGATGTGCTATTTCAAATCCTAAAGATGATGCTGTTAAAGTGCTGCACTCAATATGTCAGCAAATTTGGAAAACTCAATAGTGGCCACAGGACTAGAAAAGGTCAGTTTTCATTCCAATTCCAAAAAAGGGCAATGCCAAAGAACATTCAAACTACTGTTCAATTAGGCTGATTTCACATGCTAACAAGATGATGATCAAAATCCTTCAAGCTAAGCTTCAGCAGTATGTGAACTGAGTACTTTCAGATGTACAAACTAGGTTTTGAAGAAGCAGAGGAATCAGATCAAATTGCCAACATTCGATGGGTCATGGAGAAAACAAGGAAGTTCCAGAAAAACATCTACTTTCGCTTCATTGACTATGCTAAAGCCTTTGACTGTATGCATCACAACAAACTGGAAAATTCTGAAGGAGATGGGAATGCCAGACCACATTACTTATCTCCTGAGAACCCTGTACATTGGTCAAGAAGTAACAGTTAGAACCAGGCATGGAACAAATGACAAGTTCTAAACTGAGAAAGGAATATGACAACATTGCATATTATTACCCTGCTTATTTAACGTCTATGCAAAGTACATCATGTGAAATGCCAGGCTGGATGGATCAACAGGTGGAATAAAGATTTCTGGGAGAAATATCAACAACCTTAGATATGCAGATGATACCACTCTAATGGTATAAATTGAAGAAAAATTAAAGAGCCTCTTCATGAAGGTGAAAGAAGAGAGTGAAAAAGCTGGCTTAAAACTGAACATCCAAAGAACTAAGATCAAGGCATCCTGGTGCCATCACTTCATGGCAAATAGAAGGGGGAAAGTGGAAACAGTGACATATTTTATTTTCTTGAGCTCCAAAATCACTGTAGATGCATGATTGCAGCCATGGAACTAAAGAGATACTTGCTCCTTGGAAGGAAAGCTATGACAAACATAGACAGCATATTAAAAGGTAGAGACATCACTTTGCCAACAAAGATCCATGTAGTCAAACCAAAGGTTTTTCCAGTAATCATGTATGAATGTGATTCTTGGACTATAAGGAAGGCTGATAGTCAAAGAAGTGAAGCTTTTGAATTGTGGTGCTGGAGGAGACTCTTGAGAGTCTCTTTGGACTGCAAGGAAATAAAACCAGTCAATCCAGTAATGGAAATCAACCCTGAATATCCACTGGATGATCTGTTACTGAAACCAAAGCTCCAATACTTTGGCTACATGATGCGAAAAGCTAATTCATTGGAAAAGACCCTGATGCTGCGAAAGACTGAAGGCGAAATTAGAAACAGACAGCAGAGGATGATGGTTAGGTAGCATCACCTATTCAATGGATATAAATTTGAGCAAACTCTGGGAGACAGTACAGGACAGAGGAGCCTGGTGTGCATGCTACAGTCCATGAGTTTTGCAAAGCATTGGACACAAACTAGTGACTGATCAACAACAGGGACCATTTTTAAAATTTCCATTTATTCTGGATGATGGATTGAAAAACATTGCTGTAATTTTTTTCCAGGAGAATATTCTGCCCATGTTTTCCTGTAGAAGTTTAATAGTGTCTATTCTCACATTTTGGGGTTTAATTCATTTTGAGCTTATTTATGTGTGTGGCATTAAAGAATGATCTAATTCATTATTTTTTTTACATGTAGCTGTCCAGTTTTCCTAGCACCATTTGTTGAAGGCACTGTCTTTCCAACATAGTGTAGTGTTGCCTCCTTTGTCATAGCTTAATTAACCATAGGTGAGTGGTTAATTTCTGGGTTTTGCATCCTGTTCCATTGGTCTACATTTTCTTTGTTTTGTGCCATACCATACTGTTTTGACGTATATAGCTNCTCCTTTGTCATAGCTTAATTAACCATAGGTGAGTGGTTAATTTCTGGGTTTTGCATCCTGTTCCATTGGTCTACATTTTCTTTGTTTTGTGCCATACCATACTGTTTTGACGTATATAGCTACTGTAGCTTTGTAGTATACTCTGAAGTCAGGTGGCCTCATTTTCTCAGTTCTGTTTTTCTATCCAAATAGTGCCTTGACTTTCTAGGTTTATTTATTTTCGTCTTCACACATATTTTAACACTTTTTGTTCTAGTTCAGTGAAGAATGTCATTGGTAGTTTGATAGGGATTGCATTGAGTCTGTAGAAAACAGCTCATTACACTCAACAGCATCAAAACAAATCAATCAACAAATGGGCAGAAGGCCTGAATCATTTCTCCAAAGACATACAGATGGCCAAGAGGCAAATGAAACGATGTTCAACATCACTAATTATTAGTTAAAGGCAAATTACAACTACAATGGGATATCATCTCATATCAGTCAGAATTTCTATCATCAAAAAATCCACAATCANTGCACCCTAGAGCCTGTGCTCCGCAACAAGAGAAGCCACCGCAAGGAGGAGCTATGCACCGCAGTGAAGACTAGCCCCGCTCACCTCAAGGGAGAGCCCACATGCAGCAATGACAGTCCAAAACAAGTAATTTTAAAAAACATTGATATTAGAAGACAACTTATGGGTGATAATTTAATACATTTTATCTCCCACTCAGAGAAAAATGATTACCGTGTTAATCAATTATACCTTTGAAACATCTACTCAATTGCTATAGACAAAGTAAATACTAAATAAACATGATAAGGTAAAAACAAAAACTTACTGAGTGCTTACTATGCACTGCTTCCCTGGTAGCTCAGCTGGTAAAGAATCCGCCAGCAATACAGGAGACTCGGTTTGATTTCTGGGTCGGGAAGATGCCCTGGAGAAGGGATAGGCTACCCACTCCAGTGTTCTTGCCTGGAGAATCCCATGGACAGAGGAGCCTTGTGGGCTACTTACTGTCCATGGGGTCGCAAAGAGTTGAATACCACTGAGAGACTTTGACTTTCACTTCACTTTGGCTTACTATGAACCAAGTCCTGTTGCGTAAATATCATATGTATTAGTAAGAGGTAGTTGGTACATGGATTCAGATATGCTGACATCAAAACATGCACTGCTTGAAAACTCACTCTGTGGACTGATTTAAAGAATTAAACTGTAGGGTTTACAGACATCAAATATAAACAGACATAGAAAAAATAAATAACTGGAGTCGAGCACTGTATCACACACACGACTGCGACCATTCTCACTGGCAAATCTCATGAGAAATGCTACTTACGGAGTAGAATGTTTACTCTGTTTAGGAAACAGAATTGTAAACTGTAAAGCCATCTATAGATTTATTCCCATACAATGGAAAATAAAGCTAAATTTTACAAAACAATTAAAAAGAAGAAAATGAAAATATAATCAAAGATAAGGTAAAGAGTTAGAATCAATCCAGTAAAAGCCTGTAGAACAAAATACTGGAGATAAAAATAGTGACAGATAAAGTAAAGCAATTGACATAGACTCAGTGCTTAAGCACCCTCAAAGGTCAACTCAGGATGACTCGTATTAGAAATTAAACTTTGTATGAAAATTCCTAGACTCCAAGATATTTTGGCTGATGCCTCTCTAACTAGGCTTCCCTGGTAGCTCAGAGGTTAAAACATCTGCCTCCAATGCAGGAGACCCGGGTTCGATCCCTCAGTTGGGAAGATGCCCTGGAGAAGGAAATGGTAACCCACTCCAGTATTCTTGCCTGGAGAATCCCATGGACGGAGAAGCTTGGTAGGCTATAGTCCACAGGGTTGCAAAGAGTCGGACACGACTGAGTGACTTCACTTTCACTTTCTCTAACTAGAGAATTAGATATTTGTCCTGCATTTCTCATACAGGTAATTTAGTTGGTAGGTTTATGACTGGTTGTTTCACTACTGTTTCCTCAAGCTGGTCCCATTTTTTTCTCCCTGCTCTATAAACTACTGAACTGGAGCTCACAAGACCTTCCTCCAAGTGCACCCCAAGCACTAAAGGGCAAGAGCAACACATGAAAAATGACGAGTATCTATCAGTTCAGTTCAGTTCAGTTTCTCAATTTTGTCTGACTCTTTGCGACCCCATGGACTGCAGCACGCCAGGCTTCCCTGTCCGTCATCAACTCCTGGAGCTTGCTCAAACTCATGTCCATCGAGTCAGTGATGCCATCCAACCATTTCATCCTCTGTCATCCCCTTCTCCTCCTACCTTCAATCTTTCCCAGCATCAGGGTCTTCTCTAGTAAGTCAGCTCTTCTCATCAGGCAGCCAAAGTATTGGATTTTCAGCTTCATCATCATTCCTTCCAATGAATATTTAGGACTGATTTACTTTAGGATGGACTGGTTGGATCTCCTTGCAGTCCAAGAGACTCTGAAGAGTCTTCTCCAGCACCAGAGTTCAAAAGCATCAATTCTTCAGTGCTCAGCTTTCTTTATGGTCCAGCTCTCACATCCATACATGACTACTGAAAAAACCATGGCTTTGACTAGATAGGCCTTTGTTGGCAAAGTAACATCTCTGCTCTTTAATATGCTGTCTATGTTGAATATCTAAGGATGAACATAAAAGGAGAAAGCAAAAAGACACAGCCTCTGTCCAGCTCTGTAAGACTCTTAGAAAAACCACACAATCATTCGGAAGAAACAAACAACCAAGAACAAACAGGATGGAAAAAGTCTACTTCTCATTAGTCTGTACTAAATTCTTTTAGATTCTGAGTGCTTATACCCACAAGTATGATGAGGTAATTCACTGATCAACAGATGTACCTGGCAATTAAGTCTTCTTTTAATATTAACATTTCCATATTTAATCTCATGTCACTGTGAAAGGGCACACCACATACCACGTTACTGAAGAGCTCTTATGTAAATTCTTTTTCAAAACTCACTTTTATACTCGTACTTGAAAACCTATCCCTAGTCTGCTACACAAATAGATTTTATAAATAAGACTTTGATCAAAGGAGTGGTGAAAGTGTAAACTATAATTTGCTTACAACCCTTTAACAAATCAGTTCTATAATGTGTGTGCATACAGCCTTTTGAACAAACAGTATTTATGCTAGAAATCTATCCAAAACAAATAATCTGAGATACATACACACACACACACACAATAGCTTTAGTACAAAGGTATTCACAACTGTAAATTTTGTAAAGGTGAAAAGGTGGAAATAAAATGTTAACCAATAGGGAAATATCACACAGGAAATTATTCAGTTCAGTCACTCAGTCGTGTCTGATTCTTTGCGACCCCATGAATCACAGCACGCCAGGCCTCCCTGTCCATCAACTCCCTCAGTTCACTCAAACTCATGTCCATCGAGTCAGTGATACCATCCAGCTATCTCATCTTCTGTCATAGCCTTCTCCTCATGCCCCCAATCCCTCCCAGCATCAGAGTCTTTTCCAATGAGTCAACTCTTGGCATGAGGTGGCCAAACTACTGGAGTTTCAGCTTCAGCATCATTCTTCCAAAGAAATCCCAGGGCTGATCTCCTTCAGAATGGACTGGTTGGATCTCCTTGCAGTCCAAGGGACTCTCAAGAGTCTTCTCCAACACCACTTCAAAAGCATCAATTCTTCGGCGCTCAGCCCTCTTCACAGTCCAACTCTCACATCCAGACATGACCACAGGAAAAACCATAGCCTTGACTAGACGGACCTTAGTTGGCAAAGTAATGTCTCTGCTTTTGAATATGTTATCTAAGTTGGTCATAACTTTTCTTCCAAGGAGTAAGCATCTTTTAATTTCATGGCTGCAGTCACCATCTGCAGTGATTTTGGAGCCCCCAAAAATAAAGTCTGACACTATTTCCACTCTTTCCCCATCTATTTATGGGACCGGATGCCATGATCTTCGTTTTCTGAATGTTGAACTTTAAGCCCACTTTTTCACTCTCCTTTTATACTTTCATCAAGAGGCTTTTTAGTTCCTCTTCACTTTCTGCCATAAGGGTGGTGTCATCTGCATATCTGAGGTTACTGATATTTCTCCCGGCAATCTTGATTCCAGCTTGTGTTTCTTCCAGTCCAGCATTTCTCATGATGTACTCTGCATATAAGTTAAATAAGCAGGGTGACAATATACAGCCTTGACATACTCCTTTTCCTATTTGGAAGCAGCCTGTTGTTCCACGTCCAGTTACTAAGCCATTAAAATGGGTTTTGTGAAGAATTTTCAAGAAAATAGATAAATGATTAATTGCAAAGTTAAATGAATGTAAGGACTTTCCTGGTACCTCAGCTGGTTAAGAATCCACCTATAACGCAGCCCAAGTAAAATATAAAGTGAAAGTGAAAGTGAAGTCGCTCAGTTGTGTCTGACTCTTTGCGACCCCATGGACTATAGCCTACCAGGCTCCTCTGTCCATGGGATTTTCCAGGCAATAGTACTGAGTGGATTGCCATTTCCTTCTCCAGGGGATCTTCCTGACCCAGGGATCGAATCCAGGTCTCCCGCGTTTAGACAGACTTTTTTACATCTGAGCCACCAGGGAAGTCCCCAAATGGTCAAAACACACACATTCGAGAAAGATCAGGAGAAAATATAGCAACACATTAGAAACAGAGGTATTCAGTACGTGGAGTTATGAGCAAATTTTGTCCTATCTATCTTAATTTTCTAATTTTACCCAATAAATGAATTTTACTTTTTCAGCCAGTAAGACAAGTGAGTGGCCCTATTTTTAAGAGCATCAGATAGAGGGTGACCAACCCTTTCCTCAAGGGCGCAGGTTGTATCACCTTTTGCATATTTGCCTGTTTTATTTTCTCATTGACTGGCTCCACTGACATTGCTGGGAATGATGACTGTGTCTCCTTTTATGGTAAAAAAAAATAGTTAAACAATTAGTTCTATCTGACAAGTATCCAATCAGTGTCAAGGGAAAAAATAAAGAAAGCACTCTTGGAACCTTCCATTTCTGTCTGAGCACATGAAATTGTTTACCATCACGGGAGTAGTCAATAAATGAAAATTACAGAAAACCATCAAAGGAAGAGGCAAAGTCACAGTCCAAGATGCTTCTGAGTTTCACTTCTACCTGGACTCCCGGTTACCAGCTGCCTCAAAGCAAGAAGTAAT
This sequence comes from Raphicerus campestris, assembly GCA_006410735.1. NCBI lineage: Eukaryota > Metazoa > Chordata > Mammalia > Artiodactyla > Bovidae > Raphicerus > Raphicerus campestris. Next base: position 987,723 of record SJYW01034430.1, on the reverse strand, counting down.
ACTATCATATAAGAAATGAAGCGCCAGTCTATGTTCAATACAGGATGCAGGTTGCTTGGGGCTGGTGTACGGGATGATCCGGGGAGATGGTGTGGGGAGGGAGGTGGGAGGGGGCTTCAGCATTGGGAGATCGTGTACACCTGTGGCTGATTCATGTCAATGTATGGCAAAATCAATACAGTACTGTAAAATAGAATAAAGTATTAAATAAAATTTTAAAAAAATAAAAATAAAAATAAACACTAAAAAAAAAAGAAGTAATATACCCACTATGCAATATTTTAAGTAGAACTGGTTCATAATGCTTTTCAGGTCTACTGTATTCTTTTACTTCTATGTACATTCATTCTATTAATTTCTGAGAGTTTGATATTGAAACTCCAACTAAAAACCTTATTTTATGTACTTAATCATTATTACATGTAGTGGAACTACATGTAACTTTGTTCTATATTTTCCAAGTATCTTATAAATGTGTTATTTTGACAATTAAAAAAATCCAGAGCAATGACATGTACAGTCTTATGAATGTGACTAATAAATGCTTTTGCTTTTATTCAAGAGTCTAGGTTTTATAAATGCTGTGTTTTACTCCACCCCTAAAATGGACTCTAGGAAACTCAAGGCTGTAAAAGTTATCAAGGAATGACTACTGGACTTATATATCTCACAAACAAAAGCATTAGTTCTAAGAATAAAAAGAATCTTGGGAAGACCTCTTCAGGAGAATAAAGAAGATGAGAAGGATTGCAGAATTAAGCATTTAGTCAAGGACTCAATTAAGTTAAAAAGTACCTGTTGATAGTAAGTAGGACCAGTACTTGCCAGTGACTACCATCTGTGAACACACTAGGAATATCTGTTTCTTTTTTCTTTTTCTTTTTAGCAAGCATATAAAATATTCAAAGCATTAACACAATGCGGCCAAAGCTCCAGAATCTGGGAATGGAAGCTGGTGTGAGACTAATTTATAGGGCACTTGAATGCCTGCAGGGACTTTCTGGTGTGGATACACTGGGCAGACTCGCTCTACTTTTAGAAACTGAAACCATTAAGCATAAACTCTAGGAAAAGCCTGTGACAGCTAGATCCCTGCAGAAATGCACGCACTTGGCAATTCCCACACCAGATGTGGGGCGTGTGGCTCTGAAGACTCAGTGAGCAGGCAGTGTGGGGTTTTTTCCCCTGTTAAGTGTTTGCTCCTAGTCCAGGTTTTATCTCAAGTTCACTGCATGGATTTGGATAGGCAAAAACATTAAAATGTTGAAAATAAACCTGTGCACAATGCTAGTCTACCTGCCCTCCACTCCTGAAAAGAGTTTCTTTTGAAACAGAGGACTCAATGAAAGCAGACGATAGGAACATAGTAATTCTGTCCAAGACAAATATGGAGCATGATTAGCCTAAGACTGGCCTCTGTGGTGGCCCCAAGGAGGTTAGGGGATTTCTCTTGTGGTCCAGTGGTTAGGACTCTGTGCTTCCACTGCTAGTGGTAAAGAATCTGCCTGCCAATTCAGGAGTCATGAGAGAGGTGGGTTCTATCCTTGGGTCATGCCCTTGGAGGAGGGCATGGCAACCCACTCCAGTATTCTTGGTTGGGGAATCTCATGGACAGCGGAGCCTGGTGGGCTACAGTCCATAGGGTCGCAGAGTTGGACATGAGGGATGTGTCTTAGCATGCACACATAGGGAACTAAGATCCAGCAAGCCACATGGTCAAAAGAAAAAAAAAGAAGAAGGTTAGAAGGTCAGGTCCTGTTGTTAGAGACAGAACAGACACCCTGGGGAAATCCCTTAAAACAGCTCAGTGATTATCTGTGGGGACGTTAATGCTGGTGCAGCCTGGGGGTCGGCAGGCTAGGGAGAGGTCCTGAGAAACAGGCTCACTCACTCTGACAGAGAGGTCCTGGCGGAAGTCCTGCCATTCAGCACAGAGGCGCATATGCATGGAGGAGAGGCTTCAGGAGCCTGAGCTCTGAGACAGGCATGGGGCAGTGTCACTGCCTGGGCTGCCACTGGGGGTCTGCGTCTGTCTCTGGTCTGTTGCTAACCAATATGTGGGTTCTTAGACCCTAAGAGGACCACTCTCTGTGAATCCTGAGGCTCTTTCTAATCCAAGTACCTTAAAACATAACAAAACAAAACCAGAAACAAATACATTTATTAAAAGCATCTTGCTCAATGGTGAAGAAAGGCATANCGGAAGTCCTGCCATTCAGCACAGAGGCGCATATGCAAGGAAGACTCTTACATGGAGGAGAGGCTTCAGGAGCCTGAGCTCCAAGACAGGCATGGGGCAGTGTCACTGCCTGGGCTGCCACTGGGGGTCTGCGTCTGTCTCTGGTCTGTTGCTAATCAATATGTGGGTTCTTAGACCCTAAGAGGACCACTCTCTGTGAATCCTGAGGCTCTTTCTAATCCAAATACCTTAAAACATAACAAAACAAAACCAGAAACAAATACATTTATTAAAAGCATCTTGCTCAATGGTGAAGAAAGGCATATTTTAAAAATGATCTAATCAAGTACTTCCCTGGTGACTTAGTGGTAAAAAATCCACCTGGCAATGCAGGAGAAATGGGTTTGATCCCTAAATTGGGAAGATCCCTAATCTGGGAAGAAGAGGAGCAATTAAGCCCCTGTGCTGCAACTACTGAGCTTGGGCTCTAGATCCTGTGAGCCACAACCACTGAGGTCTGCATACATACCCTGGAGCCCACACTATGGAACAAGGGAAGTCCCTGCAATGAAAAGGCCATACGCCGCAGCTCGAGAGTAGCCCCTGCTCACCACAACTAGAGGAAAAGCCTGCACAGCAAGGAAGAACTAACAGCCAAAAATAAATAAATAAAATTTAAAGGCGTCCCTGGTGGCTCAGATGGTAAAGAATTTGTCTGCAATGCAGGAGACCTGGGCTCCAGATCTGGGTTGGGAAGATCCCCTGGATAAGGGAATGGCTACCCAATCCAGTATCCTTGCCCGGAGAATTCCATGGACAGCGGAGCCTGGTGGGCTACAATCCATGAGTTGCAAAGAGTCAAATATGAAAGGCCTGGCAACAAGGTAAACTTGTTGCCACAAGTCAAAACTAAATACATAAAATTTTTAAAAATTATCTAATCAATATAAACCAAATACTTTGATTCAGAAATACACAAAAAGTCCATCTTTAGAAATATGTCTTATATTCATCTTCATGACCAAAACTATAGTTAATATCAATAGAATTTGTAAGCTAAAATAATGCTTACAAATGAGGTCAAGTTTTGCTTTGTCTGCCTTAGGGATCAGTGGTTTGTTAACTTCATCACTACATTAAATTTGAAGAGGATTGTTAATTTTGTTGAATAAAAGGTTTGAGTAAACTGAAATTGCTACCATTGTTCTGCTGCATAAGGGATAAAGAGGAGAAATAAGATGTGTATAAGAGACAGCATGCTCTTCCATTTGTGTAAATAACTGTAAACTTAAAAACACATCCCACACATTATTTATTCATTTTCAGATTCTTTTCCATTATAAGCTATTACAAGACATTGAGCAGAGTTCCCTGTGCTATACAATAGATCCTTGTTAATTATCTATTTTATATACAGAGGTGTCTATATCCTCATCCCAAACTCCAAATTCCTAATTTATCCCTCCCCTCTTTCTGTCTAGCAATCATAAGTTTGTTTCTGTCTGTGAGTCTGTCTTGTAAATCAGTTTGNCCTCCTCCCCCCTCCCTCCCTGTACCATCCCTCTGGGTCGTCCCAGTGCACCAGCCCCAAGCATCCAGTATCCTGCATCGAACCTGGACCAGCGACTCATTTCATATATTAGAGATGTTTCAGTGCCATTCTCCCAAATCATCCCACCCTCTTCCTCTCCAACAGAGTCCAAAAGACTGTGAAACTCAAGCTGTAGACTGGGGAGTATGGCTGGGGTGGGACTGAAGGTGAGTGCCTCTGATAATGACTTGTGAGTCTGACTATTGAGATTCCATGATCTGAAGCACTGATGGTAGGGTGCTAATAATCAAACTGTTTTTCTCACCTGTTTTAATCTGAATTATTTTGGATGGTCCTAAAACATAGTCATTAGGAAGTTTTTACATGATACCTGCAGTTAAATAAAATCAGAAATATATGTATTNGCATTGATGGTAGGGTATTAATAATCAAATTGTTTTTCTCACCTGTTTTAATCTGAATTATTTTGGATGGTCCTAAAACACAATCATTAGGAAGTTTTTACATAATACCTGCAGTTAAATAGAATCAGAAATATATGTATTTTTTTATCAAAGAAGACTTGATACTTCTTCAGCATCACCTAAAGGCCACAAATCTAAGTCTTGGTTCTGCCACAGAGACGAGCCTGATGAGGCTGCCTTGAGGGCCGAATGGGACCTACTCAAGGAAGGCTGGTTTTCATTTTCAATCAAGAGCAGAACCCAGGGCTGACCTGAGTCAGGACTCACACCCCCGACCAGGACTGTGCCCGACTCATATCCGCTTCTCACTCCGGCTCTGTAGTCCGCATGTTTGATCTCTGGACAAGTAACCTGACCATGCTACAGAGAATACAGATTCTGCTTCCTTTGTGAGTGGAAGTGATTAACTTAGTTAAATTTGCAAGTCTATTTCTTTATTGAATTTAAGTTAGTGAAGTTCCTGGTTGCAGCCACTATGGAGGACAGTATGGAAGTTCCTTAAAAACCTAAAAATAAAGCTACTGTATGATCCAGCAATTCCATTCTTGGGTATAAATCCAGAGGAGATGAAAACTCTAACTTGAAAAGATACATGCATCCCTGTGCTCAGAGCACTGTTTATAATACCCAAGATGTGGGAGCAACCTAACTGTCCATCAACAGAGGAATGGATAAAGATGTGGTACATATGTGCAATGGAATATTACTCAGCCATAGAAAAAAAAATAATGCTATTTGCAGCAAGACATACGGACCTAGAGATTATCATACTGAGTGAAGCAAGTCAGAGAAATATCAGATGATAGTACTTATACGTGCAACGTAAGATATGTTATAAGCAAACTGATTTACAAGACAGACTCACAGACAGAAACAAACTTATGATTGCTAGACAGAAAGAGGGGAGGGATAATTAGGAATTTGGAGTTTGGGATGAGGATATAGACACCTCTGTATATAAAATAGATAATTAACAAGGATCTATTGTATAGCACAGGGAACTCTGCTCAATGTCTTGTAATAGCTTATAATGGAAAAGAATCTGAAAATGAATAAATAATGTGTGGGATGTGTTTTTAAATTTACAGTTATTTACACAAATGGAAGAGCATGTGTATATATGTATGTGTACATGTAGATATATACACAGATATATATGAAGGTCTTACATTAAATATACACAAACAAGTGTCTATGTGGGAAAATGAGATTGAAAATAGGAGATGAAGTAGAAAAACACAATTTAAAATATTAAATACTGTATATTAAAGAAAGGCATTCTTTGGGCTAGCAATGCCAATGTACCATGAACCAAGGGTTTGATCAGTCCTTTCCTGTGGCCCCACCTGGTAAGAATCACATTATGTACTATAACATGTCTTAGTTAAACCTCATGCCCGACTCTGAAGTATCAGCTTAAAAGATATATTCAAAAATGTAGACTGATTGCATTTCCTTACATATTAGGATGAGAGGTATCTGGACATACTTGTGAACTTTCAGACACATTCCGCTAATGGGAATTGTATTCATCTCTCAAGACCTGGCTCAACTTCCAAAACAGTCTTGCTCTGTTTTTGAATGATTAGAGAATTCACTCTCCAAATCATTCACTGGGAATCATAGAATGCTATATATTGTTATTTTTAGTATTTCATGTCTTGCATCCCATCTAGGCTGTAAATTCCTAAGATCCATGATGTTTATCTTTGTTTCCCCATAGTGACTGGTTTACTGTCTTGCACATGGTGACATTCTTATTTAGGCACTCAAACACTGATTTGTGGCAACTAATAATGAAGATAGGAAATATAATTCTAATAAAAATGATTATACTAAGAGTTTTAAAAATTGTAAATAGAATCCTAGTAACTGAATCCTGCTGCTATTGCTGCTGCTGCTGCTAAGTTGCTTCAGTCGTGTCTGACTCTGTGCGACCCCATAGATGGCGGCCCACCAGGCTTCCCCGTCCCTGGGATTCTCCAAGCAAGAATACTGGAGTGGGTTGCCATTTCCTTCTCCAATGCATGAAAGTAAAAAGTGAAAGTGAAGTCGTTCAGCCGTGTCTGACTCTTAACTGAATCCTATTAAATAGTAAGTATGCTGTTTTTTTCTGCCAGAAATATTAGTCAAACTTCTATTTTTACTTGGCTATTATTTATTTACACCACAAATCTATATTGTAGCTAGTGAAATAAGCCACTGTTCTACAAAATTTTAATAAACTTCTCAACATGTAATATATCCCATTCACATAATCAAAATCTCAAGTAAACTAAATAATATCATTATAATAGCCTATTAAATATATAATTAAACTAAATGGCTGAGCTCAGACAGAAAATTGGGATGTAATTATAACAATATAATTATAACAAGTGATATCTATGCTTAAGGTTTTAATATATAAATAATTGACATAGTTCAGAGTCATCATGGATTTTTATTTGTTATGCTGTTCTGACAAACTTGAATAGCTAATAAAGGTGAATATAGGATTAAGTTACTTTGATGCAGCTCTGCTGTGATTCAGTGAAAAATGTTTCTGTTGTCAAAAACAAAATCAGGATTAAAGTGTATTAAAAATATCATGTCTGCTCTGTATACTCATTTTCCTATTTAAGCTAAGGACTCATCTGCCTGAGGATAATCTCATTATATTCAATGAACAGATTCAGCATCAGCTCTTCTTGCCCTTTAATTCTATTACAGTTTCTATTTGTATTTCAATTCTTGACCTTTGCAAATTTTAAAATCAACATTTCCTGCAAAATTTAATTTTACTGTTTTTAATATGACAGACACCTAATTATGTTGAAACCTTAAATAAACTTTCGTAGGTCAACAAAAATCAGTTTGATGTCTTCCCCATCATTTCAGAGTCCCACTTAAGACGGACATGCCTCTGGAATAAAGAGGCTGCCAGTTAAGGAGGCCAGGCTGTGCACACGTGCTGTAGGGCTAGGATGCTCCGCACTGCTCTCTCCACATCCCTCAAACCTGATTCCCTCTGATGACGAGGACAGTGCCATGTCTGTGACCGCAGGCCCAGGGTGCTGCAGGTACTCTTCAAGGTCAGATCACCAACCTGGATCAGCTCTAATGAAGGAACCAGTTGCAGACACAAATGGTGCCTTTGGCTCCCTCTGGTCCCTGCTTGCTTTGAAATGTGACACTGGCTTCCCATTAAGGTCAGAGCTGTGAGAATTTGTCCACTGAGGGTTCGTTTTTATGTTTCTTTTAAAGGTGTATGTTTTCTGAAATGAAAATTTACAGAGTGATTATTTTCTGCTAACGAACAGGGCACAGCAACTGTACTTATCTATAAAAAAGAGGAAAAATAGTATCAGAGGATACTATTTCTTTACGCTGGTGGCTTAGTGGTAAAGAGTTTTCCTGCCAACTCATGAGATTCACGGAGAAGGCAATGGCAACCCACTTCAGCATTCTTGCCTGGAGAATCCCAGGGACAGGGGAGCCTGGTGGGCTGCTGTCTATGGGGTCGCACAGAGTTGCACACGACTGAAGCGATTTAGCAGCAGCAGCAGCAGCAGCAGCAGCAGCAGCATGAGACTCAGTTCAATCCCTGGGTCAGGGAGATCCCCTGGAGAAGGAAATGGTCACTCACCACACACTACAGTATTCTTGCCTGGGAAATCCCGTAGATAGAGGAGCCTGGTGGACTATAGTCCATGGGGTCCTAAAAGAACTGAACATGACTTAATGACTAAACAACAAAGTATCAGAGGAACCAAAAATATAAAGAAGAAAAAGTCAATACACATCTTAGACTAAATAACAAGTTACAATCAAAATAAAACTTTAGAAGTGATAGCATAGCCGGGAAGTGAAAAAGAGATTTTTTTTAAATTTTATGGAAACTTTTGATAATAATCCCTGTAGTCTACTTAGGTGCCATTCCTGAGATATCTTTGGGAGACATCAAAACACTGAAAGCTTTTAACAAAATTCTGATTCATATTTTACATCATTCCTCTCCAGCATTTTGCTCTGCTGGAAGATAACCAGCTCTCTCAATTAGCAGAACTCAATTTAAAGATGAGCAAATTCTCAAAAATTACTTAAATTGATGGTTTGCAACTACATAATTTACAAAGTCTCCTCAGTTCTAAAATTCCATCATTCCCTAACTATTCATTCTTATGTCTCAAAAGAAAGATGAACAAAATTAGGATTTATGTAACTGTCATATAAGTAAAACAGATTTTCTCAAAATCTGGCTGTTCCTCTCGGGTTGGGCCGCCAGTACTTGGAGGACACGCAATCGCATCTTCTCCAATTTTGATGCATTTGGCCCATGTTCTGCTGGAGTGGAGGCCCCTCCCTCTATGAAGACACATAACCTTGGCCTGGGCACCAGCATCATCATTTAACCCCCTGCCCACAGAATTTGTTTCATGGGTGTGTTACCTGAATTTTTTCAATAAGACACACGCTCCTTTTTAAAAAGTTTTTGGGAAAAGGATATTTCACTCTGCTTGGATGAGGAAAATTTTAGGTAAGATGATTCTATCAACCCACACGTTCAAAGAGTCTACTTGGAGTTAAGTCCATTCAGAGGAAGCACAGTAGAGACCAGAAATGGAAAGAGAGACAGACAAACACCAAGCCAGTAACATCTGAGTCCCTGTGTCCAGCTATGCTAGAAGCAAGCAATGCTCTAAGGCTTTCTGTTAAGTGAGCTAGCATGTTCCTTTTTGCTTTAACCAGTTGTATTGTGTCTCTACATCTTAAAAGGAAACCTAAGAGAGAGGGGTTTGTAAAGATGGAGGTTGCACACCTCCAGTTTCACTGTTGGTGCCATGCGCCCCCTTTTCAGCACAGGCACCCTCTCTTCTGAAATCGGCCCTTCTAACTCTGTTCTATTTCTTCTTTAGGCAATCCTCCTCCCGTCAGTGAAAAAGGAAGATGCCCAGATACACACGTCTCAGTAAGTACTAACCTGTAGCCTTACCTTTGCATTTTAAAAAGAGAGCAACCTGTCACCTATTCAAAATTGCAATATGCTTAAGTTGGCAATTATGAAGTGTTATATACTAAAATAATCTTCAAAAGCTTAAAAATGCCTTGACAGTCTCTATGTCTCAGAAAGGCCCTCTTCTGTCAGTCTTCAAACATGATATCAAAGACAGAGTCGAACTAAATTCTGATAAGCTTTAATTTTCATACAGTATTTTTTTAAAATTTTATCAGATTTGCAACTGACATCTCTCTTGGGTTCAGCCTCTTTTCTCTCTCTCTTATTTTCACATTCTGGTTCACTTTAGAAATTTAAATTTTTTGTACTTTCTAAATGCCTGGGGTTTGGCTCAGTGGATATACCACTTTTGAAGCAAATCCACAGCTAAAAGCGGGTGGAAACATATGTGCACCATTTCAGTGTTCATGTATCAAGGGTGGATGTGTCCTGGAAGCTATAAATAGGAAGCGCAATGCTGGGTATGTGCTGACATTCATATGCATATGAAATCTTGCCTGCATCTACCAAGATTTTTTTTCAAATTTCATGATAATACTTCTTTGTGAAATTTTCATTAGCTACCATAAATCTGGCTTTGAGACTGTCACTTATTTAATAGAACTTTTAAATAATTTTAACATCCCAGCAACATCAAGAATATTCATCTACTCATTTCCTCATGTTCTCTGCTTCCCACGTGTCAGGAGATAGCGCCGACTGCACCACTCCAGTGCCAGGAGACTCAAAGCACACGTAGCATTTCTCAGCATTGTACAAAAAATGAGATCATGCCTCTGAGGGGCTGGGCACGGGGCCTGACACACAGCAAGAGTTGAAATTAAGGTCAACTCTCCCACCTGCCTTTCCTGCCTTTTATTTCTTTGCACTAAAGTGCAGGCACACAGCAGCCCCCTTCTTCTAAAGGAGTGATGCATTTTAGAACTGATCTTAACTTGATCTCCCTGGTGGCTCAGACTTTAAGGAAACTGCCTGCCAAGCGGGAGACCCAGGTTCAATCCCTGGTTTGGGAAGTTCCCCTGGAAAAGGAAATGGCAACCCACTCCAGTATTCTTGCCTGGGGAATCCCATGGACAGAGGTGCCTGGAGGGCTAGTCTATGAAGTCACAAAGAGTTGGACATGACTGACTAACACACACACTTTTCTCACCTGACTCTCCTTTAGAACCATAATTATTTTACAAGGCCCTGCTAATACCCTGAAATGAAATTCATAAGTAATTTGCCTAACCACAATCCCCCCTCCCTAAGTCTATAATATAAAGGAAAAACATAAGGAAATGAATTAACAATAAAAATACATTTCAATAGGTCAGTGTTTGAGCAGGATATACCTGATTAGAAGATACCATTCCATGCAGGATGGTGGCGCTTAGACACAGACATTCATGACTGTAACTGCTGTATATCTAACAGGCCAGGTGTGTTTCACTGGCAACTCCACTGCTGCAAGCCGTGTTGCCATCTACGGGACAATTTTGGGGGGCGAAATAATAGCCACCTCTTTTCCAAATAAAACTAATAATGGTTGTTTCTTGATTTACACAGTAGTTGAATTCCTGAAAAATTATTACAATTGTGTGAAATTACTTTTATGTCTATTTGCAAAATGGAAGTAGGCTTAACTTCAGGTGACTATAAACAGGCTTTCTATCTACATAAACATCCAGCAGGATTTCAAACTGCAAATGCACTATGCACTGCACACAGACAGAATTTCTATCTCTGCCTAGACACTGTGACAACCAGAAAGCACCTGACCTATATAAAAAACTCTCCCTGGTGTGGGGGGTGATCCTGTCCCTACTGAGACTTTTTAGAGAGACATGTTTTATTTCAAACCACATCTTTAGTAATAATAAAATATTTGCCACGTATGAGAAAATATTCCAGCGGTGTTGTCCATTGCAATGAAGATGTCACCCGTGTTCCTCTGCATTCCTGTATATGTATGGATAATCTCCCGGGTTTTGAGTTTGCTGAAATGGCCTTGAAATAAAGACATTAATTACATGCTTATTTGGAGACAATAAGCTTCCTTTGCCAGAGTAATTGGAACCCTGTAGTTACATTCTCCTGATTATTACACAGTAGCAACAAGTTTTCAGGCACATAAAACACCAGAGGCAGGTTGAGTTGCAATGGCATCTCAAAGTCAATTGGAAAAAAAAATCTAAATCAAGAGAAAAAAACACATGAGCAGTCATTGAAATGTTCTCATTCATGACTTTGTGATTACCATAAGAGCCATTTTAAGAGCCATGTTTACTTAAAAATCTATTTCATTCAAGAAATGATTTACTTATAAGACACTTAAAGAATAATTGACTCCAAAATACTCTCTACAGGAAGATATCTCTAATGTGTGTGTTGTTGTGCTTCAGAAGAATGACACAGCAAGACCTTCCTGTATCAAAGCAGAAACAACTGCAACAAGCAGCTTGAATTTAAAGTGAGATTTTGCAAAGGTTTCATGATCAGTGATTTTGAGAAATAAATGGACATGGCACAAGAGAGGGATTCTGAGATACTGAAAACAGAACAAAGAAACAGAATTTAAAGATTCTTATAAGGTAAAACATGGGAAATAGATGGAGAAACAGTGGAAACAGTGTCTGACTTTATTTTGGGGGGGCTCCAAAATCACTGCAGATGGTGATTGCAGCCATGAAATTAAAAGACATTTACTCCTTGGAAGAAAAGTTATGACCAACCTAGATAGCGTATTCAAAAGCAGAGACATTACTTTGCCAACAAAGGTCTGTCTAGTCAAGGCTATGGTTTTTCCTGTGGTCATGTATGGATGTGAGAGTTGGACTGTGAAGAAAGCTGAGCACCAAAGAATTGATGCTTTTGAACTGTGGTGTTGGAGAAGACTCTTGAGAGTCCCTTGGACTG
>SJYW01034430.1:939832-969286 GCA_006410735.1 Raphicerus campestris | reverse complement strand
GCATGCTGAACCTATATACTTGGTTAGCACCAGTACCTTATCATTTTGAAACATTTGCTTCTATTTTTCCCTTCCACATCTTGGTGATTCACATTACCACTCACCCACTCACCCAAGTCTATATGTGCTGTGTTTAGTCCCTCAGTTGTGCCTGACTCTTTGCAAATCCATGGACCGTAATCAGCCAGGCTCCTCCGTCCATGGGATTTCCCAGGCAAGAGTACTGGAGGGGGTTGCCATACCCTCCTCCACGGGATCGTCCCAAGTCAGGGATTGAACCCAAGTCTCCTGCTTTGCAGGCAGATTATTTACCATCTGAGCCACCAGGGAAGCCCAAGAATACTGGAGTAGTTAGCCTATCCCTTCTCCAGGGGATCGTCCTGACCCAGGAATCAAACCATCTCCTGCATTGCAGGTGGATTCTCTACCAGTTGAGTTACCAGTCTAAGACATGTCCTAGCTCGTTGCTATAGTACATTGTTCTAAGCACTCTGTCATACCAACCATGTGGGGTCCTGTGTCATTATAATTCACATTTTAAATTTTATTAAAACCTTAACATGCATGCACTCCTGTGAGGTAAGTACTATTAATGCTCTCATTTTACAGATGAGTAAACTGAGGCACAGAGTGAATAAGTGACTGGCATATGGTCCCCTGAGGAGGAACTGTATTTTATCCCAGCCTGACCACAGTGCTCTTTTTAACCCCATATCTAACTGATTGTACTGTGCTTAGTCACTCAGTCGCGTCCGACTCTTTGTGACCCCATAGACTGTAGCCTGCCAGGCTCCTCTGTCCATGGGGATTCTCCAGGGAAGAATATTGGAGTGGGTTGCCATACCTTCCTCCAGGGGATCTTCCTAGTCCAGGGATTGAACCTAGATTTCCTGCATTGCAGGCATGTTCTTTACTGTCTGAGCCAGCAGGGAAGCCCAAGAATACTGGAGTGAGTAGCCCACCCCGTCTCTAGGGGTCTTCCTCACCCAGGAACTGAACTGGAGTCTCCGGCATTGCAGGCAGATTCTTGACCAGCTGAGCTACCAGGGAAGTCTATCTAGCCAATTACAATGCCCTATTACTTTTGAATTCCTAGTCTTTTTGCAATCGCCACTGTGTTTGTGGAACTGTGGCCCCGGTTACCTAGATAGTTTCCCCAGCTCCAGTTTTCCACCCTTCCTAAATCATCCTCTACCTGCTACAACCCTGAGCTTCCTACGTGCACATTTAATTACCAGTCCTTAACTTACAATCTTTCAATGGTTTTAATTGCCTTTACAATAAAGTCTAAGTTCCAAGGTCCTCCATATGTGGCCTCTCATCTTTTGTTTTCACTTTCCCATTTGTATTTTATAAGTGGATGAACTATTTGCAGGTACTGGAATTTCCTCTGTAGAAACTTTTGATGGAAAAATAATAATAATATGGAACCAGATAGTGTATTAAACCCTTAACGTGTGTTACTCATTCATTCAGTCTTCACAACAGTCCCATGAGATGTGTACCACTATAATCACTGCTTTGAATATGAGACACAGAGTGACTTACAAACTGAGGCACAATGTGCTTAAGTAACTCGCCCAATTTCAAGTTGCTTGGATTTACATCTAAGTGGTGTCAACTCCAGAATTCCTGCTTTTTTGCTATCACGCTTGGAAAAGCAGGTAGAGTCTGCTGATGCAGTGAAAATGTACTTAGGGGAAGATCAGCTCATCACCCAATCAGATGGTTAAAGAGGGCTTAGTCTGGTCTACATCCTTGGAGGGTCCAGAAATCTGTTCTACGCAGATACTGTTTCTACCCACAGTCACAATGACCTGACGTATGAAGTCAGAGTGCCAGTTTACTAAACTGTAATAAGATCTAAAACTCTCCACTGAATCAGATATACTGCATAAACACATCAGTCTTTTAAGAGCACAGTGAGGGGGAGTAAGTTGTATGCTTCTTTCTTTTTTTTTTTTTAACACTTTATTTTGTATTGGAGTAAACAACAAAAATAGCCAGTTAGCAATGTTGTGAGAGTTTCAGGTGAACAGCAAAGGGACTGAGTCACACATATACAGGTATCCATTCTCCCCCAGCTGCCCTCCCATCCAGGCTGCCGTGTAACACTGAGCAGAGTTCTCTGTGCTATACAGTAGGACCTCATTGGTTATCCATTTTAAATATAGAAGAGTGTACTTGTCAATGCTTCTTATGCTTTGTAACCTCAAATTCTGATAACATCCTACTCATCACTACTGGGGTATACCTTTGAGGTAGGCAGGATACTTGCATTAGCATGACAGCATTCTCTCTTCCCCACCTTGCAGATAAGACTTGGATAGGCACTGGCCATACTTCCCTGGTGGCTCAGCTGGTAAAGAATTGGCCTACAATGTGGGAGACCTGGGTTTGATCTCCAGGTTGGGAAGAACCCCTGGAAAAGGGAATGGCTATCTACTCCAGTATTCTGGCCTGGAGAATTCCATGAACTGTATAGTCCATGGGGTCACAAAGAGCTGGACATGACTGAGTGACTTTCACTTCAGTTCACTTCATCTTAGGCTTCCCTGGTGGCTCAGAGGTTAAAGGGTCTGCCTGCAAGGTGGGAGACCTGGGTTTATTCCTGGGTCTGGAAGATCCCCTGGAGAAGGAAATGGCAACCCACTCCAGTATTCTTGCCTGGAGAAATCCATGGACAGAGGAGCCTGGTAGGTTACAGTCCACGGGGTTGCAAAGAGTCGGACACGACTGAGAGAGTTCACTTTTACTTTCACTTCATCTTACTCATCCTATGAAAACTTCCTATGATTATTTCTTCACATATTTTAGTATTCTTAATCTGGTTACAGGTGTAAGAGCCATTCTTGCCTTTAAAGTTTGTTTTGAATATCTCAGTGCTAATTCATAATGTATAGATTTCATTGTTTAATGCCTGGAGAATAATCTTATTTCTTGTCCATTCAAAAATGGTTACTCTCATAAACTACATTCTGAAGTTTGCTCACAACTCTGTAGCTTTGCATAGCTGGGTCCCACTACTTGAGTAGCATTAAATCTAACCTTTTGCCTCTTTCTGTGATGCATTCATTGTTCAATTTTGCTAGGCCAAGTTGGGTAACCTGCTTCTATGTGTGCGCTCTGTTCCCGTCTCCACAATAGCAAATCTCATAATGTGTCTAGTTATTCACACTTGTAATTAGGTATTTACTGTTTTTTTCTCACATATCTGGCTTAGAGTCTTCCATGAAGTTGCAGTCAAAATGTCAGTGGGACTGCAGTCATTAATGGTTTCACTGGGTTTGAAAGATCTGCTCCCAAGTCTACTTACTCACATATCTACTTAGTTACTGCTGGTTGTTGGCAAGAGGCCCCAGTTTTTTGCTGTGTGACCCTGTCTACATGACTCTTTGTGTATCCTTACGAAACATCAAACTGGCTTCCCCCAGAGCAAGTGACCCAAGAGAGCAAGATAGAAGCAATGGTGCCATAGATACTATGTATAGAATAGATTACTAATGAGAACCTACTGTATATCTCCGGGAACCCTACTCTATGCTCTGTAGTGACCTGCCTGGGAAGAAAATCCAAAAAAGCTGATTCTCTTGACTGTATAGTAGAAACTGACACAGCATTGTAAAGCTTTTAAGACCCCTCCTCAAGAGTCACAGACGCATCATTCCCACAGTATCCTATTGGTTACATAGATCATTCGGGAAGAAGATAAGCAAGGGTGTGAATACCAGGAGGCAGAGATATTGGAAGCTAATTATCACAGCCTTTACTTGCCAAGGTTCTCTAAATAGTAATTGGACTAAGGAAAGAGAGGAAGGAAGATAAGGAAGGAAAAAGGAAGAAGAGCTAAAGGGAACAACAATGAAGAAAAGAAGGAATTATGGTTATTTCTTTACCTCTTACTTGACCAGATTATTAACTGCTTGAGGATAGGAACTGGGATGTTCTGTAAAAATCATATTAGTTGATGTGTCCCTATATTTCTGACTCTGTGCGACCTTACAGACTGTAGCCTGCCAGGCTCCTCTGTCCATAGGATTCTCCAGGCAAGAATACTGGAGTGGGTTGCCATTTCCTTCTCCAGGGGATCTTCCAGACCCAGGGACTGGACCCATGTCTCTAACATCTCCTGCATTGGCAGGCAGGTACTTTACCACTAGCACTACCCGGGAAGCAGTTGATGCAATGTACTCTTAACATGGAGTACTGTATATTCATGGATGTTAGTTGACTGGATTATTGAATGTATGAGTGGTGAATGCATGAATGAGTGCTGAATTAAATAAAATTGCTTGTTTTCTGACTGAGCAAAAGCTCTCTGAGGATAAGAGCAAGATCATTTTCTTTTTTACCCTTATTATGCTCATTATACTCTTATTAAGTCTCCAGGGGCTTCCCTGTGACTCAGCAGGTAAAGAATCCAGCTGCAATGCGGGAGACCTGGGTTTGATCCCTGGGTTGGGAAGATCCCCTGGAGAAGGGAAAGGCTATTGACGCCAGTATTCTGACCTGGAGAATTTCATGGACTGTGTGTGGAGAAGGCAATGGCATCCCACTCCAGTACTCTCGCCTGGAAAATCCCATGGACGGAGGAGCCTGGCAGGCTGCAGTCCGTGGGGTCGCTAAGAGTCGGACATGACTGAGCAACTTCACTTTCACTGATCACTTTCATGCATTGGAGAAGGCAATGGCACCCCACTCCAGTACTTTTGCCTGGAGAATTCCAGGGACAGGGGAGCCTGGTGGGCTGCCATCTATAGGGTTGCACAGAGTTGGACATGACTGAAGCGATGCAGCAGCAGCAGCAGCAGCAGCAGCAGCAGCATAGTCCATGGAGTCACAAAGAGTCTGACATGACTGAATGACTTTCACTTTCACTTTCATGCCCATTATGGTACTGAGCTTATTTTAAGTCCCTTAAACATTTTTTTTTAAGTTAATGAATGGATAATTTAGCAGGTCAAAGAGATCACTGCTCAATGAAACTTTATAAATATTTTTAGTTACTTTCTTTGGTTCGGGAATATTGCATATCAGCCCAGAGCCCAGTTTCTCTTCTTTCTCTTCATCTCAGTCTAAATAGCAAAATAACAGTAGCTGGTATGTCAATGGACAATGTTATTTTACTTTGAAAAATAGTAGAGAGTGAGTTTCTACTGTTTTCAAAATAAAGGATTCTCAAATACAAGAATGTCTTGCTGGATTGTGCTTTGGTTTATTGTTCTTTTCAGATACTGCTTTTTTTTTTTTTTTNTGCATGAATGAGTGCTGAATTAAATAAAATTGCTTGTTTTCTGACTGAGCAAAAGCTCTCTGAGGATAAGAGCTAGATCATTTTCTTTTTTACCCTTATTATGCTCATTATACTCTTATTAAGTCTCCAGGGGCTTCCCTGTGACTCAGCAGGTAAAGAATCCAGCTGCAATGCGGGAGACCTGGGTTTGATCCCTGGATTGGGAAGATCCCCTGGAGAAGGGAAAGGCTATCGACACCAGTATTCTGACCTGGAGAATTTCATGGACTGTATGTGGAGAAGGCAATGGCATCCCACTCCAGTACTCTCGCCTGGAAAATCCCATGGACGGAGGAGCCTGGCAGGCTGCAGTCCGTGGGGTCGCTAAGAGTCGGACATGACTGAGCAACTTCACTTTCACTGATCACTTTCATGCATTGGAGAAGGCAATGGCACCCCACTCCAGTACTTTTGCCTGGAGAATTCCAGGGACAGGGGAGCCTGGTGGGCTGCCATCTATAGGGTTGCACAGAGTTGGACATGACTGAAGCGATGCAGCAGCAGCAGCAGCAGCAGCAGCAGCAGCATAGTCCATGGAGTCACAAAGAGTCTGACATGACTGAATGACTTTCACTTTCACTTTCATGCCCATTATGGTACTGAGCTTATTTTAAGTCCCTTAAACATTTTTTTTAAGTTAATGAATGGATAATTTAGCAGGTCAAAGAGATCACTGCTCAATGAAACTTTATAAATATTTTTAGTTACTTTCTTTGGTTCGGGAATATTGCATATCAGCCCAGAGCCCAGTTTCTCTTCTTTCTCTTCATCTCAGTCTAAATAGCAAAATAACAGTAGCTGGTATGTCAATGGACAATGTTATTTTACTTTGAAAAATAGTAGAGAGTGAGTTTCTACTGTTTTCAAAATAAAGGATTCTCAAATACAAGAATGTCTTGCTGGATTGTGCTTTGGTTTATTGTTCTTTTCAGATACTGCTTTTTTTTTTTTTTTTAACAAATGGAAGGTTTTTGGCAACCCTGTGTAGAGCAAGTCTATTGGTGTACACTCCAATAGCATCTGTTCATTTTCTTTGTGTCACATTTTGGTAATTCTTACAGTATTCAAACTTTCATATTAGTATTAGATTTGTTATAGTGATCTCTGATCAATGATCTTTGATGTAACTATTGTCATTCCAGGGAGCCATGAACTAAACCCATATAAGTTCAGTTCAATTCAGTTGCTCAGTCATGTCCGACCCTTTGCGACCCCATGAATCACAGCACGCCAGGCCTCCCTGTCCATCACCGTCTCCCGGAGTTCACTCAGACTCACGTTCATCGAGTCAGTGATGCCATCCAGCCATTTCATCCTCGGTTGTCCCCTTCTCCTCCTGCCCCCAATCCTTCCCAGCATCAGAGTCTTTTCGAATGAGTCAACTCTTCTCATGAGGTGGCCNCACACACACACACACACACACACACTCTTATGCCCTGTGGCCCCCTCTGCTTCCTCTCACATGCAATGTGGCTACATCGGGGATTTGTGTAAACCACATCTTCTGCCCAACATGCTCTTCCTCCAACTCATTGCATGGGTGGTTCTTAGCCCTGAGACCTCAGCCCAGATGTCACCTCTTAGGAGAAGCCCTCCCTGACCCTCTATGGAAGACACCATTCTCACCCACTGCCAGTCATTTTTATCTTGGCTTATCTCCTTCACAGCACTTATAAAGCTCCAAGGAACATGGATGGGCCGAGAGGTTATCATACTAAGCAAAGTAGGTCAGAAAGAGAAAGACAAATACCGTATGACATCACTTATATGTGGAACCTGAAATCTGATACAAATGAACCTGTCTGCGAAACAAAATCATAGACACAGAAAACTGACTTGAGGGTGCCAGGGGGAAGGTGGATAGGGGAGTGATGGATCGACAGTTTGGCGTTAGCAGGGGCAAACTATAATACAAGATGGACAAACAGCAAGGTCCTACTGTATACACAGGGGGCTGTGTTCAACATCCTCAGATAAACCTTAATGGAAAAAAATTAAAAACAACTTCACTGATCTTGTTTGTTGACTGTCTGTTCCCCGATGATTCCGCCACTAGAATGCCAGCTGCTGGAGGGCAAAATCTCTGTTTCTTTTGTTTACCATTTTACTTTCAGACCTGGAATAGTTCTTGCATTTAGAAGACACTAAAGGAAAAAAAAAATCTTTGTTGAATAAGCAAAGATTGAATATAATTCTTTGGACCTAAAAGTTCTGTCATTTATCTTCACTTTAGTATTCCCAGATAGGCCTAAGCTTCACAGAGATCAGTGACTAAAACAGTTATTTTTCTGTGTGGACTCTGTGGCTCAAAGTGATGCTAAGTTGCTATGATGCACCATCAGCTCACAGTAGTTCATGTGATGAACTCTGGCTTCTCTGGGCTCCTCACCTTCTCAAGTACACAGTGGACCTGTCCTACCCTAGGAGCCTTTCCTGTGATGACTCTCATCCTACAGAGAACAAACAACCTAGACCTCAAGGAAGAATAAAGGAAAGCTTGTTAAGGTTATGATGCTAAGCTCTAAAGGTATGGCTTTAAGTTGGTAAAGTTTAAATCAACATGTAAAGGAGCTCTGGAGAGGCAAGTATGTCAAACATTTATCCTGACAAGTGTCTATCTGACCTGGACACTAAGATCCCTTCCACACCATAGTATTCTCTTCTCCTGCACTGGGACCCATCCAAGTTCATCATAACACGGCGTTCTGTGAAACACAGGCACATCCTGCTAACACTCCTCTCCATCATTGGGGCCCTTCCACTGAGAACCTCCTCCAAAGAAAACGATACCCGCACAGAAATAGCCCTATAAAGCCTTCCTGAGATGCCTTGGATGATTTTGAGTACAATCTGTTAACTATCAGGCACAGCCTGTGAACATTTTAAGTTCACCTTTCCATATGTCTTTCTCTAGTTTTCTAAACAAAGAGAATTTTGCCATAGAGTTAATGAGATCACTGCCCAAATCAACTGAGATAGTAATGTCTGCAGGGGAAAAAAAAAAATCATGAAAGATGGAGAGTTGTACAAATATGAGCTTCCATTTTAGGGAAGGAAAAGAAAGATTCAGAGATTGTCTCTGATTTGAGCTCAGCTCCTGGCTTGGCCACTCACTACTTGTGAGGCCTCAGTAGGTCTACTGACCTCTCTGTCATTTTTTCATTTTAAAAACAGGGACCATAACATGTGGGTACAAGCGGGGAAGGAGAGAGTGGGATGAATTGGGAGGTTGGGACTGACATATACACACTACTCTGTGTAAATTCATAGCTCGTGGGAAGCTGCCTATAACAAGGAGAACAGCTCTGTGTTCTGTGATGACTCAGATGGTGGGGACTGTGGGGCCGGGTGCGGGGGGAGTGGAGGGGTCTCGAGAGGAAAGGGTATACGCATACATATAGCTTACTCATGCTGTTGTACGGTAGGAACTAATACAACGTTGTAAAGCAACTCTACTCCAAAAAATGAAAATAAATTTTTTATTGTATAAAAAAAATTTAAAAATGGTAACCGTGGTGAATTAACCTCACAAAACAGATCTCATGGTGAAAGAGTTACTATACCTAATATATAAAATGTGCTAAATTAAGAAATGAATTAAACATATACTTCAATGTGTCTATCACTGTTACTCTCTTTGAACCATACATTTAAATTAATTTAATCACTATCCCATGTACTCAGTCCCTCAGTTGTATCTAACTCTCTGCAAGGCCCCTCTGTCCATAGATTTTCCTGGCAAGAATACTGGGGTGGGTTGCCACTTCCTCATCCAGGGGCTCTTCCCCACCCAGGGATTAAACCGCAGTTCCCTGGGTCTCCTGCATTGCAGGCAGATTCTTTCCCACTGAGCCACTGGGGAAGTACAACAGAGTGAGGTTTTTCTACCTGTCAAGACAACTGCATATGCTCAATTCTAGGTTTGGGAGTAGCTTGGACACTGATTTGAAGAAGAAAACACTGGGTTTGAGCTCTGGGTCAGCAGAGGGCACCGGGCCCGTTATTCACCCTCTGGGCTGTGTCTCCCCTCAGGTGTAACTGAGGGTGGGCTACATCTCCCCTCGAGTGTTCATAGAGGGTGGGATGGCTCAGTGGCTGCTGAGCTGGACTGCATGCACCCTGGTATCATCTGGAAGACTTAAACCAGGGGATGTCTGATTCCTCCCTCAGACCTGGGCCAGGCGGGCCAGGGACCAGGGATTTTAAATTAACTAACCTCCAATTAAAATAAATAAATTTATATTTTTTTAAAAAAGCATCTCTTCAGGTGATTATGATTTGACTGTACAGAAACAGGTCAGGTCAGGGCCCCGAACCCTGGTCCATGGAGGTGATGGCCAGGCCAGAGCTCCTGGCATGCCTCATTGCAAATGGATGGGGATTCTCAGGTTTTTATCCACCAGGCTCAGAATCTTGTCGCTGGAGTCAGGATTCTGAAGTAAATCCGCTTTAGGACTCTGAAAAGATCAAGTATTTCTCAATCTATGCGGTTGAAATCTAGACTATGGGTGATGTTAAAGCTAATAAGACACATGCCAAATTTCGGGGCACTGACTGGGGCCTGAGGACTTTCTTTCATGATCACAGCCACGAATTCTGCATAGCAGATATTTATCAGGCACAATTAGCTAGTTTTATAATAAGACATTACTTATGCTCTAGGGCAGTGCTGTCTCACATAGCAGCCACTGAATTTATATATGCCATAATCATAAAATGCACATGGGATGCTGAAGATTCCATGTGCAAAAAAAGGCAAAGTAGCTTATTAATAATTTTATATGAAATAATAATCCCAATACTTATTATTCCCAACAACACCCAGTTACTTGAGATTTTTAAACTCACAATAATTTAAAAAATAATTTTATTCTTTCATCCAATCATTTTATTGTATGTGACAGCAACTCGGTGTAAAAACACAGAATCATAATGATGTATTATCTATTTTTCTGATATTTTATCGCTAATATTTTGTTGTTTGGGTATTTTCATTTTAGAGTAATTCCTTTTCAGGGAAGCACTTACCAAATTATATTCAATGTGAAAAATATTCTCAGAAGTTTATAAGTTGCTTTAATTTACCTGCATTATTGAACTACATTGTTTGCTTTCTTTCGATCTTGGAGATGTATTGTCATTACAGTCCAGATCACGTTACACATAGTGAAATTGTGTGTGTGCCTATTTTATTTATAAATTTTATATATATTTTATTTATATATATTTATTTACATATTTTATAAATTTAAAAAGGAATATAAAATAACATTAATTTCATATATAATTTCAATGTTATATCAATATAATACTGATATAAAATTTAATAAATATGACTTAATCCAATGGTTTTGATATATTAGTTAAAATTGGAGAAGGCAATGGCACCCCACTCCAGTACTCTTGCCTGGAAAATCCCATGGATGGAGGAGCCGGGTAGGCTGCAGTCCATGGGGTGGGTCGCCAAGAGTTGGACACGACTGAGCGACTTCACTTTCACTTTTCACTTTCATACACTGGAGAAGGAAATGCAGCCCACTCCAGTCTTCTTGATTGGAGAATCCCAGGGAAGGGGGAGCCTGGTGGGCTGCCGTCTGTGGGGTTGCACAGAGTCGGACACAACTGAAGTAACTTAGCAGTAAGTAAATATATTATTAAAATTAATTTCACCCATTTCTTTTTAACTTATCGAATGTGGATACTGGAAAAATTAAAATTACCTGTGGGGCTAACATTACATTTCTATCAGGCAAAGGCTGAACTGTGCTGAACCCAGGGCTTTGGCAGAGCTCGAAGTACGGTGGGCTCCACGTAGCTGTCTGCTGGGCAAAGGCTGGTACCCTGACAGAGGGGACACAGTGGGGCAACTCAGACCCCCACTGCAGAGGAGACGAAGCAGACCCTGAGAAGAAGCCGATGGACGTGAAGGCGGAATCAATCAGGGGCCAAGGAAGAGGAGAGATGAGAAGGGCAGGCAGATTCTTCCCTGCCCCTGTCTCCTCCTCTTCCCTAGCGGGTCATGGTTGCTGCACAGCAGATCCGCTCCACCCCACCTCCGGCCTCGGTCACGGGAAGCTCTGCCCACGGAAGCGCGCAGGGCAGCGGGACTTGCGCCCCCGCCTCCCGGCAGAGGAGACGCCTGGTTACATTATACAGCATGGCTGTCCCGCGTGTTACTCGGCGGTGTGAGAACAGAAACGCTTCATTATTTTAATTTTTTAAACTTTATTTTCGCCTGTGCTGGGTCTTCATTCCTGCAAGGGCTTTTCTCTGGCTGCGGTGAGCGGGCCCGCTTTCTAGTTGCGGTGCAAAGGCTTCTCATCGCGGCGGCCCTTGTGGTGGCGCACAGGCTTAGCGGCTTCCAGGCATGTAGGAGCTCCCTGGACCAGTAATCTAACGCAAGTCTCCTGCATTGGCAAGCAGATGGCTCTTTACCACTGAGCCATCACGGAAGCCCTATTTTTTAAATTAACTTTTATTGGTATATAGTTACTTTACAATGCTGTGTTAGTTTTTATTGTACAGTAAAATGAGTCAGCCATACATGTATATACACCTATATATATATATATATATATATATATATATATCCCTCTTTTTTGGACTTCCTTCCCACTCAGGTCACCATAGACCATAGAGTCTGTTGTGCTACACGTATGCACTGCTGATATTACGGATGTGTGCCTCATCCCTCAGTCACATCTGACTCTTTGCAACCCCTTGGACTGTAGCCTGCCAGGCCCCTCTGCCCACAGAATTTTCCAGGCAAGAATACTGGAGTGGGTTGCCATTTCCTACTCTAGGGGATCTTCCCAATCCAGGGATGAAACCCAAATCTCTTTATGTCTCCTGCATTGGCAGGCAGATTCTTTACCACTGTATACTACAAATAACTAATGAGAAACATTCAGTTCAGTTCAGTTCAGTTCAGTCGCTCAGTCGTGTCCGACTCTTTGCGACCCTGTGAATCGCAGCACGCCAGGCCTCCCTGTCCATCACCAACTCCCGAGAAACACTTTAGAAGATGGAAAAATAAAGTAGAGAGTCTAGAGCAGTTGGTCAGTGGCCTCTGATCACCATCGTCTTTGCTAGCTGACGTGTTGTTCTCTACCTGGTGGCCTTTGACTCATAATTTCTGCTTTACTTTGCACAGCCAGTCACTCAGATACAGTGCAGCTTCAGTCCCAGATGATCACAATAAATAGGAATACTTTGCTTCCTAGTACCATTTTGTCTACAACACAATGTACATACCTTAATTTAAAAAATATTTTATTGTTAATTTAAAAAAAAAGTGCTAACCATTGTCTGAGGTTTCCCCCAGTCATGGTAGTAACACCAAAGTTCATTGATCACAAACAACAAGGTCCTGCTGTCTAGAACAGGGGCAATATGTAATATCTTGTAATTAACTGGAACACAAAAGAATATGAAAAAGGACATGTATGTATATGTATGCATGTGTGTGCTCAGTTGCTGAATTGTGTTCGACTCTTTGCAACCCCATGGATTGTAGCCTGCCAGGCTCCTCTGTGCATGGAATTTCCCAGGCAAGAATGTTGGAGTGGAATGCTATTTCCTACTCAAGGGAACCTTCCTGACTCAGGGATCGAACCTGCATCTCTTATGTCTCCTGCATTAGCAAGCAGATTCTTCACCACTAGCACCACCTGTGAAGTCCATATGTGTGTGTGTGTGTGTGTGTGTGTGTGTGTGTGTTTTTTCTGTACACCAGAAATTCAGAAATTAACACATTATAAATCAACTATACTTCAATAAAAAGGTCACTGATCATAAATCACTATAACAAATGTGATAATAATGAGAAAGTTTGAAATACTGTGAGGATTATCAAACTGTGACACAGAGATTCAAAGAGAGCCAGTGCTGTTGGGAAAGTGGTGCTAACAGACTTGCTCAAAGCAGGGTTTCCAACAACTTTCACTTTGTAAAAAATGCAATAAAATGAAGTGCAGTAAAATGAGGTCTGCTTGAATTCTCTTCCTTGAACTGTTTGCTAGTTTGGCCTTGACCCACTGCTGTTGATTCTAAATCTATAACCATCAGTTTCTCTCAGTGCTGCTTTCTACCCTAGAGGCTGGAAAACTAAGTCCCCAAGCTCTTGGTCTCCCTGAATGTAATGTTTTCCATGTAACTCCATTCTAGCCCAAGGCATGTGGGCAGCAATCCCTGGAGAAGGATATCTCTCTATGAAAAGGCCAAACCTTGTTAAGAACCCCTTGGGCCCTTTGCCACTTGCCTGGAATGCAGCTGTGAGGCTGGAGGTGAAGCAGCCATCTTGTGACCATGAAAAGACAAATATGAGGATGAAAGACTGAGGACAGTGGAGTAAATAGAGCTCAGTCTTTAAGGACATTTGGAGGCTTGACTTCCTTCAGGTTTCTTATTTCAGAAAAATAAATCCTGAACCTGAAAGGCCACTGTTAGTCCAATTTTTCTATTGCCTTCAGCAATAGAATTAATAAAGATATCTTTATTAATACAGAATGATTATTTATAGCAATATCATAATAAAAGTTTTTTTTTTTCTTTCTGGAAATCCCTCAGTGACCTAGCGTCTCTCACATTTTTCCATTTTCCACCCAGTTGCCTTTCTCCTCTGCCCTCTCCCCACTCTCCTCCCCATCACATCCTGCCTCACCAGATTCAGAACTGCAAGGAAACACAGCATAAAAGAGAAACAAAGCACTCAACTGGAACACATGCAGCACTGAGGCCCCAGCGGCCACTGCTCCCCTTCCCCCTTCCCCAAGCAAAGGGCCCATCTGAATCCTTGAGTGTCAGGGCCTTGGAGGCTGGGTGAACTTGCCACCAGCAGTGTAGAGGGGAGGGGGTGGTGGCGGTCCCCCAGGCTGGCATGCTGGTCTTAGTTCCCCATGTGCTGAGCCCTCGGGCACCACAGGACATACTTCAGCATATCCCGACTGTTCATGGTGACACAGGCTTTTGTGTTCTATGGTGAACTTGCACACGCCCTGCCAGCCCAGCCAAGCCGCCAGGCTCTAGTTAGAAAAGCATTCCTTCCCACAGATAAGCAAAAGGAGCCTGCAATCCAAAAACAGCCTCAACAAAGGAAAATTGAAAAGACTCCCAGGCAACAGCACAGGGACATATGAACTCAAAGGAAAATGTCTTTTTCCCCCTGAGCTGTTTATTCAGAACTTTCTAACGTAACCAGGTGACATGCATAATGTTGATGCAGCTAAGGTCTCCACTTTTCCTTCAACACGGTGGTATCTTCTTTCTTTCTCCAATTTCTTCGCCTGGCAATACATACCCTGAATGTTTTGGGTGAAATAAGCCTCTCTTGTTTTCTATAAAAGGCCATATGATATCAGATGTAGCGGGAACATGCAAAGGCCCATGCCTTAGCTGGTTACCTTTACCCGAAATTTTACCTGAAAGTGTTTTGCACATTTGAGCTCAGTTATCTTATTACATAATCCAAATTTTTTCCCCCAGCTTGATATTTCGTCGCAGACCACTCCTGTACTGTGATGCCATCATACAAAAAGTGCACACATACATAGAATTTCCAAGTGGGTATTTTTGTCATAAACCCCAGAAAGCGTACCTAGAATCCAGCAGTTCTTTCTGAGAGTCTAATTTACTGGCATGTTTTCTAGGCTAGTGTTAGAAATGGTCAGCTTCTGTTTACCTCCTACCTCTACATGCCGGCCCAAAGGACGTCACTTTAGGATGTGCCTGCTGTCCCAGCTGCCTTTGTCTCTACAGAGCTTGAAGCCATCTTCCCCAGTGTGACCTGGGATTCTGTTCAGGTTAGCAGTGGAGGCCCTGCTTCTGCTCCGTCTCCATTGACTGGACACGTCTACTGAGGTTTCGTTCTCTCCATCCTCCGCCCTGTGGTTCTGGGGAGCCTGCCCGGCATCAAGGACTCCGTCAGCGAGCACACGCTTGAGCGGCACCAGACCCAATGCTTGAAATCACAGAGGATGTACCGAGTAAGGCAAGTCAGAGTCTATAAGTCCAGACAGACAGAGGATAGACCAATGAATCCAAGAACCAACAAGAAAACTCAGGGATGTGTTATAATCGACTAACTGGAGCTCCCCAAGGAGCAGATCTGAAGCTTGAGAAGAACCTCATCTCTGACCTTAGGATCTGTGGTCTGTCTTGTAATGTTTTTATTCATCAAACAAGAACTGCGCAAACCTTGCAGGAATGGATCTGAATAGGGAAGTGGCACCTACTTTGTTACTGTGTATTTGGTTTCTGGAGAACAGGACAGTTCTTCACCTTCATGCACATGCTGCATGCTAAGTCACTTCAGTCCTGTTTGACTCTTTGCAACCCCATGGACTGTAGCCCACCAGGCTCCTGTGTCCATGGAACTCTCTAGGCAAGAATACTGGCATGGGTTGCCAGCCCTCCTCCAAGGTATCTTCCCAGTGCAGAGAGTCAAACCCATGTCTCCTGCATCTCCCGCATTGGCAGGTTCTCTACCACCAGCACCACCTGGGAAGCCCATGTACCTCCATGTGCACATGCAACCCATGATACTCTAGCTCGTTGGAAAACCTGAAATGAGCAGCACCATCTGGAGTCAGGGTGGCAGGTGCAGAGCAGGGGAAGCGCTCTAAGCACAGCAGCTTGATCCACCACGTCTCTCTCTTTACAACATCAGGCTGCACGTCCAGCTCTTGCAGGAGGGGTGGTGTATGTGTGCATGCGCGCGCAGGTGTCTCTGTGACTGATGAATCCGAGTAGGCAGCCCCAGAAAGCCTCTAATACATGTACATCCAGCTTTTCTCTGTGAAAAATGAATGGTAAACAGAACCAAGCCTGGAGCATCAACGAAACCGGTAACCAATATAAGTGATGGGTCAACAAGAAACTGGTTTGCAGAGGAAAGGATAAATGAGGCAGAGTAAAAGTCCATGCTACTCTACTGGTAGAATTTAAGAAAATGTTAACTCCTTCTGTTATGCAGGAGTGATGTCTCGATTTTCTCTGGCCAGCTCTGAGAATCTGTATTTGTCCACTGTGGAAACCCAGTATCTCCAATACAGTGTGAAGAAGCCCTCTTTGTGCTTGGTTGCTCACGTTGCTTATTATGGGCTTCACAAATAGCTCTGATATATCCAGTCTTGAACAGGAGCAGACTCCATCAGCACCTGGGTCAGGGCAAAAGTCAGGCCTGAAGCAGACGCGAGCAGTTTCATACCCTTTTGCAAGCACAGAAATTAGTGTCATGGTCATAGTAAATCTTTACTTCACATTGTTGCAGGCTAGGTTAAAGAATTCTGTTTTTAGAACCCAAAACATTTAAGGTGTGACAAGAAGATGAAGGTGGAAGCAAGATTCATCCCAGGGAACCCAAACAGGGTTGTCTACTGGGTGTTCATGCATGCTCAGACCCTTCGGTCCTGTTTGACTCTTTTTGATTCTATGGACTTTAGCCCTTCAGGGTCCTCTGTCCATGGGATTATCCAGGCAAGGAGACTGGAGTGGCTTGCCATGCCCTCCTACAGAGGATATTCTTGACCCAGGGATCTAACTTGAGTCTCTTGCTTTGCAAATGGATTCTTTACTACTGACCCATGGGAGAAGCCCATGGGCAGGTGGGAAATATAATGAAGTTGTCCTCAGGAGAGCACCAGTCACTAAGGTTCTGTCCTTCAGAAACCATTCCCTTATTTGGACACTATATATATATATATATATATATATATCTCCTGGAGAAGGAAATGGCATATATATATATATATAAAACCTTAAGTGGAAATTTCTGTAAAGAAAGATTTATTAGTTTCCTAGGGCTGCTGTAACACATCACCACTAATGTTTGAGTTTAATACAACAGAAATTTGAATTCTCCCAGCCTGAAGTTTGAGAAGAGGCGCCAACAGTCATTAGTCCTTCTGAAGGCTCTAGGGCTGAAGTCTTTCTTGCCTCTTCCTGGCTTTTGTTGGGTCTGGCAGTCCTTGGCCATCCCTGGCTTCAAGTCATGTCATCCCAAGTTATCTCCATCCTAACATTCTTCTCCATGCACCCTCTTCTCTCCTTACAAGGATACTGGTCCCTGGAGTTATGGCTACCCTACTCCAAAAATACCTCATCTTAGCAACTAACTAGGACTTCTTTGGTGGCTCACATGGTAAAGCGTCTGCCTACAACAGGAGACCTGGGTTCGATTCCTGGGTTGGGAAGATCCTTTGGAGAAGGAATTGGCAACCCACGCGAGTACTATTGCCTGGAAAATCTCATGGATGGAGGAGCGTAGTAGCTTACAGTCCATGGGCTCACAGGGAATCAATCACAACTGAGTGACTTCACTTAGCAATTAATTACATCTGCCAAGACACTGACCCTGATTCAAAATCCAATCCCATTCTGAGGTTCTGAAGAGATGTGAAATTTGATGGTGACTCTAGTCAACTCACAACAGGTATCATGAGATCCATGTTTAGATACAAACAGCAAAACTATGAAAAATAAGGCAAACTTGGCCCTGACCTCAGACCTGAGGCCAGTCCTTGCTTCCCTGCTGTTGGCATAGTCCTGAGTGTCTGCTTTCCCTGCCTCCACCGGCCTGCCTGTGTCCAAGTCTTCCTCTGCCACATTTCAGCTTTGAGACCTTGGTGAGACCTACTGAACCCAGCAGTGCCTTGGTTTCCTCACATGTGACATGAGATTAACTATACTCACCTATAGAGCTTCTACAATGATTGCATCATGGAATCTGTGTCAATCACCCGCACAGTACATGACCCAGAGTAAATGACAGCTCACCACTTTGATAATGATCAGTCTCCCTGCTGTATTAGTAGACACAGTCCGTCCTACCTGTTACCTGTATAGTCATGTTTCTAAAACTGAAATCTGATGTCCTTTTCCATAAGACCTTACATGTTTTCCAGCTGATGCCGAGCCAGAGAAAGTTCTCAGCAGACACCGCATCTGTGATATCTAATTCCACATCTCACCCGCCCCCACCTCACACTCAACTGTCCCCCAGCAGCCCAGGGGCACTGAGCAAAGATGAGCCCTTTCCTCATGCCTCCTTCCTCAACACCAAAAGCCCCTGCAATGTGGCATATCTACCTGGTGACCACCTACCTGTGTGCCTCTGATGTTAGCCCAGGAGGAAGACACTTCCTGAGAGTAGCCAAGGGCCCCTGGTTCCCACTGAGCCCACAGTCTCTCACATTCACTCGAGATTATTTATTGAGACAACTTCATTTTTTCCATAAGATTTCCTATGGGTTTTATCTTCCATGCCCAACTGGTTCCTTTTCCTGCCTGCTTTTTTCCTGTTCCATTTCTATCTGCTTTCACATAACGTTTCTTGCTATTTTTAAACAATTTATTTTATTGAGGTAGAATGGATTTACTGTTATGTTCATTTTTGCTGTAAGGCAGAGTGATTCAGATACAAGCTTTCATATTCCTTTCCATAAAAATGTTCTATCATAGGATGTCAAATACTGTTACCTGTGCTATATAGTAGGACCTCACTGCTTATCTGTCCTATAGTAACAGTTAGTATCTGCTAATCCCAAACTTCCAATCCAGCCCTCCCCTAAACTCCTTCTTCCTGGGCAACCACAAGTCTATTCTCTAAGTCTTTGAGTCTGTTTCTGTTTTGTAAATAAGTTCATTTATATAATTTCGTTTTAGATTCTGCATATAAGTGATATCATTTGATATTTCTCTTTCTGTGCCTGACTTATTTCACTCAGTATGACAATCTCTAGGTCCATCCATGTTGCTGCAAATGGCATTATTTCAGTCTTTTTGTGGCTGAGTAATATTCTACAGTATATATGTACCATATCTTCTGTATTCATTCATCTGTTGATGAACATATAGGTGGTTTACATTTGACATAACTTCTTTTGTGGATGAAAAGTTCCCTGAAGCAAGGCAAAAATGTCCTATTGTCACTCTGACTCCCTGGAGGAAATCAAGCATCTGATGAACAGCATGTTTGATGTTGGTGCTCTGCCTTTTTACCAGGTGTACAACCTTGGAGAAATTTCTTAGTTTGCAAATTAGGGTAATAAATGTATTCATCTAGTGGGGCTTAGGTAATGTTTGCAATGCATAAAGCTGATAATTTATTAAGGGATACATAATAAATGCCTTTAATATTCTATTGAAGTGAAGTGAAAGTCACTCAGTCACGTCTGACTCTTTTGCAACCCCATCGACTATACAGTCCATAGAATTCTCCAGGACAGAATACTGGAGTGGGCAGCCTTTCCCTTCTCCAGGGTATCTTCCCAACCCAGGGATCAAACCCAGGTCTCCTGCAAAGCAGGCAGATTCTTTACCAGCTGAGCCACAAAATCCTGTTACCTGAGCATAATTGGGAAAAAAAATCATACAAGTTTGGAGATCTTTGCATCAACCATTGAGTATCCCATTTTAACAGGCTCAGTTTAATCTTTTTTACTTTTATAGTTTTTTACATTATTCGCCTTGCCTGTACATCTTTATCCAAACTCTCATTGCTCTCCCAGGACTCTA
Source organism: Raphicerus campestris (assembly GCA_006410735.1). Classification (NCBI taxonomy): domain Eukaryota; kingdom Metazoa; phylum Chordata; class Mammalia; order Artiodactyla; family Bovidae; genus Raphicerus; species Raphicerus campestris. The sequence continues at coordinate 949,479 of SJYW01034430.1, read as the reverse complement.
CTTAACTTCATTCTCAGATGATGACCCTACCTCCTACTATAAAAGTTATATACTAATAAACAAGTGAATAAAAAGTCTGAAACAAGATCTTCATCTCTCATCTACTTCCCCACCAGCCTTTCTGGGACATACACACACATACACTGAAACACATACATTAATATATTCATTCTCCCTCCTTTCTTCCCCTCCTCTTCCTCCATTCCTTCCCTCCAGAGAAGGATATATTCCTTTATGGCTGGGTGGCAGCCCCTCTGGCTGAGTGCCCCTTGCATCTGGTCTCTTTCCCCCTCCAAGGTTCTGCCTTATCACATCCTGTCTCTTAGATACATTCCCTTCTAGAGGGTGTCTTACTAGTAGTGTAGCCTACAAATATGCTCCCCTTCATGAATCACAGCCTTGTCATGCCAAAGGAGCTTGCATAACTCAACAAAGCTATAAGTCATGCCATGAAGGGCCACACAAGAAGACGGGTCATAGTGAAATGTTCTGAAAAAATGTAGTCCCCTGGAGGAGGAAAGGGCAACCCACTCTAGTATGATTGCCTGGAGAACCCCATGAACAGTATGAAAAGGCAAAAAGATATGACACTGGAAGATAAGCCTCCCGAGTCAGAAGCTGTGCAATAAGTTACTGGGGAAGAGTGGAGGGCAATTACTAATAGCTCCAGAAAGAATGAAGCAGCTGGGCCAAAGCAGAAATGACACTCAGTGTGGTTATGTCTGGTGGTGAAAGTAAAGTCTGATGCTGTAAAGAAAAATATTGTATAGGAATCTGGAATGTCCATGAATCAAGGTAAATTAGGTGTGGTCAAGCAGGAGATGGCAAGATTGTAATGGACATCTCACGAATCAGTGAACAAAAATGGGAGATTATCATTATATATACTACCAAGGGCAAGAATCCCTTAGAAAAAATGGAGTAGCCCTCATAGTCAACAAAAGAGTCTGAAATGCAATACTTGCGTATAACTTCAAAAATGACAAAATGATATCACTTTGTTTCCAAGGCAAATCATTCAACATCACAGTAATCCAAGTTTACACTCCAAGCACTGATGCCAAAGAAGTTGAAGTTGACTTATTCTATGAAGGCATAAAACACCTTCTAGAATTAGCACCACACAATAAAATGGCCTTTTCATAATAGAGGATTGGAGGGCAGAAGTAGGAACTCAAGAGATACTTGGAATAACAGGCAAGTATGATGCTGGAGTACAAAATAAAGCAAGGCAAAGGCTGACAATTTTGTTTAGAGAACACACGGGTCAGAGCAAACATCCTTTTTCAACAACACAAGAGATGACTCTACACATGGACATCATCAGACGGTCAACACCAAAATCAGATTGATTTTGTGCTTTGCTGCTGAAGATGGAAAAGCTCTATATAGTCAGCAAAAGCAAGACCTAGAGGTGACTATGGCTCAGATCATGAGGTCCTTATTGCAAAATTCAGGCTGAAATTAAAGAAAGTAGAGAAAATCACTAGGTCATTCAGGTATGAACTCAATAAAATACTTTATGATTATACAGTGGAGGTGATGAATAAATTCAAGGGATTAGATCTGGTGCACAGAGTGCCTGAAGATCTATGGATGGAGGATCATAACATTGTACAGGAGGTGGTGACTAAAACCACCCCAAAGAAAAACAAATGTAAGAAGGCAAAGTGGCTGTCTGCCGTGGCTTTACAAATAGCTGAGGGAAGAAGAGAAGCAAAAAGTAAGGGAGAAAGGGAAAGATACGCCAAACTAAATGCAGATTTCCAGAGAATAACAAGGAGAGATAAAAAGACCTTCTTAAATTAACAATGCAAAGAAACAGAGGAAAGCAACAGAATGGGAACGAGTAGAGATCTCTTCAAGAAAATCGGTGACATCAAGGAAACATTTCATGCAAGGATGGACATGATGAAGGACAGAAATTGTAAGGATCCAAAAGAAGCAGAAGAGAATAAGAAGAACTGCCTAGAACACAGAGAAGAACTATACAAAAAAAGGTCTTAATGACCCAGTTAACCATGATTGTGTGGTCACTCACTTAGAGCTGGACATCCTGGAATGTGAAGTCCAGTAGGCCGTAGGAAGAACTACCATGAACAAAGCTAGGGGAGGTGACATAACTCCAGATGAGCTATTTAAAATCCTAAAAGTTGATGCTGTTAAAGTGCTGCACTCAATATGTCAGAAAATTTGGAAAACTCAGCTGTGGCCACAGGATTGAAAAAGGTTAGTTTTCAATATAACCCAAAGAAAGGCAATGCCAAATAATGTTCATACCATAATACAATTGGGCTTGATTCACACGCTAGCAAGATTATGCTCAAAATCCTTCAAGCTAGGCCTCAGTAGTATGTGAACTAAGGACTTCCAGATGTACAAGCTGGATTTAGAAAAGGCAGAGGAATCAGAGGTCAAATTACCAGCATAACACTGGTTCATAGGAAAAGCAAGGGAATTCTAGGAAAACATCTATTTCTGCTTCATTGACTATGCTAAAACCTTTAACTGTGTGGATCACAACAAACTGTGGAAAATTCCTAAAAAGGTGGGAATACTAGATCACCTTATCTAGTATATAAAAAGGGTGTTTCTTAGGTCTTCTGAGAAACCTGTATCCAGGTCAAGAAGCAACAGTTAGAACTGGGCATGGAACAACAGACTGGTTCCAAATTGGGAAAGGTATATGAGAAGTCTGTATACTATCACCCTGCTTCTTTAACTTCTGTGTAGAGTATATCATGCAAACTGCTGGGCTGGATGAATCACAAGCTAGAATCAAGATTTCAGGGAAAAATATCAACAACTTCAGTTATGCAGATGGTATCACTTTAATGGTAGAAAATAAAGAGGAACTAAAGAAAGGAGCCCGGTGGGCTGCAGTCCATGGGGTCGCTAATAGTCGAGCATGACTGAGCAACTTCACTTTCACTTTTTACTTTCATGCTTTGGAGAAGGAAATGGCAACCCACTCCAGTGTTCTTGCCTGGAGAATCTCAGGGACAGAGGAGCCTAGTGGGCTGCCGTCTATGGGGTTGCACAGAGTCGGACATGACTGAAGTGACTTAGCAGCAGCAGAAAAGAGTCGCTTGGTGAGGGTGAAAGAGGAGAGTGAAAAAGGTGGCTTGAAACTCAACACTAAAACAACTAAGATCATGTAGGAGATGCATGAAGCAGGGAACCCAAAGCCAGTGCTCTGGGACAACAACCCAGAGGGATAGGGTGGGGAGAAAGGTGAGAGGGGATTACCAGATGGGGAGGGGATGCATGTATACCTGTGGCGGCTTCATGTTGATGTATGGCAAAAACCATCACAATATTATAATTATCCTCCAACTAAAATAAATACATTAATTAAATAAATTAAGATCATGGCATCCCATCCCATCACTTCACTGCAAACAGAAGGGAAAAAGTGGAAGCAGTGACAGATTTTTATTTTCCTAGGCTCCAAAATCACTATGGACAGTAACTACAGTCATGAAATTAAAAGACACTTGCTCCTTGGAAGAAAAGGTATGACAAACCTAGACACAGCATTAAAAAGCAAAGATATCATTTTGCTGACAAAGGTTCATATAGTCAAAGCTATGGTCTGTCCAGTAGTCATGTATCGGTGTGAGACTTGGACCACAAAGTATGTTGAGTGGTGAAGAATTGATTCTTTTGAATCGTGGTGCTAGAGAAAGAGTCCCTTGGACTGCAGGGAGATCAAATCAGTCAAACCTAAAGGAAACCAACCCTGAATATTCATTGGAAAGACTGATGTGGAAGCTGAAACTCCAACACTCTGGCTACCTGATGAGAAGAGCCAACTCATTGGAAAAGACCTTGATGCTGGGAAAGATTGAAGGCAGGAGGAGAAGCAGGTGGGCAGAGGATGAGATGGTTGGAAGGCATCACTGACTCAATGGACATGAATTTGAGCAAACTCAGGCAGATAGTGGAGGACAGAGGTGCCTGGCATGCTGCAGCCCACAAAGTTGCAAAGAGTTGAACATGACTTAGCAACCAAGCAACAATATACTAAACAGCTCATTCCAAGTAAAATAGACAGCAGCCAAAGAGTCTTCCTTGGCTCTGCGTCTGGAAGTTTTCTTGCCTTTCTCTTTTCTTATCCACTCTTTCCCAAAACAATCCAGAAAACCAGTCCTTTGTTTTCATCACCCACTTCACTGAAGTCAAGGATAATCACTCAGTTGAAACCACCCTCAGTAAAGTCACCCATGTCCTTGATGTTTCTGGAGTCAATGAATATCCTTGGGCACTGTCGTCAGTGGCTCTTTTCTTAAATTCAAAGCTATTGATCATGCTTTCTAAAATCATCAAACTTCTTTGCTCCAGGACACGATTTTCTTCTAGTTTTCCCAGTAGATTTTTTTTATCATTTCGTTGAAATTTCTGTTGGAGATCTTTTTGTTGTTGTTCTAAGCACTGTGACCTAGAGACTGGCCTCCTTGGCCCACCCATCTTTCCACTACTCTTCTCCATGAGAAATGGCATCATTTCCATGACTACTTTCTCAGCATCAAGTATGCCTCTCCTATGGGTAGTTCTTCCCCGAATCTGAGAGCTGATTATCCTGCTGTCTTTTGAATGTCTCTAACTGAATGCTCAAAGGCATTTTAAATTTTGCTTGTTAAAGTTAAACTCTCTCTTTCTTCCTGTTCCTCTCCCTACATTCTCTGTCTTATAGGCAGGTCAATCATCCAGTCACCACGCCGAACGTGAGATACCTCAGGGCAGGGATTCAAGGCAGTGCCTCTTTTAGGGTACACAAATATCAGGGCAGCCTCTCTGGAGCTTTTGGAATGAGGACAAAAGCTTTAGAAGCAAATCTTCTTGACTCTGCAGAGAATCACCATGAAGTTTTCTCTTGATTCTGTGCATACAGCGTAAGAAGGCTCCTCTTTTCCTAGGATGAGTTTTATTGTTGTTGCTTTTTTCTTTAAAATGTCTGTCAAACTGCTTCACTTGCTGATCTTCAGAGCTGTTTCCTGGGTGGAGCTGGACACAGTGGGTTCACAGAGACAAGGGATTTTCCATGCTTCTTGGCATCTTCGGAAGACCTACGCTACAATGAGTTACAACCAGCACCTTCACGCACCCTCCCCACTCACCCCAGCCAGCTAATTGATCTTCAATCATTTTCTTTCCCTAATATTTCTTTTTTGTGTGTGGTTTACTTTTTAAAACTGTTTTATCTTATATTGGAGCCTAGTGGATTAAGAATGTTAGTCTGATAATTTCAGGTCTACAGCAAAGTGATTCAGTTACACATATTCATGCGTCAACTTTTTCAATTTCTTTTCCCTTTTAGGTTGTTACATAACATCGGGCAGAGTTCTCTGTGCTACACAGTGGGGCCCTGTTGGCCATCCATTTTACACATATCAGTGTGTGCATGTCTTGAACACACCTCCTTTTCTTCACACTGACATCTTCCTAAACTGGCTCTTGGCAGTCTCCACTCCCACAGAACTTCCCAGGTCCTTAGTAGCTAGTATTGTCCTGAATTCCATTCTCCACAAAGCTATCCAAGTGATCCCGAATTAAAAACTGTTCAATAAATTTCCACATCTTGTAGGATAAAAACTGTGCTCATTAACTGGCACAAACCCTCCCCTGTCCTCAAGCTCATAGCTTGCCCCTGCTTCTTGCCTGCACTAGTCAGTAAAGGCAGGAGGTGCTGTCTCCCTGTGACAGATTATTCACCTCTTCCCCCTCTAGCTGGCATAATCAATCTTACTCTGAGTACCTGTTCCCTGCCTCTTCACCTGTCTAACCTTGCTCACTGTCCCAAGGCTCACGTGATGCCCTGATGTGCCAGGCGGCCTGCTCCTCCACAGTCATGGCACCTGTGCCCCTGTTTACTGCTCACTGCCATGCTGAACCTGGCTCATCATCCCCACCCCTGTTCATCCTCCTGGGGTGACACTCTTACTCACTTTTCTATCTCTAGCAGCTGTCAGAGCTCTCAAAATATTTAAAAAAATACTCAGTAAATACATGAACCATGAACTCCCTGATGTTCAGGCTGGTTTTAGAAAAGGCAGAGGAACCAGAGATCAAATCGCCAACACCCACTGGATCATGGAAAAAGCAAGAGAGTTCCAGAAAAACATCTATTTCTGCTTTATCGACTATGCCAAAGNCCTGGATTACAGGAATGAGTAGAGCTGCCTGCAGTTCTCAGGACTGAGATCATGGGAAAGAGCACCTGCTTGGATTAGCTTCAAGTGACTCTCTTCAGCGACCTTGTACTTAATAAGACTATTCATTTTGTTGCAACTGGTGGAATTTCATTCTTTTTAATGTCTGAGTAATCATTTTACTGAAGACATATAAGCATGCATGTCTGCTAATAAAATACCCTTGTTCCACTAGAAACTCGGGTCCCCTGAGTCCTTCTTTCTGTCTCTGGCTAATTCTTCTGAGCGTGGAAACCTACCGAGCTCGCTTTCTCACTAGGGCTTTCAAGACGCCCTGTGCTTTCGTGAGGGTTATAAGTCCTGTATATGGGCTTTATTGGTTTTCCACATAACCTGAGGGACGTTGCTCTTTCTCTCTCTCTTTTCTTCGACTCCAGTCCCCAGGTCCCGGTCTGTAAAAGACTGCAACAGGTGGTTTGTTTGCCACTGAGCCACTGAGAAAGCCCTTGGGTGCCCCTAGCTGTGACAGTTTTTCTGAATTCTGTTTTTGAGGACTTTGGCAATTTTGAGGAGTTCTGGTCAGATATTTTGTAGAATGCCCTTCAATTGGAATTTGTCCTATTCTTTTCTTATGGTTAGACTTAGATTATGGGAGGAAGACTATTCAGTTAAAGTGCTTCTCTTAATCATATTAATCAAGGCCTCACAGTATCAACATGACTCCTTGATGAAGTTAAATTTGATCATAAGCTGAAGTAGTGTTTTTGAGGTCTCTTCACTGTCAAATTTTGTTTTCTCCTTTTCCAAGGTCTATTGTTAGGGATCAAATTACCACATGCAACCCATGATCAAGAGGGGTTGGGAATGACTTAAGCTTCGCTTCTGAAGGGCAAAGTATCTGCAAAAATTATTGGAATTTTTCTCTAACATTATGTGTCTTTAATAGGAAAAAAAATTTACAGAACAATGTGTGGTTGGAGTAATTCCAGGGTAAACTCCATAAGCCAGGTCACTCTGTTCACCATTGAATATCTAGTTTCTACAACAGAATCTAACACATCAAAAATGATTTCCATAAATTATATTGAATGCATTTTTGTGAAAAATAAAGCACAGAACAACTGTACTTAAGGTTCCAAGTCTATATTGTGTATTCTTATACTAATTATATGTAGAGTTAATTTCATACAGTTTATAAACTAGTCTTTTAAGCAAGATACCCAGCATATAAGCTAAAAATATTTGCATCATGAAGTAGAAAATGACTTCAGAAATAAATGTGTGCTTTTCTCTACTCAAAACAGAGGTCTCACAGAAATTCTGTTTCTCAACTTTAAGAAAAGCCCTCTCCATTGAGGCACATTTAGTATTTTCTGCTCACAAAGGGGAAACAATTCACTGTCCTTTCAAAATCTGGGTCTCTCTTGGTAGCACTTTCTGCTGTTTAGGAAAAAGGGAATAAACAGCTTGTGTCATTTAAAGATTAAAAATTAGAAACTGACTAAAAAGTGTGACATTACTTTGCCAACAAAGGTCCGTCTAGTCAAGGCTATGGTTTTTCCCGTGGTCATGTATGGATGTGAGAGTTGCACTGTGAAGAAGGCTGAGTGCTGAAGAATTGATGCTTTTGAACTGTGGTGTTGGAGAAGACTCTTGAGAGTCCCTTGGACTGCAAGGAGGTCCAACCAGTCCATTCTGAAGGAGATCAGCCTGGGATTCCTTTGGAGGGAATAATGCTAAAGCTGAAACTCCAGTAATTTGGCCACCTCATGTGAAGAGTTGACTCATTGGAAAAGACTCTGATGCTGGGAGGGATTGGGGGCAGGAGGAGAAGAGGACAACAGAGGATGAGATGACTGGATGGCATCACGGACTCGATGGACGTGAGTCTGAGTGAACTTCGGGAGTTGGTGATGGACAGGGAGGCCTGGCGTGCTGCGATTCCTGCGGTCGCAAAGAGTCGGACACGACTGAGCGATTGAACTAAACTGAAAAAGTGTGAGATTTTGGTTGGGGAAAAATTGTAATTAAACCTGTTATGCTTTTTAAATACATTAACCCTTTTGTGCAATAAAGCTTCACNAGAGTTGGACACGACTGAGCGACTGAACTGAACTGAACTGAACTGAAATACTTGTTCAACTGAACAAGTAAATTCCAGCTCTCCTGCCAATTTATGATGACCCAGGCAAGTCCAGACTCTTTGGTACTCTGTTATTTCATGTAATCTGAAGGAGCTGAACTAATCTTTTAAATGTCTCTTTCAGCTCCACAATATTTTATGATGCTTCTATTATATTTGCTGAAAAAGTGTACTGGAGTGAAAACTTATTTTTAATAGTCTGTAATTACTAACAAAAACACTCATTTCATCATTCTGTTCTTCTGCATGAAGTTTAACATTTAAAGAGTTTAACTTAAAATATCTCTGAGTGAGTTATAGCACATAAAATCCCCACCTTTGTGTGCTGAAGTAAACAAAAGTAATTCACATTCATAAAGTTTAATCACTAGAAATGCATTCAAACTTGTAAAGAAGGCAATTTGGTACTGGGTTACATTAGTCTTTGTTGCCTACTTTTGTATTTCCTTATTGTTAATAACTTGATTCCACAGATTATGCTTCCAAATTTAGGACCCAATGATTCTTTTCTTTTAAATAAAGTTTCATTTTGTAATAATGTTTTTCTTTTTTAAATTGAAGTATAATTGTTTTACAATTTTGTGTTAATCTCTAATGTAGAGCAAAGTGATTCAGTTATACACGATATCGATATAGTGCTGAAGCTGAAGCTCCAATATTTTGACCACCTGATGCAAAGAGTCAACTCATTGGGAAAGACCCTGATGTGGGGAAAGACTGGGGGCAAGTGAAGGGGGTGACAGAGGATGAGATGGTTGGATGGCATTGCTGACTCAATGGAAATGAGTTTGAGCAAACTCAGGGAGATAATGAAGGACATGGAAGCCTGGTGTAGTTCACGGAGTTGCAAAGAGTTGGACAAGACTTAGCAACTGAACAACAACAAATTATTTTTCAGATTCTTTTCTGCTATGGTTATCACAAAATTCTGAATATCGTTCCCTGTGCTATACAATAGGACCTTGTTGTTTATCAATTCTCTATATATAATAATTTGCATCTGCTAACCCCAAACTCCCAGTCCATCCTTCCCCCAACCCTTCCACCATAGCAGCCACAAATCTGTTCTCTATGTCTGTGATTCCATTGCTGCTTCTTAAATATTTTCATTTGTGTCCAGATTTAGACCTCATATATGGCATTTGTCTTTCTCCTTCTGATTGACTTCACTTAGTCTGATAATCTGCAGGTCTCTCCATGTTGCAGAAAATGGCATTATTTCATTTTTTTTAATGGCTGAGTAATATTCTAGTGTATATTTGTACATCTTCTTTATCCATTCATCTGTGGGTGGACATTTAGGTTGTTCTCGTATCATAATTTCAGATTTGCAGAAAAGTTGGAAAGATAGT